>CM067372.1:127511420-128111420 GCA_034401795.1 Chaetoderma sp. LZ-2023a
AGAACCGTGTACCAGAACTTTTACGAGAAATTCCGACCGCACACTTCATGTTAACAAGGATCATCTCCTCCAGACAGCCTTTTGCGTAACGTATCAGTATCCCTATACCGCTACCCGCTATGGAGTGACCCATGCGCTCCGTCATCATCACCGTGGGTTAGAAGTGACATTGATTCTTGGGGAAGAAAACGAGGATCGTGCCGTTTTAGCCACACGTTTTGAATCTCGGTTTCCAGTTAAAATTCTCCCCACCGAGAAGATGGCCCGCACGAAGAATACTACCCGTAGGCATCCTGATAGTCATCATCCTCCCACAGCTACATGGCCAATATACTGGCAGCCAGATGTGAAATCCTACCCGCAGCCGCGTCAGGGAGCACTATGCCACCTCCAGTCACCACATCCACACCGGTCCTGAAGTGGAGCAAGAAGCATAATTCCTCCGCAGAATCCAGTCTGGCAGCACCCGCATCCGTAACCAGCCACAAAACTGCAACCACTACATCCGCACCCGTAGTGTCCGAAGCAATCGCAGCCAGTCAGCCAATATCGGTAGTTATCATGACGCCTACGGAGATGGAGATTCCAAGCTATCTGCAGTCACCATCTCCTCCTGACCTGACCATAGACGAGGGGCCGGGACCATTGCAGCCTACATCCATTAGCATCACTCCAACCCATGTCGTCCAGCATCCGCATCCCAGTCTTTCTGATCCAGCCGTCAGGAAGGGGACTACGCCTGAACGACCATATGCGGGAAAAAGATGTATCGTTCAGACGCAGGACATCCAGCCAGTACCCAATGTCACTGCAAATCGCCTCTTGAAGTACGCCAAGTCTCGGAAGATGTCATCACCTGCTGTATCCGTTCCAGCATCATTGCCTCAACCTAAGATTCAACTCATCGCCATCGCCACGACAACCACCACAGCCACCATGACCATCACGAAGACCTCAGCATCGACCGCCTCAACACCCACTGGCACCACCGCTGTCATACGGACAGACATTCTAGCACCCGCAGTAACTGTGAGAGACATTATAGACGCTCATATTCCCGCAATCATCACTTCAGACATTTCCGAAAGTGCCAGTCATAATGAACGCATCTCAGCATTAATAATTCATCCACCGCGACCAACCACCATCAGTCACGGGACCCAGACTCAGTGGGGAAATTTTGCAGCAGAGGTGTGATCATTTGTGATACAGCAGAACATCAGTGGTGCGATTCATGGAAACTTACTAATTATTGATTTATTTTTTAAATACTTTTCTTTTTATTATATATGTTAGATCAATTGAATCCCGTCCCTAGGATAACTACGGTTATCCGACACAGCTGCGCAACTTAGTTGCCTAGCTGTATCCCACAAAAAATGAGCACTGCGGACTCCGGTGTTGTAAGAACGTTGCGTGTGACATAAAGAATACAACACCCTTCAGTGCAATAATGTCATAATCCCGTCATGCAGTCTCAGCTATGCTGAGGCTGCTGATAAACTAACTTTTGAGTTATTATTATGTTCTATTTTTCTTATTATTTTTCTTCCTGTCTTAGATGTCAGGACGGCTATGGGGTCATCGAGAGCTGCCCGTTGCGGACACGCTATATGTGCCTCGTGCTGGCCTCCGTCTCGGGAAGGTGCTGCCACGGCTTAAAGTGGGAGAAGAGTAGCAGGCAAAAATGGGCCCCCTCCAATATTCCAAACAAAAATGCTGTAGTAAGAAAAGACCATACCTAGTGAGATTATGACTATAGGGGTGCGTACTGTTTTACGTGAAGACGGAACGGAAGATTCCCAATGGATTCCTACGTCACCGTCTTATGTGATTCCGAATATGCTGAGTTAGTAGTTGCTGCTTTTATTGCTGCGGGCCTTCTGCTCTGCTTAATCACTTGTTTAGTTGTTTTCAGAACAGGAATTAGTTTAGGCTGCAACTGGCCGATAACTACCTAGCTATTAGACACGGCTGTCATGGAGAACAGACGCCCGAGGACATCAATACCGCAGACAGCGCTCATACATTTTACTTAGCGGGATCACCGAACTGGGTGAGAATCCGGAGATTCCGCCTTGCAACCACATGAAACATTACAGGACATCGTTTACATTTCACGGAAGCATTGTTAGGCCATATCTCCTATCGTTATGGTGGGGGGTAAGAGAGACGGATGCACACCGTGAATGTCCTTCCCGTAAGTGCATGGCAGATCTAAATATCATGCCCAGACTTCTAAACAGAATTCGGTGAGCATACGTATCTCGCCCGTCACCGGGTCCTATGGAACTAAACGTTTAACCTGTCGTTAGGTTTACACACAAGTTGCTAGTTTTGCACTGCGGTGTGGGAGGATTGTCAGTAAATATAATAATAATTAATACATATGTTTTCGCAGTGCTTTCCTACATTGGCTTAAAGTACTATCTACTAAGTATCCGAAGTTACACGGGAATATGTATGTGATACTGCACGGTAGCCATCACCGCTCGGAAACCCCAATAGTTTCCCAGAGTCAGATCATCCTATGGTGCGGATAGGAACGTCCAAACAATTAAAAAGCCACAAGGCTAAGAGGAATATGAAGAGAGACAAAATCTTGAAGTTATGGGTCTTATCGGAGTGCGGGGCTAGATTATACCACTGCCAGAAGAGAAGAATATATTACAGTGTGTAATGAAGAAAGTGTCTCTAATCATTTTGAACCTCTCCTATCGAGCTGAATAAAAAAGGTTTTAGTTGGTAGCATGCCGGGCTAAACAGAGTTATAGCACGGACAGCGACCTCAGTGAAAAATTGTTGGTGGCGGGAGAAAATGCTGCATATATAAATGTTGCTGTATAGTGTTTCCTACGTGCACTGCATTACTATATTTTCTATGCTTAAGCAAAACAAGTTAACGGATGGCCACTGGCCATATACATACGTAATCTAACCAGAACAAACAATACGGTGGCAATGACTAAGATATATATAGTAATACAGGTTGACGAACCTATTATAGTGCGGTTAGCAACACACTGAGGAAAATGAAAATAACTATTTAACAAATACAGAAATTAAAACTATTGGTCCTAAGACTGTTATGGTTCCTTTTAGTCATCGGAACCGTTAGTACGGATACGAGATAATTAACAAACCCTATATAGAGAAATAATTAAACGGTGAAGTATAGTTATTTGAATACTTGGTAGTCATTCCCGAGTTAGGCTACCGTGTCACTGAAATTGACACGTAGATCTGTAGTCGACGTGAGATGATGTGCTCTCCGGAAGCTGGAAAGTTCCTGCAGGGTGGTTCCCGCAAGCTGTTTTCCGCAAACAAGAGTTCCGCAAGAAAACTCATGGCAGGAGTACATTGTTTAGTGCTGTACGCCTAATAGAATGCCTAATGAGCAGTCAGTAAAAGATACGATAGTACTATGTAGTGAAGAAAGTTCCCATACACCAATGGCATGGATGTAATTTGTAAACAACCCGTCACAAGCGGGGCTTGTCAGAGGCAAATAAAGATACAAAACAAAGCTTCACGGTGCTGGGTACGTCAACCAGCTCTGAAGACGCACCGGGCAGAGTTTACTTGCTGCGGTCGAAAGTCGAAGGCACTTACACGATTGGTGCGGCGTCGTTTGAAATACCACTTTTGGGCTTGGCCGGCAGATCCGGCGAGTCATCCATCAAAAAACATCCTGCCTCTACATCTGTAGACTCACATATTCAGGCCGCAAAGGCCTCACCGCAAGTTTGTGTTCCGAATGTAGATGTAGTATTCGTGAACGGTTGTCGAAAGTTCCAAATTACTCCCGCAGAAGGGGAGGTACAAAATTGTGTTAGTGCGGTGGATTGGAAACTGTACTCTACAGGATAAAAACCCGACACATAGCGAAGAAAGACGCGTGTCATGCCTGATAATAGTTGTTACAGCTCCAACCTGTTTGGCCCCTGGCGGAGGATGCTCTCGATCAATGGATCGCTTCTCGTTTTATACTCTCCATGACGTCACAGGCGCAGGCTTCATCCAATCATCGTTCGAGCAACAGCCAAACAGCACACAGCTAATAATAGTGTCGTCGAACATTCTAGAACATTCTAGAAGCTTTTCGTCCACGTGGTTATGACGTCAGGGCAATATTTTGAAGATAATCAAGAAGAGTTTCCCCTGGATAACTCAGCCATTTCTCAACCGATTTTGAAATGGTTTACAGATTTAGAAAGCCCGTCGAATTCTGATTAATACCATATAAACAGCGTCCAGCCGCGCGCATGCGCATAATGTATTTTAACGAACTTAGTCGTTTTCGACAAGCTCTCTCTCTCATAGGCCTATATACGCTTATAGCTCTACCTAGAGGGGCATGTTCAGAAAACGAATCCTAGACGGGCGGCGCCTACCCGGCTTAGCTGATACGGCCGATATCCGACCGGTCAATCTGAACTACACCAGCCCCACCTAGTTTGACATCTGTGGCAAACGATTGCACATGGTGGATCGACGCACAGATGTACGCTAGGCGGGAATCATAGACTTCACGGGTAGGCGCGTGGCCGGAGAGGAGTAGTGATGCATAGACGCGTATTCAAGAGACAGAGCACATAGGGGTGCCAAGAGGAGGGGAGGCACACTTTTAGTTTTCAATTTTTGACCTGGAATTATTTTTCCAGGCCTTTCTTTTTTGTATTCTTTTTATTATTAGTATTACGGTGCCTGCTATAACTTTATTTAGTATATGATCCTAAACAATAGCTCGCATGGGTGTTCCCGTTAGTGCGGATACTCATAATCTTCGTGAAGAACACCCAAGCTCCAACGTACCACAATTTAAGTCTATAAATATATATAAAAATATAATAACAAAAAGACAAGGTATATAAATATAACCTATGTAACATACCCTTATGAGGTATGTTTTTATTAATCACACCGAATTACTTGTGTACCCCGGGTAAATAAAGGGGCACGCAACATGTATCACCAAGTATTATTATTATATATATCTAAAATATCTATTTGCGGCCCGGCCTTGTGGGTTCACAACGGGCAGCTCTCGCTGACCACATATCTGTCCTGACATCTAAGACAGGAAGAAAATTAATAAGAAAAATAAGATATATAATAATAACAACTTAAAACTGGTTTATCAGGCAGCCTCGGCGCAGCTGAGACTGCATGACGGGATTGTGATGTTATTGCACTGTGGGAGGTTGTATTCTTTATGTCGCACACAACGTCCTTACAACTTTAGAGCCCGCATTGCTCATTTTGTATGAGACACAACCGGACACTTAAATTGTGCGGCTGTGTAGGATAACCATAGTCATCCTAGGGACGGGATTCAATTGATCTAACATATATAATAAGAAGAAAAGTATGTAAAAAATAAAGTAATAATTAACACATTTCCACGAATCGCCTATTAACATTTCTGCTGAATTACACATGATTACACTTCAGCAGCGAAATTTCCCCATCGAGTTTGGGTCCTGCGACTAACGGTGGTAGGTCGCGGTGAATGCACTGTCATTGCTGAAATGCTCTCATCATTATTATTATTGGCACTGTCCGAAAAATATCCGAAGTGATGGTGGCGGAAATATGGGCATCCATGATGTCCCTCACAGTTACCGCTGGTTCCAGGATATCCGTCTGTGTAGTAGCGGCGGTACTAGTAGTTGCCAATGTTGCTGATGCGGTGGTGACTGGAGCTGACATGATGATGCCGGTTGTAGCTGGCATGGTGGTGGCCGCAGTTGTCTTTGTGATGGTGGTGTGCGGTACCCTCGGCTGAAGTCGTGGTACGGAATCGGATATGGTGGGAGACGACATCCGTCGGAACTTAGTGTACTTTAACAGACGACTAGCAGTAATGTTAGGTATGGGATAAATGTCCTGTGTATGGGCGATCCATTTATTTCCCGCATATGGACGTTCACTTGAACCTTTGGCCTTCCCGGTGTGGTTCGCTGTCCCCGCCACGCCGGACGGACGCCCAGTTCCCCACACAGGATGCATCCTAGGCTAGGTGCCTTTCCATACATGCCTGAGATAAAGACCTGTCCAAGTTATGGGGCCATAATCCGGGACAGAGTCAAGATGTACACTGATGACTCCCGAGCCGAGCGAACACAGTACTGGGCGCCAATAGGGTCATCATGGCAAGGGGACCTAGCCCTGCCTTGCCATGGCCTGACTGTACATTGAGCCATCTTGACCACTCATAACCAGAAACGAGTTGATGAACTGACATGATCAAGACGACCGGCCGCCGACCCAGCCGATAGCGACCCACCATCTGAGCTCTTGCTTAGGGGCAACCGACGGTCTGATCCGTATCTATCTGCCAACAGTATACGAACTTTGATCGTTTTCCCTGGCCTTGCCTGCAGGGCACCTACAGCCACAGCCTCACTTGGCCAGAGGTTTGGATTGCCCTGGCTGTGGACTGTTATCCATGTACCATGCATTGTCCACTTACTATTACCAAGTTCAGCAGCCCGAACAATGCGCTGACTAGAAGGTACCACAGTAGGAAGTTAATTCATCCTTCTTTAGACACGGAGGCTTTCAGTATCTCCTCTGCACTATACACTGTGTTTTATGTGTCCCCGGACACTCGCGGGCCCACTGCTGCCTGTTCACCAGAAACATTCGAGGAGCCTATCCCTCTCCATTCTGGTGTGGTTCCCTTCCTGACTGCTGGGTTAGAAAGGTGAGGAGGCGGATGCTGAATAACACGGGTCTGAGTTATGCTGATTGTCACAGGCTGTGATGGTCACGGTCCTTCGTCTATGGTAAGCTCCGGTGGAGATGGAGACTGCGGACAACTGGAAACGTCTATCCCCGCAGGTGTCGTAATCACCACTGAGATTGGCTGACTGGCTGTCACTGTCTGTGCTTCTACGGTGGAGGGTGTGGTAACCGTAGCTGACTGGCTAGTAACTGGTGCGGGAGCTGTCGCACGGGATTTTACGGGAGATTTCTGCTTCCTGCTTTGCTTCAGGACCGGTGTGGATGAAGTTATAGGTACCGGCGTAACATTTCCAGATGCGACTGCAGGCAAAATTGCATGTCTGGCTGTCAGTATGTTACTTGCTGTAGCCGCGGGAAGACGATGTCCAACAGGATATCTATGCATGGCTAGAATGTCACGATCCTCGTTCTCTTCCCAAGGAACTAACGTCACTTGCAACACACAATGATGATGCCGACGCTTGTGAGTGATCCCGTAGTGATTAGCGGTGTGGAGGTACTGGCACGTCACACAAAAGGCTGATTGAAAGAGATGATCCTTATTAATATGAAGGGTGCGGTCGTATTTCCTAGTGAAAGTTCTGGTACATGGCTCTCTGCTAGTCAACAATGAGTTACACGGGAACCGCTTCGGAACGGGCACCGATTCTTCTTCTTCTTCGGAATCCGACAACGCGAGATCTTCAAGAAGTGACATCTCGTTCCTGCATGGTAGTTAGTTGTGGGAACTTTATTCGAAACCTAATGCCCTATCTCTTCATGGTTTATAACTTTTCAGGCCAAATATAATAATAAAATAATAATAAGAAGAAAAAAAGCAGAATTTAGTTTGCGACACGAAAGAAGCCTAATGCTATGTTCTTCCCTGGTGTCGAGTTTTGACGGGAAGACAAAGTTTCAGAGCACGCTTCCTCCTTTTATACTATTTGGTGACGTCACAGGCGGCGGATGACCGTACCTAAAAAGGTTTACAGGTGATTCGGTCATTCTTATATGAATATTTCCTTGCTTCGCGCATGGACGTCTTAGGAGTAATTCCTCCCATATGAGGGGAGTAGTTCTAACCATAGGAAGAATGGCTCTTTAAACTTGTCTTTATTTTGCACATTTAACAGCCTCCGATCAACATGGAAACGTGGTACTACTTTGTCCTTGCGGTGCCTCACCTTTTAATTAGCGTGAGGCGGTTTTCCAGGTTGGATGCTTATAAACTTGCCTATTCGAATTTTAGGCTGGAGCGCCTGATGGGGTGCATGGGAGCCAGGTGACGTCAGCGGTAGTCTCCCGGACTCACCCTCGCCACTCCTCCATCACGCTGTGGGAGTTGCGTTGTTGGGCGGCTCTTTTGTTTAAAGCGTTTGATCCAACTCAAATAGTAGTAAATAGTAGTAAATGTCATGTGGCTCTAAAAAGCACGTGGTTGATCGGAACCGTGTATGCTGTCCATGGCCGGTCAAAATGCTGTTGCTGAGATGTAGTCTGTTGCAGAGACGAGAGATAAAAATATATATGTTGCATCAAGATCTTTATAATGTCCCGTATTTGCGCGAGTTCTTTAACATGCGTCTTGGTAAGTGTCTGTAATAGGTAGTTCTCAGTCCGTGTTGATTCTAGACTGGAACACACGGGAGAGATCTGTGATTTTACTGCAGGATTTTTGATTCCGCTTTACCGGCCCATGTGCTAACACAGTAGAGAAGTTGTGCTCTTAATCAAAAATTTAACGGTATAGTTGCAAGTAATTTTTATGAGTGGTTTAAACAGTTCTATTCATGCGGTTGATCAACGTTACTGATCCTGTCAAGATAGCTGTGTTTTCCGAGCAGGAGGGATGGCCAAGTATTCTCCTCGATGGGTAGAACTAGCTCCGTCCCGGCTTAGACCAAACATATTTGTACCATTTTTATTAATGGCTAAATTACAGTACAACTCGCAAACATGTGTGACACAATTTTTACGATTACAATGCCGTCGTTCGGAGATTGTGAATACAGTCAACCTGAGTGTCTGTGTTTCTGTCATGTTGGTGATTTGAATCTGTTATGCGTGACTGGTTCTCTGTGGATGGTACTTGAGCTGTGGTGAGGATGACACATTTATGGCCGCAGGGTGCGGGAGGTGGGATGGAGAGGTGGCGTGATTGTCAACTTTATCAAACCCTGAGGATATTTCACTCTGTAATGGCCGAGCCTGTGGGCGGGACAGAGTTACTTTAGAGCAAAGATGACCTGTTGGATGCTGTCGTAACTTTGATCAAACCATTGTCGAATTCAACTTTTCGGTAGTGAAATCCTACTCGTGACTGACGACAATGCGGACATCTTGCTCTCTTAATAATATTGACTGTTATTACGTGTAGATGAAGTATGTAGTTTAGCTGTTTCCATACGACGTCGGGAGAAAGGGGTAGGGGATGATGCTGAACAAGCGTCTCTCCCGTGACGCATACTGTAGATGGCTGTGGTGCATTCCTGATATCCATATGATCAGTTCTCCCATAACTGGATAAGAAGGTGTGTGCGGGAGATTTGTTGGCTGCTGTCTGTTGGTGATATTGCTGTTGTCGGGATGTCCGGGCTGCTGTATGATGCTAAGGTTATAGGCGAAGTGGGCGCATTCCAGTTTTCCACAGTGGTGAACGCCAAGTCTGTTGTTATTTACGGGAGATGTAGTCTGTGGGTGGTATTACTTCTCCCACAGTTCTGTGCTGGAGGAATTTGTTGCGGGAACATTTATGTCTTTACCGGTAATTAATTAATACCGGTAGGTGCTGCTAAATGCTGTTGTTGCCGATGTTGAATGTCTCCGTTATGCTGAGTATAACTGAGCAAGTCTGTGATGTAGGTGCAATGATGAATTGATGTATCCAGTCCTGAAGGCAGGTGTGTTCTTTGTAAGTGTTGACGTTCTGTCTGTTGTGTGATGTTCTGGCCTTCTCACGGGCGAGTATGGTAGGCCTATTGGATGGGGCGGCCTTTGGATAGGGGGGATGTGGTCATCTCCCATTACACGACGGTTGGGGTCCTGTCATAGTTTTTAGACACTGGGAAAACTCGAGCTGAGAGTCTGCTGAACAGGCTGCTTCCCTGCCCACTGTGGGGGGGGGATTAATGTTGGTCGGTGCGGTGCGGACATCTTGCTCTCTTAATAATATTGACTGTTATTACGTGTAGATGAAGTATGTAGTCTAGCTGTTTCCGTACGACATCATGAGGAAGGGGTAGGGGAGGATGCTGAACAAGCGTCTCTCCCGTGACGTGTACTGTAGATGGCTGTGGTGCATTCCTGATATCCATATGATCAGTTCTCCCTTAACTGGATAAGAAGGTGTGCGCCGGAGATTTGTTGGCTGCTGTCTGTTGGTGATATTGCTGTTGTCGAGATGTCCGGGCTGCTGTATGATGCTAATGTTATAGGTGAAGTGGGTGCATTCAAGTTTTCCACAGTCGTGAACACCAAGTCTGTTGCGATTTGCAGGAGATGTAGTCTGCGGGAGGTATTATTCATCCTGCAGTTTTGTGCGGGAGGAATTTGTCGCGGGAATTCTTATGTCTACTTGTAATTAAATAAGACCGGTAGGTGCTGCTAAATGCTGTTGTTGCCGATGTTGAATGTCTCCGTTATGCTGAGTATAACTGAGCAAGTCTGTGATGTAGGCGCAATGATGAATTGACGTATCCAGCCCTGAAGTCAGGTGTTTTCTTTGTAAGTGTTGCCGTTCTGTCTGTGGTGTGATGTTCTGACTGCTCATGGGGGGGGTATGGTAGGCCTATGGAATGGGGCGGCCTTTGGATAGGGGGATGTGGTCATCTCCCATTACACGATGGTTGGTGTCCTGTCGTAGTTTTTAGACACCGGGAAAATTCAAGCCGAACAGGCTGCTTCCCTGCACACTGCGGGGGGGGGGGGGGGGTAATGTTGGCCGGTGCGGTGCGGAATGCCACCTCGTCTGTTACAGCAGTCTCTCTCATACCTGAAGATTGACAGTCAACAGATGACGAGTGGAGTGTGAATTGGACTGGGCTGGTGATGTCCGAACTTGGTGTGTAGATAAGGGACGCGAATTGGAGTGATGACGGTGGTGGGACTATTGGAGAGGGTGTCCCTTGGGGGGGATTGTAGTTTCACGATTTCGGGAATTGGTTGGGTACACCTTGTTGTACGGTTCTGCGGTTCTAGACACGCCAAGGCTTCATCCAGCCTCTTCACTTCCATGCTATTCATCACATGTTCCACCCCACAGGAAGCATGGTTCGGGTCAGCCTCAGCTTCTGCTTGTGGTAACTCCATGATGGGGGGGGGTGGGCATATCATGAAGTGGGTGGGAGTGGGAAGAGATCGGACTTTTCCATTCGGTACCTTGGACAAAACAAACACAAAGTTCTTCAGATACGACTTCCCAGATCAAGTAGACCTGCGCTGAGGAGGGAGAGGGTGAGTACATATCTCGTCATCGTCGTCAGCATTAGCCGCTTGTTCATCCACGTTCTGGCTTGGTAGAACTGGGGGTGAACTGGCACCGCAGTGCTCTGCGCTAACCATGGGAATACTAATTTCCATAGAAATATCTGTCTGGGTACCGATGTCATGAGAAACCTCCAGTCTGAGCTCTGGTGCTGGGTCATCACTGACACACGGTTTAAGTCAATCGAAGTGGATGACGGAGGTCAGGCCATCTGAAACACGGATGCGGTAGGTCATGTCCGACGTCTTACCTACTACCACATAGGGACCTTTCCACTGGTAACTCAGTTTACTTGGCACGTTTGCAGATCGCCGTATATCGTGTACCCAAAACTTCCTGCTTCATATGGTTCTCCATGCATTTTCCGGTCGTGCCATGTCTTTTGCCGCCAGTGTGCAGTTGATAGTGTTTCTCTCACTAGCTCATGGGCTTGTTCTATCCTTTGCCGCAAGAGTTCGACATAGAGAGACGGTGAATTTTTCTCCCCTGGTATTCGTGGCATGGCCAGATCCAGGGGTAAGGCTAATTTATGGCCTAACATTAGCCGAGCAGGGGTGTAGCCCATGCTGGAATGTTCCGAAGTGCGGTAAGCCATTAGCACATACGGGAGCCATAGATCCCAATCTCTACAATCAAGGCGTGTTTCCTTGGTAGGCATTTCCGCGAGAGTTCTATTGAATCTCTCTACCATCCCGTCGCTCCGGGGGTGGTACAGAGTTGTCCTTGTTTGGACGATATGGAATAATTTGCAGAGCTCTGATATGAGCCAGCTCTCAAAATTCCTTCCTTGATTGGAGTGCAGTTCATAAGGCATACCAAAGCGGCAGAACACATTGCTGGCCAATACCTCCACTACGGTGGATGCCTCTTGGTCTGGCAAAGCAAATGCATCTACCCACTTCGTAAAATAATCTTGTAATACGAGGATATAATTATTTCTGTCATCCCTCGTATTCAAGGGTCCGAGCACGTCGATAGCCACTCGCTCCCACGGTGCACCAACAATCTTAATTTGAGATGGTGCGATATGGTGTTGTCCAACAGTGCGTTTTTGGCATGGAATACATTTGGCAACCCATGCCTTGACACTATCCCGAATCCCGATCCAGTGGAATCTCAGTTTGATATGGGCAACGGGTCTCACCACAGCCAGATGTCCTGCGTTATTGGGTTGTTGTTTCAATATAAGTTCTCGATAACTTTCCAGAACTACCAAATGGTCATTAATGTACAGAACGTTATTTATTAGTTGACATTGTTCGAACCATTGGTAATAATATTTAGCCATGGGAGACAAAGGTGTCACCGATTCCTTAGGAGGACGTGCCCCCTCCTGAATCCACGAGTATATATTCCGTGTCTTCACGTCTGTTGTTTGGTGCTGTGTGATTTTCTCTGGATTCCACTCTGCGCACCTCAATTTGGAGAACTCCAGAGAAGGCTGTGTTGACTGTGTCATGGTGTCGGCCTCTTCGTGTTCAGCCTCCACACCGATTCTGCTAAGGGTGTCAGCATTTCCATGCAATTTGCCGGGATGGTGAACAACGTTAAAGTTATAGTGCTGCAGGGATTCCTGCCATCTCACTACCTGGCCCTCCAGATTTTTTAAGTTCCTGAGCCACCGTAGTGAGGCATGGTCTGTACGGAGTATAAAAGGGCGCCCATACAGGAAGTGTTTATAATACGTGACAAAATGGACCATCGCCAATAATTCTCGCTTGGTGGTTGCATATCTTTTCTCCATTTTATTCAGAGTACGCGAACCATAACCCAACACATGCTCTGTTCCGTCTTTGGTGAACTGAGATAGAACTGCGCCGATAGTTAAAGCTGACACATCAGTGTCTAAGATGAAACCAAGGTTTGGATTAGGGTGAGCAAGAATCGGGGCGGTCGTCAAGAGTTCCTTCAGCACCTTGAAGGAGCCTTCACACTCACTCGTCCACTCAAATGGTCGCTCTTTCTGGGTGATCTGGTAGAGGGGTGAAGCAATCTCGCTGAAATGTCGGATATAACGGCGATAGTACTGGCATAGGCCAAGAAAACTCAGTGTCTTCGTAACTGAAGAGGGCCGTGGCCACTCTGCTACTGTCTTAGTTTTTGAGGGCTGTGTAGCCACTCCATCACTGGATATGACATCTCCCAGGAACTCGACACTCTGTCTGAAGAGACGACATTTCTTTGGTTTGAGTTTCAAGTTGGCCGTGCGGAAGCGGGAAAGCACGGTGTCCAGATTGATTAAAGTTTGCTCAAACGTGGGTCCGAGGCCTTTGACGTCATCGACGTAACAGAGACAGATCTCCCATTGCAGTGTGGTTAATACCTGCTCAATGAGTCATTCAAAAGTTCTGGGAGCATTGCACAAGCCATTGGGCATTTTGCGGAATTGGAAAAGACCGTCTCTAAAAACGAATGCCGTCTTTTCCATATCAGCTTCATCCATGGCTACTTGCCAGTAACCGCTAGCCAAATCAAGGGTACAAAACCACTTGGCTCCAGACAAGGAATCCAACGCCTGATCTATCCGAGGTAATGCATAAGCGTCTTTAACGCTAAGATCATTAAGGCAGTGGTAGTCAATACAAAACCGCAAGGTTCTGTCCTTTTTGCCTGCTAGCACTATAGGGCTAGCCCATGGAGAAGCTGAGGGTTCGATAATACCCGTTCGCAACATGTCATTTACTTTTTGGTGTGCTTCCGCTTCTTTGTGAATGGGAAAACGTCGTACTGGTTGTCGTACAGGGCGATTATTGCCTGTATCGATGGAGTGTCGTACGAGATGAGTTTCTCCGAGATCCATATCTCGGGAGAAAAAACTATCGTGATATTTATGTAATAATTTCCGAATTTCGCGTTTTTGTGATTGCAGTAATCCAGCAGTGGCTCGTGGATATAAATCATGTAGATGTTCGGGTAAATCATCAGTCAGCGGTGGTGTCGTATCAGAAAGTGCAGGTGTTTCCAGTGAAATTATGTCCACTAAATGGCCACAGCGTACTCCGGGTTCCAGAGTAATAGGATCTGCGGTACCATTGAACACTCGAAAGAGTATCTTCCCTTTATCAGTGGTGTCCACTATTATGCGGGGACTTTCGCATTGTGAGGCGATCATATAATCAGGGTCGGGTTCTAGCATGGCGATGTGTGTGTTGCTTCCTAACTGTGGTGCGGTGGCCCATACGATCCGTTCCTGTCCCGGCTCAACCATGGCAGTACTTGAAAGTATTACTGCACACGTATCGTATAATGATGATGCGGGTCCGAGAGGTATCCGTCGGCCGTGTATGTTGAGTTCCTGTTGTCTGCAGTGTATGATGGCTTCGCTGGCACTCAGAAAATCAGAGCCAAGTATGGCGGCGTTATGAATGGAGGCGATGACAACTCTCTGAATGAATTGCATTTCCTCTGTCTGTATAACTAAATTAACTACACCGGCCACTGGTACATCTGCTCCCATAGCCGTCTGTAGGTAAATATTTGTGGGCTTAAGGGGGGGGGGGGGCTTTTATGAGGTGGGATGCTCTCATACAAGCGCTAGTTAAAAACTGTAATAGAAGCTCCGGTGTCGACGGTGGCGCTTGTAGAAACGCCACTAAACAGACAGGCACATTTGTAGATTACTTTACGATGAACCTGCGGAAGAGTTTCCAATGATGCTGTCCACAATAATGGCGGGGGAGCAGCATCACTCTGTATATATTCCAACTGTCTCCGTATTGCTTGTCGCAATGTTGCAGGTGGCTGAGTGAGGAATGGGTCAGTTCGTCGTCTCCACTGGGGTGTAGGGTTCGGTGACGACGGAGCTGGGGGTAGCAATGGTGGTGGTGTTGTTGTCATTTCTGTGTGAGCAGTATTAGTATAGACAGCGGCACGTATGGGATGACAGATAATTTCTACCTGTGCAAGCCATTTCTGACAATGCTTCATAGGATGTTTTGTTGACGCACAAAAGAAGCAGCATGGTTTGCATGGACGTGCGTTCTTCCATCCATGTCGCCGCTTGCGAATCCATGAGGCGGAATGAGTTGTCTCTCCCGAATCGCTACTGTCTGTGGATGCGGAAGATGATGCTGATTGAGGTGGTGTTCTGTATACCACCAGGGGGCACTGAGAATCTGGTGTCTTGGTGGCGGGACGTGGTGCTTTCAGAAACGTGGTTTCAGTGGTGGTACTACAACCTACTACTCCCGTTTTACAAAGAAAAGAAGATTTGTTGTGTATGGAAAAAGAGGGGGATGTCCTTGCTGCGGATGGGGGAGGCAACGTAGCCACGGACATATTGGAAGCCATGTATGTTGGTGTTGGTGTGAAAGCTGATTTCTGTGGATGATGGTTCGTCACTGAACGTTGTTACGTGAAAGCCGCAGTTGAGCCAGGAGAAGGATACGGGCACCGAAGTGGCTCTTGATAATTTGGTACCCTTAGGAGTTTGATTGTTTCTCTGGTTGTGGTGTGGTGCAGTCCGTCGCAGGCATTGTGGAGGGAGGCCGGTTAGGACACCGTTCCCTCCAATGTCCTGGCTGACCACATCCGAAACAGATGTTCGGTGGCGGTGCGGTGCTGGTAGTGTTTGTTGTCCTAAAATGAGTGGTAGTGAGTTTTGTGCTGTGTGTGGTGACTAAGTTGGTGAGTGTGGAGATCTGCTTGTTGATCTCTTCTATCTGCTCTCTCATGTTGCCGTTGTTGTTGTTGTTGTTGTTGTTGTTTCGCTGGTTTCTATGCCCTGGGGCTCAGCTGTATCTGATACTGGTGGTGGTGTCTGCGCAGTGGGTGTTGCTGATCTAGGGGGAACACTGGCAGGCGAGGCGACAGCTGCACCATCTATCTAATTGATATGATGGAGTTGGCGTCGGTTATGTTTTTCCAGTTCCAGGAAGTTCTCGATACGGACCGCGGTTGCTGTTAATTGGGCCAAACTCCCATGGTCGCCGAGAAATAATTTTTCCTTTACAGTGGGTTCACCGCTTAATGCGTCGATGAACGTATCAAGATGCAAGTGGAGTACGCCATCCACATTGGTGCTCGGATATGCGCGGGTAACTAGCCTTCTGATTCGGCTAGCTAACTCGGGAAGAGTTTCTCCCATGGGTCATCGTAAATTCTAGAGTTGAAGACGACTGGTTTCCCCGAGAGCAGTGTCGCCAAATCGCTCCATAAGTGCTTGTTCCAACTATGTGTAAGTAGGAGTACAATCCGTTCCCAGATCCGCAAGAACTTGCAGGGCTTTCCCCGAAAGTTTTGCTGCAAGATATTCACCCATCTGTCTGTCATCCCAGCGGTTAGTCCGACTTATTATTTCGAATTGGATTTTATAATTGGT
This sequence comes from Chaetoderma sp. LZ-2023a, assembly GCA_034401795.1. Lineage (NCBI taxonomy): Eukaryota > Metazoa > Mollusca > Caudofoveata > Chaetodermatida > Chaetodermatidae > Chaetoderma > Chaetoderma sp. LZ-2023a. The sequence continues at coordinate 127,527,956 of CM067372.1, forward strand.
CCAGTCATTCTCCCCGCTAAATTCGGGGGGTGGGGGAGTATGACTCGACCAAAACCGCGGGAAGAGTGTAGGGGTTGAAATCCGGGTGGTGCGGATATCTGAGAGTTGGCGGATTGTGCTGATGTTTGTCTTGGTGCCAGTGGCGGTGGTGTTCGTGTATCCCATCGATGCCAATGCCGAGGAGCGAGAACATGCGTACTCCAATTAACTGAGTCCGCCCTGGTGGTTGAGCCATAGACCGGCATGGGTCTATGAACGGAGGGCGGATTGTGGTGGAGAGTGCGCGGTCGTTCCTCCCATGGTGAGGGCTGTTGTTCCTCATATGGCGGTGGCGCAAGTGGCTGACAGTTATGATATGTGGCATGACTAATATACCGGCGAAAAGGTGGTGCCGATTCCTCCCAATGACTCTGCGGTGTTTCCCTTGAATATAGCATTTCGCTAGAAGGCGGCAGTGCGGGAGGTTGTCTATGTGGTGGATTATCACCCGGCCATACTGTCTCCGTGGATGACATGGGCGAACGATAGTAGTCTGAAGGGCTGTAGGTATGCCCGTAGTCGGGTCTTTGTCGGAGTCGTCCATGATTCGGCCCTGATGGAGTTGGCCTGTCGTGGACGTCCGAAATGGTTCTAAACTCTGTTCCCGCCTGTGAGGCATCTCGAAAGGTGCCATCGCTAACAGGTAAAAACAGGTTATAGTGTGGAGTTGTTGATTCCGCTGAATTTCTGGCATAGTCGGTGAGCATGTGTGCTGAGAATCCGTCATATGAGGCTACCTCTTGATCGAGGGAGTCCTCGCTGAACGGAGATGGTATTGAACTGAGCTCACTATATGGTGTGGGCGTGAGTTCGCTGCGCATTATTGTTGTTCTTCGAGACCCACATCGGGCGCCACTTGTAGCTCGCCGGGCGGTGTCAGGCCATTCTGATGTCTCATGTCGACTCGCCGCACCATAAGTGCATGACGTGTGATGACGCTGATTATCATCCAGTCTTGGGGTGATGGACCCTGAACGAGACTGCCCTGTGGGAAACAAAAACCGGCTCCTAAGGCCAGTGGAACTCAATGGTTCCGGTGGAGCCGTGCGACCATTGTCGCGAACGTTAAACACAACGGTCTCATCCCAAGAGTTTCTGTCACCAGTATGCCTATCCATTGCAATTTCGTGATCTATGGACTTACTAGATTTGATTTGGTGACCTAAAAATATAAGTCTATACAATGTGTTTACCTAAAATATGCTAGATAAAACTACAATAAGAGCATACGAAAATACAAGACATAGAGGCAGGTAGATGAACTTTTAAACATGGGGCTCCCAGAGGTACCACACAGACCCATAGGTCCGCAGAGGTATCCCCGCAAGGGTGGCTCCCGTACACGAGACATAGCTATTTAACTTAATATAAGTTATTATACTTTAAGCTGAAAGGAAGAAGAATATCTCAGACGAAAAGTGATGTGCCTCACGCGGGCACTACTCCTAGTGCAATTTAGGGTGAGGAGTATTATCCTGGCATGGACCGTCGCTGCTGAATCCTTGCAAGAGGCAAGTGCTTCGCGCGGGCCTCCGTTTCGGGATGGTGCTGCCATGGCTTAAAGCGGGAGAAGAGTAGCAGGCAAAAATGGGCCCATTCTAATATTCCAAACAAAAAAATGCTGTAGAAAGAAAAGACCATACCTAGTGAGATTAAAACTATAGGGGTGCGTACTGTTTTACATGAAGACGGAACGGAAGATTCCCGATGGATTCCTTCATCACCCTCCTATGTGATTCCTAATATGCTGAGTTAGTAGTTGCCGCTTTATTTCTGCGGGCCTTCTGCTCTGCTTAATCACTTGTTTAGTTGTTTTCAGAACAAGAATTAGTTTAGGCCGCAACTGGCCGATAACTACCTAGCTATTAGACACGGCTGTCACGGAGAACAGATGCCCGAGGACATCAATACTGCAGACAGCGCTCATACATGGTACTTAGCAGGATCTCCGAACTGGGTGAGAATCCGGACATTCCGCCTTGCAACCACATAAAACATTACAGGACATGGTTTACATTTCACGGAAGCATTGTTAGGCCATATCTCCTATCGTTATGGTGGGGGTGGGGTGAGGTAAGAGAGACGAATGCACAGCGTGAATGTCCTTCCCGTAAGGGCGTGGCAGATCTAAATATCATGCCCAGACATTTAAACAGAATTCGGTGAGCATACGTATCTCGCCCGTCACCGGGTCCTATGGAACTAAACGTTTAATCTGTCGTTAGGTTTATACACAAGTTGCCAGTTTTGCACTGTGGTGTGGGAGGATTGTCAGTAAATATAATAATAATAATTAATACATATGTTTTCGCAGTGCTTTCCTACATTGGCTTAAAGTACTATCTACTAAGTATCCGAAGATACACAGGAATGTGTATGTGATACCGCACCGTAGCCATCACCGCTCGGAAACCCCAATAGTTTCCCAGAGTCGGATCAGCCTATTGTACGGATAGGAACGTCCAAACAATTAAGAAGCCACAAGGCTAAGAGGAATATGAAGAGAGACAAAATCTTGGGGTTATGAGTCTTACCGGAGTGCGGGGCTAGATTATTGCACTGCCGGAAGAGAAGAATATATTACAGTGTGTAATGAAGAAAGTGTCTCTAATCATTTTGAACCTATCCTATCGAGCTGAATAGAAAAGGTTTTAGTTGGTAGCATGCCGGGCTAAACAGAGTTATAGCAAGGACAGCGACCTCAGTGAAAAATTGTTGGTGGCTGGAGAAAATGCTGCATATATAAATGTTACTGTATAGTGTTTCCTACGTGCACTGCATTCCTATATTTTCTATACTTAGGCAAAACAATTTAACTGATGGCCACTGGCCATATACATACGTAATCTAACCAGAACAAACAATATGGTGGCAACGATTAAGATATATATAGTAATACAGGTTGATGAACCTATTATAGTGCGGTTAGCAACACATTGATGAAAATGAAAATAACTATTTAACAAATGCAGAAATTATAACTGTTGGTCCTAAGACCGTTATGGTTCCTTTTAGTCATCAGAACCATTAGTACAGATGTAAGATAATTAACAAAAACTATATAGAGAAATAATTAAACGGTGAAGTATAGTTACTTGAATACTTGGTAATCATTCACGAGTTAGGCTACCGTGTCACTGAAATTGACACGTAGATCTGTAGTCGATGTGAGATGACGCACTCTCCGGAAGCTGGAAAGTTCCCGCAGGGTGGTTCCCGCAAGCTGTTTTCCGCAAACAAGATTTCTGCAAGAACACTCATGGCGGGAGTACATTGCTTAGTGCTGTAGGCCTAATAGAATGTCTAACGAGCAGTCAGTAAAAAATATGATAATACTATGTAGTGAAGAAAGTTCCTGTACACCGATGGCACGGATGGAAGGTGTAAACAACCCGTCACAAGCGGGGGTTGTCAGAGGCAAATGAAGATATAAAACAAAGCTTCACGGTGCTGGGTACGTCAACCAGCTCTGAAGACGCACTGGGCAGAGTTTACTTGCTGCGGTCGAAAGTCGAACGAACTTACACGATTGGTGCGTCGTCGTTTGAAATACCACTTTTAGGCGTGGCCGGCAGATCCGGCGAGTCATCCATCAAAGAACATCCTGCCTCTACATCTGTAGACTCACATATTCAGGCCGCAAATGCCTCACCGCAAGTTTGTGTTCCGAATGTAGATGTAGTATTCGTTATCGAAAGTTTCAAATTACTCCCACAGAGGGGGAGTTACACAATTGTGTTAGTGCGGTGGGTTGGAAACTGTACTCTATGGGATAAAAACCTGACACATAGCGAAGAAAGACGCATGTCGCGCTTGATAATAGTTGGTACAGCTCCAACCTGTTTGGCCCCTGGCCGAGGATGCTCTCGATCACTGGATCGGTTCTCCTTTTATACTCTCCATGAAGTCACAGGCGCAGGCTTCATCCAATCATCGTTCGAGCAACAGCCAATCAGCGCACAGCTAATAATGGCGTCGTCGAACGTTCTAGAACATTCTAGAACCTTTCGTCCATGTGGTTATGACATCAGGGCAATATTTTGAAGATAATCAAGAAGCGTTTTTCCTCGACAACTCAGCCATTTCTCAACCGATTTTGAAATGGTTTACAGATTTTGAAAGCCTGTCGAATTCTGGTCTTGATTAATGCCAGATTTGACGGGAAGAGAAATTAATAAGAATTACAGAGTACCAGCTCGGTACACTATAAGTGCCATCCTATCTAGGTCACAACTACGCGCTCCTTAGAAACAGCGTCCAGCCGTGTGCATGCGCATAATGCGTTTTAACGAACTTAGTCGTTTTTCGACACGCTCTCTCTCCCATAGGCCTATATATGCTTATAGCTCTACCCAGAGGGGCGTGTTCAGGAAACGAATCCTAGACGGGCAGCGCGTACCCAGGTTAGCTGGTACAGCCGATACCCGACCGGTCGATCCGAACTACACAAGTAATTCGGCCATAATATTTTAAATACCCTGTAAGGGTTAACATTTGATATACATATATTTTATATTTATTATTATATATCGTAACTTAAATTATGGTACGTTGGAGCATGGGTGTTCTCTGCGGAGATAATAATTATCCGCAACCAAAGAGAACACCCATGCGAGCTATTGTTTAGGAATCATTAGCTAAATAAAGTTGAAAGCACGCACCAAAATATTAAAAAAAGAAAAGAAAGAAAACGACCTGGAAAAATAATTCCATGTCAAAAATTAAAACTAAATGAGTTATCCACGGAAAACCGCTTTTGATTATCTTCAAGGCATTGCCGTGACGTCATAACCACGTGTACGCAGAACTTCTAGAATGTTCTAGAACATTCGACTGCGTTATTATTTGCTACACGCTGATTGGCGGTTGCTCGAGCGATGATAGTTGGGAGCCTGCGCCTGTGACGTCACGAGTAGAATAAAAGGAGACGAAATCCAGAGCTCGAGAGCATCCTCGGCCAGGGGCCGATTAGTTTGGACCTGTGTCAGCTACAATCAGCAAGACAAGCATTACGCAGATCATTTCGGTCTCTGTCGGTTTCTCTCCCGTAGCCAGCAGTAATCCAACCCACCGCACTAAAGCAATTTTGTATCCCGTTGGTGCGGGAGCATTTTTAGAACTTTTTGAATATTGTTTACGAATACATCAAGAACTAACTCAGAACACAAATTTGCGCTGAGGCCTTTCCTGGCCTAAAAATGTGATCCTACAGATGTAGAGGCAGCAATGTTCTTTGGTGGATGACTCGCCGGATCTGCCGGCCACGCCAAAAAAATGGTTATTCAGCCATCCCCGCACTGATGTCGTGCAGGTTTATCTAAACTTTTTGACTGCAGCAAAGTAAACTTTGCCCGGTACGTCTTCAGAGCTGGCTGACGTACCCCGCACCGTTAAGCTTAGTTATGTATCTTCATCCGCATTTAACAACCCCCACTCATGATCGGGTTGTTGACAACTTCCATCCATACCATCGGTGTACGGGAACTTTTCGTCACAGCAGTAATGTTATTGTATCTCTTGCTGACCACTCGTTAAACATTCTATATTGTGATTACAGTCCTGAGTTCGATCAGCTCCCGTCATGGGCTGCTTGTGGGAATACTGTTTGCGGAAACCGGCATGCAGGAACTTTCCAGTTTCCAGGGAATGCATCAACTCACGTCAAACCTAGGGTGACATATCAATTTCAGTAACACGATAGCCCAGGCTTAAGAATGGCTACCGATTATTCAAGTAACTATACATGACATTTTAATTATCCAGTTTATTACATCTTTGATAATTATATCGTATCTGTATAAACGGTCCCGATGACTAAAAGGCACCGTAACGGTCTTAGGACCGCTATTTATAATTTCTGTATCTGTTTATAGTTATTCTTATTTTCTGTAAGGTGTTTTTGCTAACCGCACCATAGTAGGTTCCTCAACCTGTACTATATATATTATTCTGCTCATTTCACATTGTATTGATTGTTCTGGTTAGTTTATATATGGCAAGTGGCCATCAGTTTATATGTTTTGTTTATTTGTAGAAAAATATAGGACTGCAGTGCACGTAGGAAACAGTATACAGCAACATTTATATATGCAGCACTTTCTCCCGCCACCAACAATTTTTCACTGAGGTCGCTGTCCATGCTATAACTCTGTTTAGCCCAGCATGCTACCGACTAAAAAACATTTTCTATTCAGCTCGATAGGATAGGTTTAATATGATTAGAGACAATCTCTTCCTTAGGAGACACATAGTGTACACCTCTTTTCCAGTAGTTGCGATAATTTAGCCCCACACTCTGGCAAGGTTGTATAAGATTGGCCACCATACCTAAAGGGCGTCATATTTCTAAGTTATTGTCTCTCTTCATGTTCCACTAAGCCTTATGGCTTCTTAATTGTTTGGATGTCCCTATCTGTACCATGGACTGATCTGACCATGGGAAATTATTGGGGTTTCCGAGTGGTGATGTCCAGGGTGTGGTGTCACATACATTCCCCGTGTATCTTCGGATACTCAGTAGTTAGTTACCTTTGCCAATGTATGAAAGCACTGCTAAAACATATCTTAATTATTGTTTTCTTTAATCTGCTAAACAACCCCCCCACCCCACCGCAGTGCATAACTGGGCAACTTGTGTTTAAACCTAATGCCAGGTTAAAAGGTTAGTTCCGTAGGACCTGGTAACGGGCGAGATGCGCATCCCCACCAAATTCGGTAAGAATATCTGGGCATGATATTAAGATCTGCCATGCCATCACGGGAAGGACATTCACGGTGGGTATTCGTTTCTCTTACCCCCACCATAACGATAGATCAGTTACCTAAAAATGCTTTTGTGAAAAGTAACCAGTGTCCTGTGACGTTTTATGTGGTTACGGAGTGAGATGTCCGGATTCTTACCCAGTTCGGAAATCTTGCAAAGTGACATGTATGCACGCTGTCTTCAGTATTGATGTCCTAGGGCATCCATTCTCAATGACAGCCGTATCTAAAAAGCTAGGTAGACGCCAGCCATTTGCGGCATAAAATAGTTCTTGTCTCTAAAAACTAAATATGAGGTTAGCCTTAGAAGAAGGCCCACATAAATAAAAGCAGCAACTACTAATTCGGCATATTGAGAATTACATAAGACGGTGACGTGGGAATCCTTCGGGAATCGCTCATCCCATGTTCATGTAAAACAGCACGCAACCATATAGTCATAATCTCACTGAGTATGGTCTTTTCTCTACAGCATTTTGGTTAAATATTAGAGTAGGCCCCTTTCAGCCACTACTCTTCTCCCGCTTTAAGCGATGGTGACATTTTCCTGTGACGGAGGCCCGCGCGAGGCACTTGCCTCTCGCAAGGATTCAGTGACAACGGTCCACACGAGGATAATACTCCTCACTCAAACTAGCACTAGGAGTAGTGCCCGTGTGAGGCACATGATTTTCCGACACTAAAAAGATAATTTTCTTTCCTTTCAGCTTAGAGGTATAATAGCTTATATTAACTTAATTAGTTAAATCTCTTGGACGGGAGCCTCCCTTGCGGGGATACCTCTGCGGACCTACGAGTCTGTGTGGTACCTCTGGGAGCCCCACGTTTAGAAGTTCATCAGGCTGTCTCTATGTCTTGTATTTTCGTATGCTCATTATATTTATCTAGCATACTTGACGGTCTGTTTAGGTAAAATATTGCATAGACTTATGTTAATTAGGTCACCATATCAAATCTTGTAAGTCCATAGATCACAAAATTGCTATGGACAGGCATACTGGTGACAACTCTTGGGATGAGACTGTTGTGTTTAATGTTCGCGACAATGGTCGCACGGCCCCACCAGAACGATTGAGTTCCACCAGCCTTAGGAGCCGGTCTTTGTTACCTGTAGCGCAGTATCGTACAGGATCCGTCACCCCGAGACCGGAAGCTAACCAGCGTCATCATTCGTCGGCCCGACACCACCCCGCGAGCTACAGGAACGTCATGACGGACCAGCGTGTACCACCCCCCCCCCCCCCGCATGCTACAATCGCACTACAGCAGAACCATCTGCCAACAACCAGCAAACAGTCGACAAAGAAGACAAGTGCAAAGTATTACGAGATAGTATAAACAAACTGGAAGATAGGGAGTGCAGGAAACATAATCTCGTGTTATTCAACGTACCAGAGAGCGAAGTGACTGATGCTTTGCAGAGAAAAGTCGACGCCATTAACGCCGTAAGTGAAATCCAGAAAAGCGTGCACCTAGAAAGTGATGTGGAAGTTAACAAACCAGTGCGCGTAGGAAAGAAACAGGCGGACAACAAACCCAGACCCCTGAGAGTAACAGCAGGTAAACTAGTGTTAAAAAATGAGATACTCCGGAATGCACCAGGGCTGGCAGAAAGCGACAAGGAGAGAATGAGGAAAATGTTCACCAGGCGAGACACATGTAGAGCAGGAGGAACTGGCAAGCTTGAGAAAGCAGAGAGATCATCACGCGAGATGGAAGATTAATACGTCAGCAAATTCAGCAAATACAAAACTAAATGACACAAGAACTACTATTGTAAATACGTTCAACACCCCTGTAATTATGTTAAACTATTCATTTGGAATGGCCTGCATGTACACAAATACAGTTAAACATAAATGGATATGATCTCTTCAGTGATATCGACTCAAACGCAATCAGAGGAGTCTGCATTTATGTCAAGCAAGCACTAAACCTTTAAGAAACCAGGCTTCACACCGAAGAGACCCATGAAGCAATATGGATATGGACGAGACTCAAAGGCACAGATAGTCTATTAGTAGGATGTATACACCGTTCAACAGGGAGCATGATTACAAATGACGCAAAAATCAGAGTTCTGTTAGGACAAGCCGCACAATCAAAACACAGTCACATTCTCCTGATGGTGGACTTCAATCACCCAGAAATAGATTGGAAAGACAGCATATTCCCAACAAATACTGAGCACCCTGCATGTAAATTCCTAGACTGTGTGCATGATTACTACCTGTATCAGCATGTCTAAGAGCCTACCCACTTCAGGGGAAACCAGAAACCAAACACACTAGATCTCATTATGTCTAGCGAAGAAGAAATGGTTGAAGATATTCAGTACCTACCACCATTGGGAAGCACCCACCACAATTGCCTAACCTTCCACCTACGATGCTATACAAAAGACGACCCAACTAAAGCAGAGAAATTACTCTATGATAAAGGGGACTATGACAGGCTAAGAGACGAAATGGAAGCAATTGATTGGGACAGGGAACTAGAAGGGAGCGACACTGAACAAACCTGGACAATAATCAAGACAAGAATATTAGACTCAGTAAGAGAATGTATTCCACGCAAATCAATCAACCACAGCTCACCACAGTCCAGTAGATGGAAGACAGCATGACTGAACAACGACATCAAGACTAAAGTGAGATTCAAACAGCAAGCCTTTAACAAATTCTGAGAAACACCTGACAAAGAGAACTACAAAGAATACAACAAAAGAAGAAATCAGCTGAAGTGGGAGGTGAGGAAAGCAAAAAGAGAAATGGAGTGGGAAATAGCGAAGAAGTCAAAGAAATCCCCTAAGGCATTCTACAGCTATGTTCAGTCAAAACTCAAGACGAAGTCTGGAATTGCTGACCTCAAGACAACGAATGGCACTCTAACTAAAACCAACATGGACAAGCCGGAAGAGCTGAATAAGTACTTCATAAGTGTTGTCACCCGGGAAGACACAACCACAATCCCGCAGCTACCTCAGTTAGAAACGAATGAACCACTGGATCAGATTTTAATCAAGCAACATGATGTACGCAAAAGCCTAGCTAGCCTTAATGTATCAAAATCCCAAGGAACAGACATGCTCTATCCGCGAGTACTGAAAGATATCAGCCAAACCATCTCCGGGCCACTCACAATCCAATTCAATAGAGCGAGAGTAGCATCCCGGAGGACTGGGAAAAGGGTAAAATCATGCCCAATCTTTAAAAAAGGCAGCAAAACATCCACAAGCAACTACAGGCCAGTGAGCTTGATGTCTGTAATATGCAGTCATGAAACGTTCTGTAAGAAATGAACTCATAAAACACATGTTCAACTTCATGTCAAACTGTCATCATGGCTTCCTGAGTGGGCGGTCCTGTACTACACAGCTATTAGAAACCCTAGAGTATTATACTAGAATCGTAGATGATGGTGGTTCTGTAGACATCATTTACCTCGATTTTGCTACAGCCTTTGACACTGTCCCACATCAGCGACTGCTCAACAAACTTAAGAGCTATGGTGTCACAGGTGATGTACTCGGATGACCAGAAGCCTTCTTAAGTAACAGGAAGCAACGTGTGTCTGTCAACGGTTCCTGGTCTGACTGGGCATCAGTTCTCAGTGGCATCCCACAAGGAAGCATACTGGGACCAGTACTGTTTGTACCATTTATCATTGGTATGCCTGAGATGGTCGATAGCATGATCAAGCTTTGTGCTGATGCCACTAAGTTGTTCTCTAAGAGTGCCTACACCAATAATCCGGAACGTCTCCAAACAAATCTAAGCAACCTGAAAAAGTGTGCTGACACATGGCAGCTTTGGTTCAATGCCACCAAATGCAAGGTGATGTATCTAGGGAGGACAAACCGTAGGTTACAATACACAATGATTAAAAATGGCCAAGATGTCGTCCTGGAAGAGATAACATGCGAAAAGGATCTTGATGTCTACATGGGCAATACACTCAAATTTAGCCATCATGCAGAAATAGCTGCGAACAAGGCAAATAGACTAGTCGGCATGACTCAGAGATCCTTCGATTTCATCAAACCAAGCACATTTGTCCTCCAAGTCAAGGGCTTAGTCCGGCCACATCTGGAACATGGAAATGTAGTTTGGTCGCCACTGTATAAAAGGATATACAACTACTAGTAAATGCTCAACAACGTGCTACAAAGGTCTTACCAGGATTTGAAGACATACCATACGAAAAACGTCTCCAGGCACTGAACCTACCAAGCATAGTCTACCGGTGTCTGCGTGGAGATCTTATTGAAGTTTATAAGTACACACACATTGTCTATGATGTGGACTATGCTGAACCACTACCACTGGACAAAGGGGACCATACACGAGGGCACAGTTATAAACTCCTAATAGAGCACTTCAAAACAGACATCAGAAAACGTTTCTTTGGCCACAGGATCACAAATCACTGGAACAACTTGTCAGACACAGTTGCATCAGCACCCTCAGTCAATGCATTCAAAGGGAGGTTAGATAAGCTCTACATTGCTTACAAGCCCGACTTTCCAATCATTCTCATCCGCACCCAAATGTCAGTGAAACAGGTACTAGAAGACGAAGACTATGAAGACAGTGCAGACCTGTCACGAAGACCATGAATACAGTGAGGACCTATCACAGGTTAACTAGTCTACATGACAGTAAACTCTATGTATCTAGTGCTCACCATTTACGGCTACTTGTTGAACATGGTTACTAAGGAATCCCTAATAGCAAGCAAACGTTGCCGCAACGTTTACCACTATCCTATTAGGGATTCCTTAGTAACCATGTTCAACAAGTAGCCGTAAATGGTGAGCAGTCAAGCTGGATGGATGTTACTAGTGCATTGGGTCCATTGCTCTTTGTCATTTATATAAATGACATACCTGGATAGGTGACTTCAGATGCTTATCTCTTTACAGATGACACGAAGATTTTCCGAACTATACTAAGTCCAGAGGACAATGCTACACTGCAGGGAGACTTGAATGCGCTAACTGGGTGGTCAAATAACTGGTTTCTCCGCTTCCATCCAGACAAGCGTATAAAGTGAGTTTTGGCCGGGCAGAATGCAGGTGCAATGTACTACCATATTATCGCCGATGGAAACCCCATGAAATCTTGCAATCCAAAGAAGGAAAGGACATTGGAGGGGGTCATAGACGAATTAGAATAGTTAAAAAGATATGTAACATAAGTAGGCATAGGCTATGTACACATACTGGGCTACGCGCCTACAGTTAGGAACTACAGTTAGGCGCGCGCATCCGATAGTGTACGGATTATGGAGGCTAATCTTCGAGGGGACAATCTACCAGCGTTAAATTGATAGCACCATACTTTCTCTGTACCAGTGAATTTTGTGTATATAGTCACCATATATTACATATATGTCAATTACTGTAATACAATGTTTGTGGTTGTATTGTACACGATATATGTATCAATTGTGTTTATTAACTATCTGCTGATTAGACATGATTGGCACGAAAAATAAATAAATATCTATCTATCTTAACCATGATATAGTGATAAACCATCTGGGCCAGTTTCCTAAAGGTGTGTAAGCTACGTCCTGTTGTAAATTATAGAAAATAGACCAATCAGAATGTTTCATTTGACATTTACGCCCAAGCTATCTTACCGAACTGATTCAGCTATTCGTTGTAACAACTAACCTCGTCAAGAGGCGTGATATACAGCATGTTAAGAAATTCGAACCATCCCGACCTTGGAACACCTCCTGCCCAAAACCAGCTTATCCACCCTGCCCATTCACCCAATTCCATGCTTGGAACCCAAGCACAGTGTTATTTTTGTGGCCAAATCGGGCACTGGGTCAGGAACTGTCCCACGAAATCTGGCATTAGGTCTCCACAACTAGCAGCGGCCATCAAGAACATGTCAGAAACAGATATGTGTCCACTCGACCGTGATGCGAAAGCCTTTCAACAATTAAACTAGCACAGATCCCAGTTAATGCATTGCTCAGGGAACCTCTTTCCCAGCTCGAAAGCACATAATCCACAAGTGTCCATCACTCCCGCCACAAACCCTGATGGACTGTGGTCAATGTAGTCATTAACATCATAACTGTCCAAATACTGACAAGTCCAGATAACTGGATCCACGACAGTGCATGCACTACCCGTCCAGTGAAGCAACTGGCTACAAACATTTGGTTGGAAGGATCCTACAGTGATAGACTAACGTACTTCTATTCAGAATTTCGATTGGTCGTGTTTTAAGGCAGCCATCTTAGATTTCCAAGAAAAAGCGTTCTGGAAGTCCATTTAAAATATATCTCCTAAGCAATTTTAATCAAATTTGGTTTCTTGCTTTTGAGTCATTTCAAAGATAAAGAGATCTATGCTAAAGCTATGGGCAGTTTGTAATACATGAGGTCTCTATGTTTTTGTAAATTGGGCAAACAAACATATGCATCTACAGAAATTCAGATAGTCTGTTGAATAAAAAAACCAAGAACTTGAAGCAGTAATTCAAAACTTCTCAATCCGTTTTATGTACCACTTAAGTTTTCCCAAAAAACCCTAGACCCCAATACACGCATCAAAATAAGTGAACTGCAACTAGATAACTATGAGTTATCTCTCAATAATAACTAGGCCAGGGAAGTTGGTATTTACAGTCATAAACTAATACACGCCACACTCTATGAGACATTATGCGGCGATTCGTTAAAAAGGTCAGCGTGGTGTTGATGGACGACCCAGAATAAAGATAATGTTTTAGTAGGATGTATCTATCTAGACTCATGACGTCACAGCGCCGCCGGAGCTGCAAACTAAATATTGAGGCCTAGAACGAACCAGCATTAACTAGTCTCTCCAAGGACACGATCAAGAATCTGTTGCATGGCATCAATGGCAGGCTTCTAATGATCTAATTCAGACCAATCTTGCAGATCAGTGTCTGCTCATTTGGCGGTACATCTTGGCGTACTTGGTTTCCATATCCAACAATGGGACTCGATTTCCAGCGGGCATGAGCTGGATTAGCCGCCTGACTTGAGCAGATTTTTACTATTGAATGAATAGGGAAATCTTACATAATCCGCAGATATACATTCTAGTTATATGTTGCTTGTAATTTACCACATATGGCCGGAAAGTACAGTTTATCAGCTTTCTAAGGGTGTATTTTATAATAATCTAGGTAACGTAGAAATTATTTCCTTTTTATGTTTTATAAAGCTGGTATCCGCATAAGATTTCCTAAAGGAAATACATTGGAGGCCAGAAAATTCGCATATTTGCCAATTATAAATCAAAATATTGATCATTATTTAAATTTTGTCAAAAATGTATAGTCCGGGAGCCAATTTTCAAAAGGGGTCTAGAAGAATGGTTTCGTAGCACACCCAGTATTCAGAAGGCCTGTCTCTATATTATGCTAGACCGATGTCTTGGGTATATTCTGAGCCGTGTTGTACAAGAAAATTGTGGTATCACTAACCCGTGAGAAGCCCATTTACAATAGGTGTTGAATGTAGCTCTCAAACAATTTTCACAATGGTAAATTTTCCACAAACTTAAGCGCATGTTATATCAATACAATCTTAACCAAAATGGAAAGGAGTGATCGTATATCGCAGATTTATACATAATCAACCTCGTTTAAGACACCCGTATGTTGCTTTGTACATATTGGGGCACTTAGGTCTTCTTGTGACTAGCAATACCTTAGCTACAACAATGCCCATGTTTTCTACATTTTTCATAATTAAACTTTTAACTGACATGCAGTGCATGTCTACACAAGCTGGCAGGACATATTTATCACGTGAGCAAATGAGAGAATGTTACTCATCCGTGTCAGAGTCATCTTCGACAATTGTATGCTGAACATTGTCACACATTTCACCTCCCATACAAAGGCATGCTTCAGTGCAGAGTAGATTGTTAGCCTTGCATTGACAGAGATCTGTTCTTTTGCAGACAGACTTTTGACATCTACATGATGTGAGTTCAATTAATCCAAATGGAGCAGGATCCTTTGACATTAGAACAGGCTTGAGTAGACCATCCACTATACTCCAGCCATGTCCATTTGGAGATGGAAGATTCTGAACAGCTTGCAATGAACGTCTCCAAACAAGAGCTTGAAAATTGGCCCTTTCGGTGCGATGCCTTAGACTATTCGATGTAGGTGGAAGATTTTCATTTCTTTGTCTCTTTTGACAAAAGAGCCAATAACGGGTTTCATCAGCTGTCTTTCCCACATCCCTGGTGGTATACAACTCACAGACAAATTTCTCACATAGAATTGCAGTATTCGGTGATAAGTCAACATGTTCGCCGAGTTGGGCTAAGCTAAGCTGATGACATTCAGATGACTTTAAGAGATTGAATGCTTTTCTCTTAGCGACTCCAAATAATGCACTAGTGCTATCACAACCTGTAAGAGAATGAAACCCAGGCAAAGACAGACATATAGCTGGGCCCAGTACTTGAGCAACTGTATGTATTGGTATGTATCGCAATTTGTCCTTTGTGCCCGTACGGAACCATAGTTCTGAACAGTGAAGCGAACGATACGTATATATACTAAGTACTGCCACGTCTGTATCAGGAGACTGTATAACAACACACATGTGGTCTTTTGAAGCGTGTAACGCGTGCAACATCATACGCGTATCTGCTTCCTCGTGATCTGATCGAAGTTCTTCCAAATACGACGAATTGTTCGCTGAAATGACAACAACATCCATTCCATCATTAAAGTCACCAGCAAGAATGACGCAATTGTCGGCAGATAGCATATTTGGACCAGTATCACGCCACCGCTTGCTGAGAAATGCAACCAGGTTACTTTTGTTGCTTGGATTGCTGATGTACTTGGCCCATTGCTTTGGAACGGGAGTATTTTCTCCAGCAATCTTTACTTCCAATGCTGTTGATGACCCACGTTTTAGCCGCTCTTCCGATTTGAGAGACTCCAGTCTATCATATCTGTCAAAAACTATATCTACTCTGTTGCAGTCTTCTTGATTCAGTGGAACTGTAAAGATGTGCCAGTATTTATCAGCCAATTCTCCAAATGTAGACGTACCTCCAGTTTTAACCATTTGCACAATTGCCATTCCATCTACTACATAAGCTGTTGCGCCTGTCTTGTCAACAGGTGGAAGCCGTCCATCAACATTTACTTCCTTTTCTAGTTCACTTAACAAAACACTTTTCACCTTCTTTCTTAGAGTCCCATCCGTATGTGACAATGATAGTGGAACAGCACACAGTTCATACGTCATCACTAGTTTTAAATCAACATCTCTGGAATTAATCGACCAAATAGTTCGCGGTCAGATCTCACATTGTGAATTTTTTCATCATTTGTTTTGAGTTTTTTCTTCTGTGCTAGGCTGGCAAATGTTTTAAGTTTTAAGTGTGGCAACGTGTCCCAAAAGCTTCTCGTGTTAGTATCCAGCCGCTCCTGAACAAAATTTTCCATAATCTCCTTACCAATGTCACAGGCGGAAACAAGTCTCTTGGCGATTTCACTTGGCAATACCACGCCAGTTGCAATGTTTACAAGCGGAAGACACTCGCTGTCGTCGTGTTCCGCAATGTTAAAGGGATTGGTCATTATATCTGATGAGAACATCGAAAGTATCTTCTGCACATCGGTTTCATCCCTGTTCATTCGATTAGTCCCCATTTCCTTATGTACTCCAAACATGTGACTATCTTGTAACCCACACATTTGCTTTGTGACCGTTGTTATGGCTGCCCTCTCGTGGCTAGTTAAAAACCACCTCTCCAGAGTTCCTGGCTTTTGTGTGTACTTGGAAGCATCTTCATGTCCGCAAGATATATTGGCAGCCATCTTGCATAATTGGTTCTGTCCATGCTGTAGAAATATGGCGCCATAGCAGCAGTAGCAGATAGGTGTGCCTGCCAATCTCCAGCTCTCTCAGCTCTTATGAATCCAAGCAGCAGCTCTACCATATGAATATATGAGTTCCAAAATGCGAACAGGTGTGATTTCGAGCTTGACTCAACTTTAAAGGATTTGAACGGCTGTTGCAATTTATTCACGTACATACACACCTCTTTGAAATTTTCTTGCAGTGCGTCTAAGTCGTCAATGCTGCTTCGGCACATCTTAATTTTCTCATCCAGACTCTCCAATTCTGTTGGAGTAATGTGGTCTTCATGTTGTCCATTTTGTTGAACCCATTTTGAAAAAGACTGCCATTGTAATCGCAGCAGCGCTTCCAAAACCAATTTGTGAGCCCTCACTCCTCGATTATGACTTCCCTTTAAGTAGAGCAGCAGCCGTGCTGCTACCATATGTGTTGGCCTCTATGAGGAGATCTTCTAAGCCAGAGTCATCAAACATCTTTCCAATAACAGCTAAGTAGTTTAGCGCAATGTGGAATCCACCCCAGTCTGATCACAGTGTCACTAAACTCTTTATATCGCCACTGTATCTCCTTTGCCTTGACATATATGGCCAAGTCGAATGTAATGACCGAGTCATTCTGTCCTAGTGTTGTCATCATTCTTTGAACTTGTTTCATAACCGTATACACCGTATTGAATTCAGTTGGTGATCCGGAAATCATTGGACAGTAACCGGTTTGTGTAAAAGGTGCGTTAGCACATGATACAAGTGCATTAAATCCACTCCAACTAGGGACTGTTTGTGTTTCTGTGGTCATCATGGGTACAAGATCATGCAAAATGTATGTTGGATATATGTTAGGTCGATATCCGTCTAAATATCATATATGGTGAATCTAATACGATATTACTTTGAGTTATGACACGATCATGCTTATATCGTTGTGCACTGTGGATACAGCCAAAGCCTAGACCCCCTATGCAAAGAAATCAGGATAACTAATTAGTGCTACCACAATTTGTTTGTACAACAGGGCTTAAAATGTGTGGGACATGTCCCCCAAGCCACAGAAAGTGTCAGACCTTCCGAAAACTGGGTGTGCTACGTCACGATTCTGACCTAGCTTTAGCTCCTGGACTATTACGACTATGGGTGAGAATCTATGTATATCAAGGATTCCAAATATGTAAAAATCATATTTTTATGAAAACTCCTCGTTACTTCCTTTTTGATTTGAAAAAGCTGTAAAATCAGCAAAAAGTTATATCAGATTAAAATCCACAAAGGTGCCGACAATTTGTTATACGCCTCCTTCGCTACGCCCACGCTTCCCTAAATGTGTGTACAGCGAAGTGAATAGGCATGTGGCGAATATAGGCTTAATGTATACCAGTGAAATACCCCTGCAAATAAATTTAAAAAATAAATAAATAAATGGCAGCAACATGTTCCGGTCAAATTAGCTTTAAAATATTCAACAGCTTAATTTATTAGCTGTATGATTGTCTCGAAATTCAGATTCTGAGAATTCAGGGTTCATCGGGTTAAGAGGTGGAGGGGGGGGGGGGTATGAATAGGGTAAGTTACCCATGTTTGCTGAGCCGTGTTTTCTTTTTAGCTGAAGATGTTGTTTAACCCTTTTGTGCCTTAATTTGGTCAAGAAAATTTCAATTTTCTAAGAAACTGTCCATTTGCAAACAGAGAAAATTATTTTTGAAAATTTACCACTGGAAGGACTGGCCCGTTTATTGAAGCCGGTTTTGGCGTCATAATCATCATAGTGATAAAATAGCTCCGACAATCTGTCGTACCTCTCTTTAAGAAACGTGTTCATGAGTTGAAATTTATGCAATTAGTTGAATTTAATTGAATTTTCTGTTGAATATTTTGAAACTAATTTGACTTTGGGCTGTTGCTTCCTAAGGCAGCAACAGCTTCCAGTTAAATTAGTTTAAAAAATATTCAACAGCTTACCTGTATAATTAATTTTTTGGACGGCAGTGTTAAAAAGGTTAATGTCAACTATCATTGTTTACGTGTCAACAAAGGGGCGTGGCCTAGCTAAAAAAATTTTTTTTTTCCCACAGAGAATGTCCATTTGCAGACCAAGAGAAGGCTATTTTTGACAATTTATCAGTTGGATGACTGGCTCGTTATCGAGCCAGTCATTCCACTGGTAAATTTTCAAAAATAGCCTTCTCATGGTCTGAAAATGGATATTTTCTGTGAGACATTTCGCAAGCCTACTACCGAAGCAATATGCTTATTGAAAGTTATTTAAAGGTAGTACGGGCCTATGTAATTGCCTATGTCATCTACGTGTATAATAAATCAGCATTATTGCATTTTAAATACAATCTCCCTCCCCCCTCATTGGAAGGATCTGGTTGAGCATTTCCCTATAGCATCTCTCAATCTGATCAACATCAATCAGTGATATAATTAGTCTCCATGCCAAATAATAGTAATGGGATTACAAATGCCTCGATTAGATGACGACATGTCTCAAGATTCAGGTCGTTGACATCATGTAAGCATGCAACAAGTAACGAGTACATGGGTCCCTTGCTTTCTGGATGATTGCCTGTATGGTGAGGGAATCACTTTATAATTAATTGTCAAGCCGAGTGCCTTAATAAAGAGTTGAGCTTATTCTGGGTAGTACACTATTACACATTTTGTATTTTGAGAAGGGCACAGAATTGGATGTCGACAGAAACCTCTCTTTTGACATACACATAGGGAACATTGTATCCAAGGCAAACAGTACAATAGGACTAATCAAGAGAACATTTACCAACATTGATCAATCTACTTTCACGCTACTATACAAATCACTTGTGCGACCCATTCTTGAATACTGCAACTCAGCATGGTCTCCAAGACTGAAAAGGCAATCGCAGCTATTAGAAAGAGTACAACGCAGAGCAACAAAACTTGTCCCACAAATCAGAGTATAGCTACACAGAAAGACTTGAAGCCCTAAATCTAATGTCACTGAAATATAGACGGTTTCGTGGAGATTTAATTGAAACATTCAAACTCATCAAAGATCTATATAATATTGATAAGAACTACTTTTTCGAACTGTCCAATGTTACACGGACCAGAGGTCATAGGCTCAAGCTCAACATAAAACGTAGCAGCAAAGATATTCGGAAGCACTCCTTCGCAAATAGAGTGGCACCACATTGGAATTCACTGCCAACAACAATAGTCGAAGCAACCACAGTAGAAATATTCAAGGGCAAACTAGACATCTTTTTCAAAGAAAGAATATTTGAATTCGACTGAACACAATTAATTGTGGTGTGGCTTTGGACGTTGCTGTTACACATATGCTTATACAACATATGTGAGCCGTCAATTCCCAAAGTCATAATACAATTATTACATCACAGTGGACTAATCTTGAAACAGCCTGTGCATCTACATGAACATGCACACATGAAGATAGCTACACGTGTTGTATCCAGACCAGGGTTGCCTGCCCTACCAGTTTGGCACTGAGGCAATAACAAGCCAATGGCTTATGCCTTGTAAATTGATGTTGATGTTGGATGTTTGCCACTGATACATGTGTAGTTAAGAAGTGATATTAAGCGGCGCCTGGACGTTATTCTAATTATCGGTAATTAGTGTAATATCATCTGCTGCACACATGTGTTGCCGAGCCATATGATTATGGTAGTACCTTGCAAGGAGTTTGTACACTGTTTCAGTAGATCATTGATGAACTTTGTAGAGGCCAGTTAACAATACACCCATTGTCTTACACATTGTTGTATTAGAATTCCTTCCGAAAGTTCGTTTTGAAATTTGACTAGTTACTGACCTCTCAATGCCGTTAATGAACAGTCAAAGGGAGTCATCCATACCTAGAACTAAGAGTTTCTGAAGAGCTGGTTGAGTGTCAAATGTGTCTTTGACATCCAGTAACTTCATCCCTTGGATTCTAGAACAGATTCTTGTAGTATACGGGTACTAGTTTGTGGGCGCTGTAGTTTGTAAATCCAAAATGCAGTGTATGTTGTTTATTGGCAATGAGATGGTGAATGCAATCGGAGATGATGACCTCTAAATACTTTGTAATCTAAGGCATTGCTGTAATACCTCTAGTTGCACGATATCACCCGTTCTCTTAAAATTCCGGTTTTCAATACTTCCGGTACAGATCTAAGTGCTTTGCAGGTGTTTGAGATCATGATTTCATCAAACTCTGCATCTGCATCATGGATTTCCTTTGTGATATTATCTTGTAGAAAGCTTAACTTGCAGAAGTGTGAGTGCCATCCAGCGAGAATATTGTCAACCTTATAGGCTACATTGTTAACAATATCTAATCAACCTGGGAGATAATAAACAGGAGCTACGCAAACGGCGCATAATACCCCGCCATGATGACAAACCAATGAATGAGAGCTATTAGAAAATATTTATTTCTTCCTCAGACCCATCAGACCAGTCATCCTTATGAAGTGTCAAAGCGATTCGTTAAACGGGCAAGGAGGTATCGTCCGGAAACCAATTTTCAAGATGGCTGCTGCTGACTGGCAGCCATATGGGATTTCAGATTATTGTAAATTTCAATAAGTTTCTTCACCCGACATATTCCAATGACCCTAGGAAGTGATCCGATAAATGGTAACGGAGATATCATCCAGAAACTAATCTTCAAGATGGCAACCCATGGATGGTGGCCATCTTGGAGTTTGGATCATCGTCAATTTTGATAGGTTTTTTACCAGACCTAGTCCAACCACCCTATGAAGTTTCAAAGCGATCCGATAAACGGGAACAGAGTTATCATCCGGAAACCAATTTTCAAGATGCTGGCTGGGGCCATCTTGGATTTCAGATCATTGTCAATTTTGATAGGTTTCTTCTCTACACCTAGTCCAACCACCCTATTAAGTTTCAATGCGATTCGACAAACGGTAACGGCATTATCATCCGGAAACCAATTTTCAAGATGGCAACCGGTGGCAGGCGGCCATCTTGGATTTCAGATCATGGTCGATTTCAATAGATTTCTTCCCAAGACCTAGTCCAACCACCTTATGAAGTTTTAATGCGATCCGACAAACAGTAAGAGTTATCACCCGGAAACCACTCTGCCACCCGCACGGACGGCGCCATTACATAACATCCCAGCAAATTTTTTGGCAGGGTATAAAAAGCATATTTCCTGCCCACATTCACCATGGGGGAATACTTGATATTCATGTGACCTATAAATAATCATATCTTTCTAGATCTGCTATCAATATGACCGGACTGTTACAATAACCAGTTACATTTACAGTTTTCAAAAATCCCCTTTTCAGTTTCTCTTGGTTTATTACCCCGATGTTCAAAACGTTGATATTATAAACATGTCTGTCTATCTGTCTATCAGTCATGCTATCTCCTCCCAAAACCATGTCTGGAATTCAATCAAATTTGGCAGCAACAGCGACCAATCAAATTAGTTTCAAAATATTCAACGGAATGTTTATTAAATGGTAGACAAACAATTCCCACAATGTGTCGGACGATTAAGCGTTAAGGACAGACCAAATCGAGTCATTCATGATATACTGATTATGACATGCTACATGTCATTTAGTTGATTAGGATATCATATGATGGATGGATAAAGTGGAAAGGTCCATCGCACAACTTGATGGTACTGACTAAGATTGGCTCCTCTCGGGGATTCCGCTACTGGAAGAGCCCATGTAACTGTAACAGGGACAGAGTTCTCCCATCTGGGATTATGTTCCATGGTACTGATCTGTGTGAGTGGAATCCGACTGATGTTGGCAGTCTCAATGGGTGGAATGATGCTGGTTAGCATCATAGTTGTGATTTTCGAACAAATATAGCCAAAAACATAGACACTGCTTCAATACTCTCGCATCTCTTAGTGTACTGCACTGGCTCCACCGGTTGCTGTGACGTGGCCATTGTGCTCGGAGGCAAGGCTGAAGTACTTGATGGATTTGGTAGAGATTGCAGTATATAACTTGCCCAATGTTGTGGCAGCGTTAGAGGATATACCGTACCATTGGATGGAAGTGGCATGGGTGTCTTGTATTGGTCTTATTTGTTGATATGAAGGAAGCTGTGGAAAATGGTTCAATAGATGCTGCAGTGAGAATTAAATCACATGGCTAGTCATAGATCCTTATGGTAACAGTACCAGCAAATGTCCCATCGTTAGAGCAAATGTCCCACATGGTCTATTTATTTAGGAAGCAAAATTCGGATCAAAGCAGCACGTCTGTAATTCTTCACACCACCCCCCCCCCCCCCTCACATAAGAAGGGTTTCCTGCTGCATCACTGGTGACACTAGATTGAGCTGTGATTAAGTCACTCTTAATATCTTTTAACCCTTTAACCCTGGAATTTGTTCCCGAAAAATTTAATTTTGTCATAAAAAATATCCACTTGTAGACGAAAAGAAGACTATTTTTGAAAACTTACCCCAGGAATGACTGGCTTGGTTAAACTAGATTTCCTTTTTAGAGCATCTTTAATCTAACTTCCTGGTTTCTGATAGGTCTACTTAGGCCCACATAATACCATGCCAATTTCTGGGCCGGGAAAAGTAGGATAAGTGTGTAAAGGGCAGGGACATTAGAAAAACTGAAGGTTGGAGAATGTCTGCTGAAAGGTAACCCAGGCCCATATACTGATGTACGAAATTGCATGTTAATACAGGGCAGTCCTATTTAAACGCAAATATACACCGAGTATCTTTTATAGCCAGCAATGACGGCGGGGTGTTTAACTCTTTATTAGTCAAGATTGGTAAAAACAATTGATATTTTTGCTTAGCGAATGTCGTTTTGCAGGCCAAGAGGCGACTATTTAAAAAGATTTACCACTGGAACGACCGGCTCTGTTATCAAACAAGCCCATTCAGTGATACATCTTCAAAAATAGTCTTCTCATGGCCAACAAATGGCGATTACTCAAGGGCACTGCTGAGTATGTTTTAGCCAGGTTGACCACTAAATGGTAGATCAATAAATACAAATCCACAATACAGATCAGAAATAACTTAGGTTGTTTCCAAAACAAAATAAAATGTAATGTTAAATATTTTGAATTATATTGGAAATCAGACCAACATATTCAGCAGAACATTTCTTAGTGTCTTCAAAATAGTACTAACATGTTTCTGGGGTTTTTCAACTTATTTATGAGCTGCATTGTATATCCAATCAGGGACATGTATAAAGAAATCACAAAAACTATCGATGATAATGTATATGTAATATATATATATAATATGTATGTATCAACATTTACATTCAATGGATTCTGTCAAGTAAGAGTTTTCAATAGAGTAACTATACAATGAGTAATTCTTGCTCAGCCTGTTGAAATACAATTATTAATATATGTGCAGTACAGCTCATAAATAAGCAAATCGTTTCCAAAACCCCCCAGAAACAGGATACTTAGTAAGAAATTGTCTGTTGAACATTTTGAACACAATTGGATTGGCTGTTAGGCAGCAATCTTTCCATCTTTAGCTATGTCCCGCCGATCTCTATCTAAGCTCCACCAACACCATGCTTGGTTGGGATTGATCGATCTCTGAACTCCCTCACTATCAATTTCCAGAAAATTATACAGGTAAGCTATTGAATATTTTGGAACTAATTTGACTGTTGCTGCCTAGCAACAGCGCCCAGAAAATTAGTTTCAAAATATTCAACAGCATGTTTATTAAATAGTAGTACAATGTGTCAGTCTATTAAGAGTTAAAGATGGTCCCCATATAGAATCATTTATGACGTAATGATTATGACACCATCATACACACAACTTAGCTGATTATGACGTCAGATGGTTACTCTGGAAAGGACAATTATGTTCAAAATATTCAACAGTACATTTTATTTTGAAAACATTTAAACCTATTTCTGAGCTGAACCGTATGTACCAACAAACACTGCATCATGTAACCTCAAATTTATAATGTATATTTATATACACAAATGATATTCATAATATGACATGTAATATTATATACGACACTGGCATATAAGGATCAATATACTGTAATTAATGTTTTTGGGGAAATATTTGAGGCAAGTTCACAAAAAATTAAATGAATGAAATATGACGTACATGAATCGTATGACAGCGCAAATACATCCAAATCAACACGGCTATAAATAGACAGAATACATTTTTAATTGTTCAATCGCAGAATAAGAGGATACATACATTTCTAGCAGTTCCCCCGTTCATTTCTAGCTAAGCTCTGGCCACTTTTTATACATGTGGCAATTGATTTTACACAATTTGAAACTAGACTTACCCAAATTTATATCTCAAGGTAACTATACAGGTAATCTGTTGAATATTTTGAAACAAATCTGAATAGGGGATACTGCTTCCTACATCAGCAACAGCTCCCAGCCAGATTTATTTCAAAATATTCAACAGAACATTTATTAAATCGTATTCATCCGTCATACAATTCGTACCACTTTAGTCACAGACTATTGGTTTTTGTGATGCAGCTTTGGCATTTTGATTGTGATGTCAGCTAACATGCGACAAATCGGATTATGAGGTCAAACACGTTTGTGACAGATCATCTTTTTGCAGCATCTGCTATGACTAGGGTATAGCGGGGCTTCCTCTCAGGGTAGATACATGTATTCCAAACACAGATCCAGCAGTGCTAAATTGCAACACAAAAGTATATATATTTTTATTTGTCAACACCAAATACATGCTGCTACAACTGTTTTACCCTCAAATTTCAGTGTCCCAAAAAGAGCAAATTCTGTACCGGTATTTTGTTCAAACCTTTTCACGGATATCTTATGATCTTTGCAGTTTTACCAATTCCAAACTACGTTTAAACGGCAAATCACTGAAAACGTATATTCTTTATGATAAAAAAAAATTGTTCTGTTGAATATTTTGAAATTAACTTGACTGACAGCCTCCAGTCAAATTAATTTTAAAATATTCACTTTTTCCTGTATGGTTACCTTAACCCTTTAACACTCAGCCAAAGACGGCTTCTGTTGTGGTGTTGAGAAATGTCCATTGACATAAATGATGACTATTTTTGAAAATTTCCATTGGAATGCTTGGCCACTGACATGACTGAGCGAGCGATACATTTTTTTTAAAGAGTTAGGTTCATCAGTATCTAATAGAAGGGTCCATTTCCAGCCATGCTCCGCCCATGTTCTACGAATGTGTGAATCAATTTTAACACCTAGAGTTCCTGAATCTCAATTTCAAGGTAACTATACAGGTAAGCTATTGATTATTGTTCAACTAATTTGACTTGGAACTGTTGCTGCTTATGCCTTGTCTGTTTAACCACAAAGCCACAAATTCTTTATGATATATATATATATATATGAATATTCTGTTGCATATATTTCGAAACTAATTTGACTGGGAGCAGCGATGGCTTCCAGTCAACTTAGCTTGAGGATATTCAACAGCTTTCCTGGATAACTGCCTTGACATTGAGATACCTGAATTTCAAGTGTTAACGGTCCAACGCTATAAACAATACATATACACGTAGTTCTGCATTATGATATTGACGTAAAACAATGATACAAATAACCGTGTAATTACTGAAGTAAACTTGCCGGATAATATGTACTTATCATTACTGTATCAGATATTCCGCAATGAAAGAGAATCTGAGCAAATACTAAATAGTCATTTCAATATCAGATGACTGATGTCCTCTGATATTGCAGAATAAACACAATTTTAAAATGAACATAATTTTGTTAATGTTAGTAACAAAGAATATTAAGCATTTAACAAACAAGCTGGCCAATAACCATTAAATGGATTCTGTATTGGTATTGAATAACATCCATTTGCGGACCAATAAGACAAGATTTTGATAAGTTTACCACTGGAATGACTGGCTCCATAAACGAGCTAGTCATTCCAGAGATAAATTTTCGAAAATACTATTCTCTTGGCCTGCAAATGGATTTCATCAGAAAAATTTAAATTTTCTTGAACAAATTTGATGGCTACAGGGTATTATTTTCCAAGCTATGATAATTTCGACAGGCTAGATAAGCAAATTAGACATTATTATATATAGTTACTAGTGTCATTACAATACATGTGTTTATTTCACACATTAATAAGTCAGGTAATATAAAAGCAATAAAGGAAAAAGCACCTTATTACAACACCCAGTGCTATACATATCACTCGTTCAATCGCAAAGATACATCTGCACGCGCGCACACACACACACACACACACACGCACACGCACACACACACACACACACACGCACACGCACACGCACACATACACACACCTTTTAAAGCCATCATATTCTTAACTGATGATGACGATAGTAATTGATGATAGTGACTGATGATCATGACGATGATAGCGATAATGATCATGGGATATTATATATGTAGAAATATCTGTCCACAATGCACTTGTACAGAACATAATAATAATAACAACAAAAATAACAAGAACCAATATTTGCATCAAACATTACAAAATATTACTTTGCACTTAGTTACAATTTTAATGTCAATGTGAGGCAACAATGTTGTATGGATCAGACGTTAGTTTATAACCCTTTAATGGTCAAGCCGGCCAGAACCGGCCTCTGCAGTCATTTGAGGAATTTTGATTTGCAGGTCAAGAGAAGACTATTTAAAAAGATTTATCACAGGAATGAATGCAGGGATTCTCATAAGGGTCCTTCTGAGGGTATATACCACCAAAATACAACTTGGGACCCCAAAAGTAGTGGCATTGGGTCCCATGGGACCCTAGAAAATCTTGTATGATTATAAAATATTAATTAGTTTTATAGGTTTTTGCACAAAAATACCCACAAAATCTAGCATGGGTCCCAGATTTCAGCATGGGATCCCAGATTTGAGGATGTGGGGGTCACTGGGACCTCCACAATTTAGATGCCATGAGAAACACTGAATGCCTGGCTAGTTAACGAGCCAGTCATTCCAGTGGCAAATTTTCAAAACTAGTCTTCTCTTGGCCTGCAAATCAACATTCAATAAGGAAATATTTTGATTTCCTTGACCAAATTTGACCACTAAACACAAGCAACCATTCCTATCCCAACCACCACACTCCCGACTTTGACACGAAGAGAGAGATGATAAAATAACAACACTTTCCGACAACAAACTAGTCTCAAATCAATACCGTTACTTTTAGAATAATTAACAAATTACTGCGATTTAAATCTGCCACATTTAATCAGTAAAAGTGTTGTATGTGACATAATGGCCCTTTCCAATTTATCCATTGATCATCTGACGTCATAATTGACTAAGTGATGAGTAGGATGACGTCATAATCATGACATCATGAATGATTCAAAATAGTCCGTCTAATGCTTAATAGTCCGACACATTGTACGAATTGTA
The DNA here is from genome assembly GCA_034401795.1 of Chaetoderma sp. LZ-2023a. Taxonomy (NCBI): domain Eukaryota; kingdom Metazoa; phylum Mollusca; class Caudofoveata; order Chaetodermatida; family Chaetodermatidae; genus Chaetoderma; species Chaetoderma sp. LZ-2023a. The sequence goes on from CM067372.1 coordinate 127,556,054, forward strand.
TGTCTTTACCATTCAATAAAGATTTTGTCGACTATTTGGAAACTAATTTGATTGGCCGCTGATGCTGCCATAGCCAGCAACAGCAACCAGTCAATTAGTTTCAAAATATTCAACGGCTTACATGTATAGTTTTCTGGAAACTGATGATAGAGATCGATCGATGCCAACAGATTGAGATGGCCGGTAAAAGTGGAAAGGTTCATTGCGTGAACCAATCATGAAATAACAATGGTAGGAGTGTACAATGGTAGGAGTGTAATCACATACCGTGACCATTTTAGATGTATCCTCCACAAGCATCGATTTCTAAAAACTAAGGTCTGTAAATCAAAAAATTTGATTCTAAATTGCCAAAAACTATATTTTTCTCCAGTCTTGTGAAATGATATTTGGCTCTACCGAGTGAATACTTTAGAAAACTTACCACTGAAATGACAGTAATCGATCCAGTCCTTCCGGTTTTAAAAAAATTTTTTTGCATATTTAAAACTAACATTCTCCATGAGGAAATTAACTTAATTCTAAAATTAACTTAATTTTCTTAACAAAATTCGAGCATTAAAACATCAATAATAACCAGGCATGTCTATACATGGTCCAATTGCCCACAGGTAGAAATATGAAAGAAAGTGGCCGATTACATGACGTAATCTGTGTAAAAAACCCAACAAAGAACACATATAAGACAGCAACACTCAAAAAGCATGATTCCACATTAGACTAATCTTAATAGTATAATAATACAATATACAATTAAGTATTAAACCTTTAACACTCGTCAGCCAAAATTGGCTTCTGTAGTGGTCTTGAGAAATGTCCATTTGCAGACAAAGAGAAGACTATTTTTGAAAATTTACCTCTGGAATGACTGGCTCATAAACCAAGCAAGTTATTCTAGTGCAAAATTTTTAAAGACAGTCTCTTGATCTACAAATGGATATATTCAATGAGAAAATTTTTATGAGCAAATTTGAGGGTTCAAGGGTTAATTAATTAGAATGCTACATTTTTGACAACATACCTCAGGTGATCACCATATGATGTCAAATAAATGATAAACTAACACAGCAGGCAATTAACCTGTGCTGAGAAAATAGTTTCACATTAGCGCGTCATCAAGCGACTTAAGACGGTTCCATCAGTCTTATGACATGAAATCATTTCTCGGTGGTCTATCAAATGTGAATATGCAATGCTCATTGCTGTATCATCCTTCAATTCATTGTATCAAAAGTATCTATGTATAAAAAAACTAACAAAAATTACGTTCCACATCCATGGAAATTACACGCTCCTGATACTAGCACTGTGGCATCCTTTACATAATGAAACCAGCAAAAAAAAGACGCTATCAGCCTATCACGATAGGCAACGTCGTGAGTAGGTACTTCACTAACGAGGCATTCAGTTTTGACACTGGACTCGGGAATGAGCCCGTTGATCTCACTCAGTTACATCATTTGTCTTTAGCTATAATAATAACTAGGTAATGCTTATTAATGCTTATCGCTGTGCTTCAATTTCCATACTCTTTGGTGAATGTGAAAGCGGTTGTGTTGGTGATGTTGCGTATGGGCCTGGACCATGCGGGTGAGACTGGTGTGAATAAGAAGACACGGTGCTGTATGTGTAGGGTGAAGAACTGAACCGCTCTGTTGTGGACAGTCGAGACAGGGCTAGAAGTGCATCAGGGAAATTTGGTGGCGTCGCTGGTGTATTTGCCGGCGTACAGAGCTAAAATAAAAAATAATAGTGCATTAATGTACAATTGTTCTTTAACACTTTAGTGGCTAAATTTGGTCAAGAAAATCAAAATATCTACTCGCTGAATGTCTATCTGCAGGTAAAGAGAAGGGTATTTTTGAAAACCTACCACTGGAACGACCGGCTCGATTATCGAAACAGCCATTCATGTGGTAAATTTTCAAAAATACTCTTCTCTTTACCTTGCAGAAGGACATTCCTCAAGACTTCTGCAGAGGCCAGTTTTCATCATTAAAGGGTTAACCCTCTGGTGGCTAAATTTTGTCAAAAACAATCAAAATATTTGCTTATTGAATCTCCATTTGCAGGCCAAGAGAAGACTATTTTGCAAGATATACCACTTGCATGACTGGCCCGGTAACTGAGCCAGTCATTTCAGTGGTAAATTGTTCAAAATAGTCATCTCTCGGCCTGCAATTGGACATTCTTCAAGAGTAGGCCACTGCTGAGGCCTGTTTTGGTCGGCTTGACCAGTAAAGGGGTAAAGGGGACCACAAATGGAGAAAGGGCGAAGAACAGAAAATTACGCTTCTGTATAATTTAAGTAAAATAAAATATATTGAAAAATGTTTGCACATTTTCGAATTCCTTAATCATAAATTTTGCCAAGAAAAGTTATTTTACAGATGCATATTCACACCAGAATGATTGAAAATAAAATTGTTACAATTGCATACTTTTATAAGCTTAAATTAATATGTGCCTATGTGTAATGAAACGAAATAAATCTTAACATATATGATGATTCTATTCCATATAAATTAATAATTTTTTAAGTTGCGAAATTGAAACAGAGGCCTCTATTTCAATTTCGCAAATTAAAAAATTATATTAATTTATATGGAATGAAATCATCATATGTTAAGATTTATTTCGTTTCATTACCTATAGGCTCACAGTGTAAGCCTCTAAATGTGTATAATTCAAACAATTTTATTTTCAGAAATTTTACTGTGAATATGCACCTTTAATCAAGTTCTCATGAGAATCACAGAGTGATGTCATCGCGTGAATGATTGCTGTGGCATGACATCATCGCATGAATACTTGTTGGTTGTTGATGATTTAAGGCTTACAACAGCCCAATCACACACTACCCTACTAATGAGATGCAAGAAGAACACTAGTGTTTGCGAAACTAGAACGTGGATCAAAGCTCATGTCTCGCCTGCATTAGATGCCATCTTTTTCTTTAGAACATGTCTAATTTGAAAACATTTGTGTCATAATTTGAATCCAAACATGCCAAATGGTATACAATGATGTTATATCATGAATCTTATGGCATTTCAAAATTCATGACTGACATGACTTAACAACGATAGTTACTGAAAAGTGAAAATCTGTCAACTTCTTTATAAAATATCATAGCGATCTCTTTAACCATCAAATTTGTTTGAGAAAATTCTTATAGAAGACATCCATTTGCAGGCCAAGCGATTATTTAGTGAAAATTTCCAAATTGAGTGACTGGCTCAGTTATTGATCCAGTCATTCCTGTGGTAAATTTTTAAAGTTAGTCTTACCTTTGTCTGCAAATGGCCATTTCTCAAGACCACTGCAGAAGCCATTGTTGGCCAACATGAGACATGTTAAAGCACTTAGTTACATGTACACGTATCTGATAAAATGCAGGAAATGTCAATTTCCCTTTCTCCGAGATCTAACAATACTCACCATTCTGTTACTTCTGATATACAGCTGGCCCTGACAGCGGCTCTAGGATTATAGACTTAGAAAGCTTTACCGACTCCTGGGAACCGGGTACTCGGCTCCCAACTGCCGAGTACCCGTTTACCATAGAGCTCATATTGTTTGCATAGCCACCAAACAAGAGAAAACTATGGCTTGCCTCCGTGGGGCTGGGAGGCTGGGTCCGTAACAGAATGGTGAGTATTGTTAGATCTCGGAGAAAGGGAAATTGACATTTCCTGCATTCTCCTTCGATCAATACTCACCATTCTGTTACTTCTGATATACACCAGATTTGATCAGTAACCTGGTGGGAAGGGGCAAGCCATAAATGCTAATTTTGCCCCTTGGAGAAAGATTTTAGACTTCAAACTTGACTAACGGAGACCTAAAAGGACCGTCAAGTTCACGGAACCGAATCACATTCGCGTCACAGTCCTCCCCCCTTTTTCCTCCTAAGAAAAGGGAGAGAACTAACGAACATGTATCTCGCCTGAAAACACAAATATGCCAAGAGGGTTAACTGCTCCCTGCATACTCCATGTATTAGCCTGGGAATGAGCATGAATATATAAGATGAATGAACATGATACATATCCATAATACAAAAAACTCTCACTATTGAATTACCTTATGATAATTGGACTTCAGACGTACCGCCTCCAACCATTCACCGGTTCGGCCATCAGTGACACAATCTGGTTGACATCCTCTCGCCTGACCATGCCTGCTTTAGGTTCTTTTCTTACCGAAGTGAGAAAAGGGTGAAAAGCAGTGTGGTCACTAACTATCGTTTCAAAACAGCTAAAGCGAGTGGATTGGCTGAGTCTGACACATCCCTCATATAGTAATCCGTGAATGAGGACTCACAGTGCCATTGTGCAACGGCCATGATGTCCTATAACGGAACACCATTGTAAAGGGCGGTCGAGGCGGCTATTCCTCTGACATTGTCTGCCCTTACGCCTTGCACCTGGTGCCCAGTCGCCATCTCCTGAGTAGTCTGAATGCATTCGACCACCCAACGAGAGATAGTATCCATGGATGCGGCGCCATAAGACTTTTTATGGCAGATCCACAGATGTCTATCGTTCGACCGTAACGAGTCAGTCCGTTTCTTGTACTTAGTCAAAGCACGGACCGGGCACCAGACACTGGCATCACGATCAAACCTAGTTAACTTCGGTATAATGATCGGTTTGCCGGGATATCTCAAAGATTGGTTCTTTGACATAACCTCTGCTCTTGGCAGAAGACGCAGACCTTCTCCAGAAACAATAAATCGGTTCCTCTCTGCCGAAAGCGCATGGATCTCACTGCGCCTTCTAGCTGAGGAAGCTGCCAATAGAAAGACCGCCTTTAGAGTCAAATGCTTTAGACTAGCCGAACGCAACGGTTCGAAAGGGTGCTTGGCCAGTACATTAAGCACTAAAGATAGACTCCAGGCTGGAATGACTACCGGTTGTCTCGGTCGGAGATTGCTCATTCCCTTCAACATCACATTTAACTGGGCCACCTCTGGACTATCCCTGTTGGCTAGACAAGGGATAACTGATGCCAAAGCTGACTTGTATCCAGCAACTGTGACGGGAGCTAGTCCTCAAAAGAACAGCTCACAGAGAAAGTCTGCTATTTGCTGATAGTGGATTGAAAGGTATCAATACCCTTTTCTTCACACCAGTCTGCAAATCTGTTAACCTTGTTGTTATATGACTTGAAGGTTGACCTCCTTCTCGCAGCCGCGATGAAATCAGCAGCCTGTCGAGAAAAGCCTTCCGACGTGGAACGTTGTTTGATAACATCCACGCAGTCATTGAACATTTCGGGACACTCGTGTAGGAAGCGTCCCTTGGCCTGGGAGATTATGTTCGGAATCTCGGGCAACTGCACAGGATTTTCCACCAGCAGATCTAGAAGATCCGTGAACCACGCCCTGCTCGGCCAATACGGCGCTATTAGCAGGACCAGACACGGTTCCTCCCTGACCTTCACCAAAACCTTCGGTAGAAGAATGGTGGGTGGGTACGCGTAAGCGTGCATCCCTCTCCAGCTTATCGCCAGAGCGTCTGTATCGACGGCATTTGGATCTGTAATCGGCGAGACATATGTCATGATTTGAGCATTTTCCTTTGTGGCGAACAAGTCCACGTTGGGTTTGCCCCAATGCTCGAAGATCCGTCGCAGAACTGGAGGGTTGAGGGACCATTCTGTTGGCAGGATTCTCTGTCTGCGAGACAAAGCATCCGCCAGAATGTTCAATCGGCCAGGAATACGAGCTGCTTTCAAAACAACCGAGTAATTCCTGCACCATTGAATCAAGTGCCACACCCTGATACACAGAGTGGGCGACCTGGTCCCGCCTTGGCGATTTATATATGATACTACTGTCGAATCGACCGACCGTATCAATATCACCCTGCCCCTGATCATCGGAAGGAACTCTTCCAACGCCAGTTCCACTGCCATCATTTCCAACAGATTGATATGCAGCTGACTCTCCGGGAGAGTCCATGTGCCCGAGACCTGGTTCTCCCAGGCAGGCACCCCACCCTTCCAGCGATGCATCCGTGTAGACGGACAGCTGGAGGCGGGGTAGGTGCAGCGAAACCCCTAATAGGAGATTCTGACGCTGTTTCCACCATAGAAGATGCGATATTATCGGCTCCAAAACTGGCAACAGTTTTGACAGGGGTTCTGTTCTCTGTTTCCACAGAGACATCAGATACAACTGGATAGGCCTTCGCATTAGAGCATCGTACGGGATAACCTGCTCCATGGAGACCATCATGCCCAGCATCTGAAGGAACCGCCTCGCCTTGAATGTGGTTTCCCACTCGAAAACTCTTGAGGATGGCTAACAGAGACACCACTCTGGGCTCTGATGGGTAAACCCTGCCCTCCTCAAGGTCGAATCGCATCCCCAAATAAACGAAACGTTGAGTGGGCGTCAACTCGGATTTCTCCTCGTTGACTATGCAGCGTAGATCTGAAAGTAACTTCAGAGTCAGAGCAGTATCCACGTTCAACCTGGCTGCCGAGTCTGCCTTAAGCAGCCAGTCGTCTATGTAGGTGTGTAGCGCCACGTTCTCTTTTCTGAGAAACGCTGTCACCGCAAGGACCACTCTTGTGAAAACCCTCGGAGCTGTCGACAGGCCAAACGGGAGACTGTAAACTCCCATACTTGATTCTGAAACGCAAATCTCAGAAACCTGTGCCAACTCCGATTCATAGGAATGTGGAAATATGCATTTTTCAGATCGATCGATACACACCACATTCCTTTCCTCAATCCCGCATTACCGACCTCGGCATTTCCATCTGGAACCGAGGCGTATGGCTAAACCAATTTAATGGCCTGAGATTGAGTATGGGTCTCCATCCCCCTGTGCTCTTGGGGACAAGGAACATGTTTGAATAGAAGCCTGGAGTGTTTCGATTTGCTGGTTTTATTGCTCCCTTCAGAAGCAAACCCGACACTTCCTTTTGAACGGCTTCTAACTTGTCTGGCTCCCTTGGTACGGGTGTCCAGACAGGTGCCAAAGACAGATTTTGTGGTGGAAAGTCCCACCACTCCGGCATGTAACCCTGGGATAACCATCCCAGGACCAGACTGTCTGACGTCACACCTTGCCAGGCCTCGACGAAACGCATGAGCCTTCCACCCACCATAGACGCCTCGACGTCTAACGGGGTTGTCCGGCTCGCAGTCCGCCCCCCCACTCTTTCTTAACGAGAGAGAGAGAGAACCATTTCGTTCTAGGCACGACGGGTATAACTGGCACCGCTGTTCCTGTCACACAGGCGCGGTCCAGGCGGATATGAAGGGAGCTTTCGTACCCTCAGGTACGCTTCGGCCCCTTCTGTCCGCCCTTTGAGGCCTTACCCTTACCCTTCCCCTTCCCACCTCTAGGGCGGTCAGGAGCAACATTGGGGAGGGTAGGCGCCTCTACAACCTTCCTGGGCTTCTTCGCCGGCGGCGGCTCTGAAACCCCAGCTGAAGCAGAAGTCGCAACAGGCCTAGCTTTCGCCTTGCCCTTATGCTTCTTCTGCTCCTTTGAAGGTTGTCCCGTTAGCGGTTTCCCCACAGGCCCTAGTGCATGCGCTTGTCGCACTAGCTCTAGCTGTAGGTTTACCGCTAACCGATTCTGCGCGATACTGGCGGTATCCTCTAAGATGGCCCACGCTTGGCCACCGAAGATGCTAGGCCCTGTCAGGGGTGTCCCAAGGAGACGCTCCCTGACTGCCGTAGCCGGACGCATATGGTCAATGACCATTTGCCTCCTGGATTTCGTCACACGCGCTTGCACCCTTGCCAATGCGTCCATCGACAGCACCAGGCCGTCATTGACACATGAAAGCGCCACAGGTGGCACAGGGTGGCCTGCCCCGCTTCAGCCCACACCGACTGAAGGAGACGATAAGAGTGGTTGACAGCGCTCATCGCTGCCCTCACACCCTCATCGCATAGGGACAGGACTTCTTCCTGGTGTACCTGAGACTTGTCCACAAGTGCCGGACCGGGGTGACCCGGCACGGCACTCTGGACGCCCAGTACCCATCGGTCATCCTCCGTGACCGACGGGACTACACCATACCTGTCGTATTCCCCCCGCGGAATACGACATCTTGCCCGCACCTCCCTGGAGGCCGCAGGGAGCTGACCCTTGGTCATCAGTTGTTTGCTATAAATAGCATCCAACCATTCTATGAACCGTGGATCCAGTCCCACTGACTGGATCCGGGCCGCGGGCAAAATCCCCGTCCTGATCGACGCAACCGACGGACGGGGCGCATCTTCATCGGCCGTGGCCGAAACCACAGACGGGTCAACCCTGGCTAGCCACGCCAGAGCATCTGACCAATCTACCTCCGATGAAGACACCCCCGCAAACACGTCACCCGTTGACGTGCTCACGGGTCTGCCAGCCACGGCCTCCCAGCAAGGAGCCACGGCTGACACGCCAGGCACTCCGGTACCACACGGTTCCGCCGCCACCCCATGAAACACTCCGGTCCATGGGGTAGGTCCACACGGAAAACCGTACGGACCCGTAGCAGTCGCGGAACCATAGCCGGACACGGGCGCCCACGGCACCCCACGTCCGACTGCCGGACCAGGCGAGATAGGTGAGTACCACGCCCGGCCCGGCACACCCGTTCCCGTGACGGCTGGTGCCAAACCAAGCCGCACGGAACCGGTGCACGGTAACGGATTTGCCTCAGCCACAGGCGGAGCCGCTGACCTGGCTTGCGCCAAACCAGACAAATGGAGGCCGGTTCCGTCTAGGACGGAATCAACCTCCATATTCTCCACCTGCGGCTTCACGGGCCGCAGCAACCTCTCCTCCTCGGCCTCCTCGTCTTCAGACTCCGAAGAGTCGTCACTAGACGAGTCAACCGTGGAACCGTCCTGGCGGACGGCTCCCACACCTGACGGACCGGCCACCGCTACTGGACCACCCGGAGGTGGCCGCAGAGAAACAGAAACCCGTCTGGCCGAAGCCAGACGGGACTGCCAGGGGGCCGTACGAGACGGCCCCCTCGGTAACCAGTCCAGAATCCTGTCCGAGGACAGGATCCGTACCAGGCATGGGGAGAAACTGCCCCCCAACCTTTGGTAGCAGGGACGACACCAGCGTGGTCAGAACGCTATGCAGAAAAACCCTGCAGAGCCGGACCAAACCACGCCGGCGGTGCCATCTCCGCCACCTCCAGCTGGGGACGTGGAGCACCCGCACCGGCCGAACCGGGCGCTCCACGATTTACTCTCGGACCGCCTGACCCCGCGTCAGACCCAGCCAAGTCCTTCTGGGCAAGGAACTTAACCATCGTTTCGACGGACCACACTGCACAAACATTACACCTATGATCTATATTACACAGGGCACACATAAAACAGACATGGTCCTTGAACATTACACGGACAAACTTATGGCAGTCGTCACATGATGGCGGGGCTGGCTTGGCCTATAAAATAAGCACAAACCTACAATAAACAAGCGGAACGAGACCCGGATGGAAGGCAGACAATTAATTTTCAAATAATTTGACTCATAAATTAACCGTAACCTCCCCGCACCCCACCCCGCCACGTTACAACAACGATCGCATTGATTATGACGACAAGTACGCGGCGGGCACAACACACCCATAATAGATCCTCCAGGATGTGTAACGGCTCCAGGAATCATATCGCATAGCATTCAGGGTATATTTACTAATCAATATAAATTATACTCCTAACGAACGCAGCACGATATGTGAAGAAAACAACAAAATGTATAACAAAACTGCTGTCTCACACGGTAAAACCGCAGACCACACATCTACTCAAGAATTTTGAAACCACCGATCATTGCAAACCGATCGTGATCACACGTAAACTTGATCATTCTAAAGTTTCCGGTACCATTTTTAGTACGCAGCACCCAGAATAAGATGCGCGAATTAATGAAAAATTTTTCTTCACATAAACATCCGAGCGACCGGGTGTGACGTCACCCGCTCGGATTCTACGGAGAACGACGTCAGCCGATATTCGTGTTAGAAATACCGTAGCAAACACCTATTTTCATATCTGCCGATCGCCTGTTGGGGTTTAAAGAAGGCGATCGTCTGGCATATATCGTTGTTAGCACACGTCCCAGATTCTATGGGGACAGAAATTGGAACATGCGACACAACGAAATTTAGAGACCTAAGTCTTTTAACTATGGATAATAAAGAACAATACAACCTGGTTGTCTTGGGCGGTATTCTCCATAGTCCTTAGTTAATCCTTTCAGAACACACAAACTATCACTGATTAAAGACTTAGATTATTTTAAAACACTAAAATCCTTAATGCAAAAAGCATGTATTAATTGAGGGATATGAACCAGGCACAACCATTATAATTCTTTTTAGAATATCGACAGAGTTCTATTTTACTAGCATTTGGCTAACTGGGAGGTACTTGGTCTGACAGTCCAAGTTATTTTCAAGCCATGAATTTCTCCAGATTGGCAACAAGTCAATGTAACACTACATTGCTCGGTCGATGACACTTTCATTACATAGAGTTCTTGACCACCCCCACCCCTGGTGGTGGAGCCAAATGTAAATGTCCTCTTGCACTCCACAATCGTATATGGGAGATTTGCCTATCAAATTTAGTTTCTGTGGTTTCAGAGGTGTTGCATTACAATCAATTTGATGATCTTTGACCCATTCCTCAACTTGAGCGAGTGGAGTCAATCATAAACATTGGCACACAATCTTCAATTATATGGGTAAATCACACCTCAAATTTGTTTGAACTCCACACACCGGTTTAGGAGGAAGTAGTGCGCCAGCTTTTAGGATACTTGACATTTGGACCTTGCCCGGCATGGGGATGGAGCCAAATGTGAACATTGTCATGCAATCTATAATTACACGGGTAACCCACATGTATACAAATTTGGTTGAATTCCGCACAAGGGTTTGGGAGGAGACAGTGACATAGTTTTTAGGATATTTGACCTTATGATCCCACCCAAACCCCACCCCGCCCGAGATGGAGCAAAATCTAAATATCGTCTTGGAAATCAATCATATTGGTACCAAATTTGATTGAATTCCAAACAATGGTTTGGGAGGAGATAGCGTGACTGACATGTGACTGATGGACAGACAGACGGACGCTATTTTAATATCCTCAACGTTTTGAACATCTGGGTAATAAACCAAGACTGAAAAATTAATTTTTGAAAACTTTACAAATTTGACTGCTTATTGTAACAATCCAGTCATATTGATAGTAGATCTACAAAAATATGATTAGTTATAGGTCACATGAATATCAAGTAATTCCCCTCGGTGCATGTGGGCAGGAATGCAGTTTTTTAAAACACTTTAATGGTCAAATTTGGACAAGATTTGTATATTTTCTTATTGAATTTCCATTTACAGGCCAAGAAAATACAATTTTTGTAAATTTAGCAGTCATTCCAGTGGTACTTATTTTCAAAAATTGTATTCTCTTGCATGTATCTTGACCTGTAAATGGACATTCCACAAGTCCATAGCAGAGGCTGGTAAGCCCATAGCAGGGTTAATTATTTCATCCTTATATTCTTACCGGATAATTGCTGTTAGAATGATTACCGGTACAGTTTCTACATGAGGGAATAGCCGCTTCCTGGAAAAACATACTCAAGGCCGTCTGGAAAAGAAAACAAAAAAGAAAATTGTTATACAGCTGTGTTATGTAGCTCCATGTCTGTTACAGTAGAGCTAAGAAATAACGTAACATGTTTCCAAAATAAAGTACAACATAGTGAGTGCTGTTGAATATTTTTAACCTAATTTTATTGTAATCGAAGGCAGCAATGGCTTCCAATCTGCCAAGTGATCAAATTAAGTCCAAAATATATATAGGAACGAGGGACAGATCTTGATTTTGCAATGTTCTAGCCAATAGATTAGCCAAATACTATTTGACATTTTTGATAGCCAAATACAGATGTAGCTTTCACAAATGATTAGCCAATAGATTCATTCGCCAACTACCATTTTTCTTAGCCAAATCTAAACAGTTTTAGCCAATCTTTTCCAATGTCTACAATTGATCACTGCCAGGTAACCCTTACAATGCTACATGCATACAAGATTATGTTGAATATTTTGAAACTAATTTGTCTGGAAGCTGTTGGTGCCTAATGCAGCAACAGCTTCCAGTCAAATTCATTTTGATATATTCAACAGTTGGTCTATATGTGTGCTTTTGATCCGAGATAAAATTTCAGGGTTTACTTTGTCACAAGAAAACATAATATAAGTACTAGTCACATACACTTATATTAAAATGTTCTTCAATGTTAATTTTAATGATTCTCTTAACTTAGAAATTATGCAAAATATGATTTTAACCATTAGCCAAATATATAGCCAATTCTGCTTTTTATTAGCCAGATCTTAATTTTACTAACATTTGGCTAATTGGCGAATGGGTGGGTCGGTCTCTGAAATAATAAATATTTTAGCCACATATTTACTCCAATGTTACTTACATACATGCATGAACATGTTTGCAGTCAGTCATCATAAGTTAATACTATCAACTTTACAGTCTAGATACAATTGGGCAGCCACAACTTTCAGTCATGTTAGTTTCAAAATATTCAAATAATGTAAACAGGAATTTTTGCTTTGTAATTCACCTTTCCAGTTTATTCATCGATCATCTGATGTCATAACTAACTAAGTGACGTGTATGATGACATCATAATCATTACGGCATGAATGATTTGATATATTTTGTCTTTAAAGCTTAATCGTCCGACAAGTTGTACGAATTGTATGTTTTTATTCAGGCCTCGAAGAATTTTGAAAATTTGGGTTGCCCTTCGGGTACGTGCTTGCATGAACTTGGTTGCCCGGACCATGTTTTAGCTTCCCATCAATTCATGAATGTAAAATAACAACACTATCATTATCATACATTAATAAATATTATTACTATGTAATGGAATAATAATATTTTGAAACCATTTTCATTACAAATAGCTATGACAAAAGCTATTCACAACAATAGTTTTTAAATATCTGAAGTGCTAGTACATAGATATTTTTTTGGTGTCAAAGCAAATGCCGGAGAGAATTAATTAGCAATTGTTCATACCCCTCTAGCAACAAATGATTGTAAGGAAGTCAATTACTGGTTACTAGCGCCAATCGCTATTTTATAGGGCGAGTTTGGCAGGTACCCGAGGCTGCTATCCTCCTATTGACATGTCTTGACGAGAACACCTACTTGAGTATGAGAGTATGAACCAGGGCTCGGTTTTAACACTAACCCATTAACCCGAGGATAGTAGAATTTCATATGGGTTAGTACAACTACACCTTTCTGCTACCTTCAATGCTTTTAGTTTATCCTAAGTATCCTTAGTATTTTTAGCCAAGCACTCACCTGTAACATTAGGTCATATTATTAATCCTTTCAGCAACACAAACTGGATAGAGAATTTTGTACTCAATTACTGAGCCAGTCATTCTAGTGTTAAATTTTCAAAAATAGTCTTATCTTGATTGGTCAGAAAATTTACATTTAAAAATCCTACTTTTTTCTTGACCAAATTTTGACCATTACAGATTCATAAGAATAGTTTTAATTTATCAACATAGACCACCCAAATTGTAAATTTCATAGGAAAATCAATGGACCTTTCCAGTGTATCTATCAATCACAAGAGTTGTACGATGTCATAATCAACTACGCGGTGTAGGCTGATGTTATAATCAATGATGTCATGAATGATGTAGATAAGTTCATCACGCACGTTGTTGTAGGAATTGTACGTCTTTCATATTCAATAAATATGCTGTTGAATATTTTGAAAGTAATTTGACTCTACAGCTTATCTGTATAGTTTTTTGGAAATTGATAGTCATGGATTTCAGGGATTGACCGATACCAATACGGGTGAAGTGTGAGTGGAGGTTAGCGAGAGATGGGCGGGGCATAGCTAAAACTGGATTCCTCCAAGGACTACGCCGTCAAACTACATGTGACATTCATCATCATCATCATTTTACGAGGCGTATGCCATTGGCTTGATATTGCCTCAGTGTTATTTGTTATAGTATGGCTTGCGCAGTCCAATTCAAAACATGAGTTTTAGTGACTCAACATACGCCCGCAGGCATACTTGTTTGAGGAATGCTAAATGTGAACAGTTACCGTTGTCTTTGATAAGTGACACTTTGTCTCTCCCTAAAACATCTGCTGAACAAAAAATTGTGTGTAGGTTAAAAACTCTTCAAGATCTGGACCAGACAAGAAAATTTAGACAAATTTTAGCTTTTCAAGGGAGATAACTCTGGCAAATATGGGCGGATTTTGCTGAAACAAAATCATTGCACTTTGTCTATCCCTAACACATCTGCTGAAAAAAAAAATTGGGAGTGTAGGGTTCAAAACTCTGCATTTCTTTGCATACTGAATTGTGGAGGCTGTGGTTGGTCTTATTGCTGTTGTTTAAATTTTCCTGCATTCATCGCTATCCGTTTCGCTACACTAGTGTCTCTTCATGCAACCACAATGTGCAGACATGGAAGCAGAGATGGATCTACTGGGCATTGGAATTGCTACCGACATTGTTGATTATGACGTCAAAGATGTATCTACTGGGCATTGGAATCGATACCGACATTGTTGATTATGATGTCATATGACTGACAGATAAGCTGGATTCCTCCATTGAAGGGAAATTTCTAAATTTTAGTCAATTTGAATCAATTCCAATGACGTAAAATTGATAAATTCTAGAATTGAATTGGAATTGACAGATGATAATTCCAATCGGAATTAACCCCAATCCTGTTACTGATTCTAATGTTCTGTAGTACACAATTGACATACAAAATCAGGTTCTAAATGTATACAAGACTATTATCATTCTTATTGTTCCGTAAGTGACATCTACATTACAGTAGGGCATACGCATGTTTTGAGGCAGTGCTTAAGGCACGATTACAATCTATTACATCTTTCCTTTTCTGAAAGAGAAGTCAAATGATTATTATTTTAACATTGATTAAATGAGCACAGTAATATAATGTAAATATAGTCATTGTTGTAGAGCCATCAGACGTTATATGAAGTTCACCAAATTTGCATTGTTTGGCCTTGTTTTTTAGATCCAGTTGACTGCTTAGTAGTAAAGAACACATGCCTATAATATGTTACATTTTTCCTCGGCTGACAATGTTCTTTGAACTTTTGTTTGACAACATCAAAACTTGTTTTCTTTGCTTCAGTAGCAAACATAAATGAATTATATATAGGTATACAATCTTCGCCTAAACATTGCAGTAACATTGCACACTTTACAGAGTTTGATTTAGTGTCCAGACTACTCGCCACTAAATAATTTGTGAAAACTTGCTCGAAAAGTTTCCGGGACACATGAACTTTAGGGGTCCATACTTTTTGTTGTCGTTAGCGAACGTGGTCTACAGACCGTACTCTAGGAACTGCTTTACAGCCATCATGCACCTGACTAGCAATGTGTTCCAAACAAGTTTGTTTCAAACACTACAATTACAATACTTTCGCCTAGCCTTATATAGTCCCACATCAACCCTGCGAATACACAGTCGTAAAGTTGCTTACAACTTTTAATTTACATACACAATAATTATTTTCCAGTCCCACGGATGAAATATGAAAGTTTTATGCCATGAATTATAAATTATAGCAATCGCTGCTATTTCAAATAGCAACAGTATTAAATATAAAAAATTATTATATTTATATATAAATCAAATAATTAAATTATTAAATAATTTATTTAGACTGAATTACTTGGAAAAAATGACTAATCTAAAAAATAGATGGCTACTTATGACATCACAAACAAAATATGTTTGATTTACTATTTTCTCTTCTCGGAAGAGATTTTTCTTTAAATCCTATTGGTGGCAATGACCAATGAAACTGTGAATGAAGATTTCCTCATGATATTGGATACACATATATCCCAAGCCAGCGCGTCTACATTATCGGCGAGCTTTATGATAGTACGATATCGTGATAATATGTAGAAGTATGTCTTATCTGTTTGAAGTATACGAATTAGTGAAAGATAAAGATAAATTAGTGAAATGGTTATATAGTGAAGGTGGAATCTGTGACAGTTGTTTGAATGGAAATATTTCTTTAATAAAAGAGTTCTAAATGTGACGGAATAGTGTGGAAAGTGTAGCAATAGAAAATGTAATAAAAAATTTGCTGTGAGAAGACTAGTTTTTTAGTGGATCTCATCTAAAATTATCTCAAATTGTATTGCTTACTTATTTCTGGACCTTTAAAATACCTCAGGACTTCGTACAGAGAACTACATATTAGTAGACTGGTACAATTTCTGTCGAGATATATGTTGTGAAATTATGTTACTAGATCCAAAAAATATAGGTGGACCTGGAAAAATTGTTGAAATTGATGAATCCAAATTTGGTAAGAAAATATAATAAAGGAAAACCTGTTGATGGTGTGTGGGTATTTGGAGGAATCGAGAGAGAGAGAGAGAGAGAGAGAGAGAGAGAGAGAGAGAGAGAGAGAGAGAGAGAGAGAGAGAGAGAGAGAGAGAGAGAGAGAGAGAGAGCGTGGAGTGTTTTTTTCAGTGCGTAACAGATAGATCATCAGAAACTTGAATACCAATAATTAAGGAATATACCCTTCTCGGTTCTATTATTTATTCTGTTTGCTGGTATTTGCATCTAACAGTTAACCATTCAGTAACATTTAAAGATCCAGAATCTGAATGCTGCACAAATTTAATCGAATCATCATATAGCTCAGTAGACATCATTACCAAAATATGGTACAACTAAATGTGTGTTGTAATTTTTAAGGCATTTATTTGCTAGTTCCCAATGCTAGGGGCTAGACTCACGAAAGGGTACAACTAAGACATTGTATGAGAGCTACTTTACAGAATATTGTGTTAGAAAAAGGTATCTGTCAGACAGTTCTGATAAATTTGGGAAATTCCTCGAAATTAGTCAAGAGTTTATCCAGTGGCTGAATATAAAGGAGCCTTTCCCACTAGCCTCGAACGACAAGTGCTTACTGACCGAAATCAATAGACAAGTAACAAAAAATTAATATTCTAAAATAAAACACAAAATTTATATTTTAATCGATTACCTCCCTTGAAATATATTATCATTGACCACTAAAATATCATGCGGTAGCTGCATGACTATTACAGCATTCAATGATGTCATACTTTAGTAGTATTAGCTCTATCATGAGCTCAATCAAGTCATGATATATTTCAATAGTATTTGCTAAGATAGTTGGGACCCCTAAAGTGCATTCTACCCAAGTTTCCAGTTTTCGTACATGTTACTGTCTGTTCTTAGAGGGTTGGGATTTTTGAATTCATAGTTTCGCACATCCGGGCATCTTGAGATCGGCCGCCATTAAAGTTGGGGCAACCTTACTACATGCTAAAGAGAACTGCCCATACAAACGCATTGTTTACATTTTCCATGAAGCTCAAATCATTAAATTCTGTATCTGAGAATCTGCATCGTGGATTATCCAGTTTCGGTGAGGCTCTAGTTTCGGTGAACTTTGGTTACGCATGCGCTGTGTAACAACACAACCTCTTATGACATCATAATTTTGTAATCAACCAGTACGGTAATTATTGTTAACACTTACCGCGTTTCCCCTCAAAATTCACATTAAAATGTTAAGTCAGCCCTAAATCAACTTTAGCATGTAAAAAATTGCCAATTTTCTTATTACTTTTTATTATATGCCTTTAAAGTATTGTATTTTAAATAAAAAATGTAAATTTTTTTCCTTAAAATATTGGAAATTCTTCCCCGTCGTCTGTTTTATTTATACCATATGACCAATGTTAAAACCCATACTGGACAGGGTGGTTCAAAAGTCAACAGCGCAGTGCCTGTTCTTAGCACATTTTTTTTTATTATCAAAATCAAGGATACGCATAGTATATTATTCAATATCTTTTGCATATTTCCATTTGATGCTTCAGTGCAAGGCTGGGGTAACTGTAACTTGTAACTGTAACTGACTGTAACTTAGTTACATTTTTCATGTAACTGAAGTAAGTTGTAACTGAAGAATTTTTTCAGTTACAGCAACTGAAATGTAACCAGTTACATTGCAAAAGTAACTGAAATTTCGGTTACTTTTCAGTTACAATTCAAACTTTTCTAATAGATTTATTACAATTTTCTCATTAAAGTAAGCTGTTGAATATATTGAAGCTAATTTGACTGGAAGATGTTGATGCTTTGGGCAGCAACTTTATTTCCAGGTATCAGGGATATTTATTTTTGAAATTTACCATTGGAATAATTGGCATGAATATTAGGCCAGTCATTCCAGTGGTAAATTTTCAAATATTAATCCTGTAGCCTGCAAAATAGATTTGCTAGGTCAAAGGTTTGATTTTCTTGACCAATCTTGACCACTGAAGGGTTATTCTATATCTGCATGTGATATTTACAACATGCTATTATTCTCAAAATATGCTTGTTAGGTATGATAATCTGACTGAATGTTATTGCTACATCAGGCAGTGATAACTTTAATCAAATTCTTATACAACTGTTACATTAGGCTACCATAGAAACAGGTTGTTTACTAAATCATTAGAGAATTAAGTTACCTTCTAAGGCTCAAATTTGTTAAAGAAAATTGTATTTTTCTCATAGTAAATATCCATTTGTAGACAATGAGATTATTTTAGAAAATTTACCACTGGAATGACTAACTTGGTTATTGAGCCAGTCATTCCAGTGGTAAATTTTCAAAAGTAATCCTATATTTATCTGGAAATGGACATTTCTCAACACCACTGCAAAAGTTGTTTGTCCAGCTTTAGTGTTAAAGGGTTAAAAGGATTAAAAACAGCAAATGTTGAATTGTAAAGAAAGGTAAAATCTGCCACAATAGGTGTTAACAGCATGTCCTGTTCTTTTCTTTATATACTATTGATTAGGCCAGCTTAGGACATCATTGCTCAGCAACTATACTCAAGCTATGGTCAATTCACATATGTGTGGTGATAAAGATCAAAAGACAATGCCATTGATAAAGGTCAAGCCATCAACCATTTTGGTATAGCAGACAAATTTATAAAGGCTGTGGAATGAAACTAGTGTACTGGAAAGCTGTTGAGTATTTGAATCTAATTTGACCTGAAAAAAACTGTTTCTGCCATATGAAG
Source organism: Chaetoderma sp. LZ-2023a (assembly GCA_034401795.1). Taxonomy (NCBI): domain Eukaryota; kingdom Metazoa; phylum Mollusca; class Caudofoveata; order Chaetodermatida; family Chaetodermatidae; genus Chaetoderma; species Chaetoderma sp. LZ-2023a. Next base: position 127,575,250 of record CM067372.1, read on the forward strand.
CAACATCTTTTGAAAGTAAATTTTGTCTAAAGTACTCAGCAGACATATTTATATTGCTACTTTAAATTATGCATACAATAAAGCTGATGGAGATTTTGAAGCTAATTTCACTGGAAACTTATATTGCCTATGGTGAATGGTGGATTATCATACTGTAGACAGTCCATGCTCCAAGGATAATATGTTGAACATACTGAGACTAATTTTTACTGAAAAATGTTGATACCTATCAATCCTTTCAGTCAAATTAGTTTCAAAACATCAGCCAAATATTTCTTACAATAAAATTAATGTTTGTTATCTGGCTTGCATGGCTGAAAGGGTTAGAGGAAGAAATATGTATGTACATTTTTACAATGAAAGCATCTTATTATTTTGGAAACAAATTGAATGAAATTTGTTATTGCATATGGCAACAATAAAATTCAGTCAAATTCATTGAACAGATTTCAGGTTTTATATTTTATATCTGAAATAAATTCAGTTCTGTCAGTATATTATATCAGTGGTTATAGTGGTATTTTGTTCCTACTATATATCTCAAATTGGTTGACGACATTACACTTTTGATGACTTTCATGTTTGTATAGTTCTTCATAATAATTATCAGACAAAGTAACTAATGTAACTTTAGCTACATTATGCAAAGTAACTGAAATGCAACTAGTTACATTGCTCAACAAATGTAACTTTAACTGTAACTGACATAGTCCAATGTAACTGTAACTAGTTACATTTCAATGTAACTGACCCCAGGCCTGCTTCAGTGAAGCCCTCACAACTAGCTCCAGTCTGAGGAAAATGGCCACCACCATCACCCAAGAAAATGACGATAAAACACCTATTCTGACAATTGCGAACGTTCAGCATTTTTTGCTCCATATGCTAGCTGTATTGTCCAGAATTAGAAATTTGGGCGAGCCTGTACGCACTATCACTGAAACAGGATACCATTGTTTTTGTTTGTTTTGATGTACGTCATCGTCTAATGGCGCTGTGTTTTGACATTTTGTTTTCGGGGTCTTTCTTCTAACGTGGTGCTGGATAAGGGATAAAGTCACTAACAAATTAAGCCAATTTATTTTACAATATTTATGGTATTTATTAAATTATTAGCAATTTCTGCTTAGGCACCCCAAAACTGGATACTCCACGCTAATAACTCTGCCAGGTATTAGAAAACATCAAATCATAGTGAATGTTGCAAGATATTAAAGAAAATGTAATTAAGGTTTTACGGCCCATTGCTCGTAATGTTAAATTAGCCCCTCCGAAAATGGCGTCTCTCCCAGGGTATTATGAGAAATTTGATTGTGATGACGTCATCGCGATTCTATGAATATTCCTTCCATGATTCACGATTTTGTTATTCAGACTGCCAATGTTTAGAATATCCCACTTCGGAACGCCATCTTAACTAGGTTTTAATATCAGAAATGGTGGCCAGTGGCTCGCTCATTCGCTTTAATTTCAAGCCCTGACATGAGATTCAGAAATGATCTACACAGAAATGACAATCACAATGTTACGATGTAAACAAATCATTAGTCACAGTGAAATTATAAATCATGTTGATGTTATGAAATTGTTTAAGGAAAATTTAGGTGAGAATATACTCAATCAATCTATGTACAAGGTGATGCTGAATCAATGCACCGAACATATAAATAAACAAAGCTTTTAAATTGTGTTCACGTTAACGATTGAGGAGTGTACGCACGAGTAGTCCTCGTGCGCCATGTTGTTTTGGAATGGTCGATAAATTTAGCCGAGCTGAAAAATATGTGGAACAAACCTCAAACTGCCACTTGGACGCTTGTAACAACTGCTTGGCCTGTTCTGAGTGACACCCGGCAGCAAGGACAAACTGATTCACCATCACCTGCTCTTTCAATTTATCCATATTTTGCATTACGTTGCGATATTTCTACGTTTCAGAATGCCCTTCAGTGTTTTCGTTAATGGTGATGTCAGTGTTGTTGTTGTTCCTCGTTAGACGAGTACTGGCGTTTAAAATCGATGTGTTAAACGAGTACTCGGGTATGGTATAAAAACGCATTGTTCTGCAATCTAAGACCGTTGTTACAGTCATGCAGTTTTCAGGAAATTGATAGTCAGGGCCTGATCGATCCCAACACGACGAAGTGTGAATAGTGCTTAGCTAGAGGTGGGCGGGGCATAGCTAAAACTGGAAAGGTCCATTCTCCAAGCCGTTTCTTGGCCAAAAAACCCGTCCCAAAAACCCTGCTTTAGTATTACTTACAATTCCCCTTCCCATATTTAGTACACGCACACACACACACACACACACACACGTGACAAAACCGGCCTCCATAATAGGCTTTGAGAATGTGCATTTGTGTACTTGTTGGCCCCAGAGAAAACCATACCCGGAACTCCACCACCAGAAAGGCCAGCCCAATAACAGGGCCAGTCATACCAGTGGTAAACTCCCAAAGACAGTTCCCTTCCCGACCCACAAACGGACATTCCATAGACATTAAGTATTTACATTTTGCTGGCCAAATCGGTCATGATAAATGGCTAATATCCCATTTGCAATAATAATAATAATAATTCAGAATGAATGCATACCGTTGCGTGCAATTAAATCGATAAAAATTATACCTAGCGATACTAGAAATGCATCAGTAATATACAACATTCGCATTTAAACACTCTTTTGTCACGTTAACCGTTTAATTGTAAAGCTTGCCTATGATGTGTGTTGAGAAACTACCATTTGTAGGCCAAGTGTCCTATTTCTGAAAAATTACCACTATAATGACTAGCTCGGGTACCGAGCCAGTCATTCCAGTGGTAAATTTTAAAAAATAGGACACTCTTGGACTACATATGGGCACTAGCTAGGCTGAATTTTCGATTTTCTGGACTATTAATCCATAACCAGTCTGGCCCGCCAAAAACGGCACCTATAGTGGCCATCAGGAATGACCGTTTGTAGGAAATTTAAGTGCGAAAATTATTCACTGACCGCGCCAGTCGCCAAAACGCGACCTAGGTCAGCGTGACATGTGAAATACATTTCTTTGGAATGGACCTTTCCAAGGTTATCCACCGATCATATAACCTCATAATCAACCACGTGATGTATAGAATGACATCACAATCAATGACGTCATGAATGAAGTAGAGATAAGTACGTCATGGACGTATATTTGAAGACAGACTATGCGTTGTTGTACTAATTGTATGGCTTTACTATCTAATAAATATTATGTTGAATATTTTGCAACTAATTTGACTGGGCTATGGCAGTAACAGCAGCAACAACAGCGCCCGGTCAAGTTAGTTGCAAAATATTCAACAGCTTACCTGTATAGTTTTCTGGAAATTGATGGTCAGGGAGTTCAGCGACCGATCGATCCCACAACGAGCGAGATGTGGGTGGAGCTTATAGCTAGAGACGGGCGGGGCATAGCTAAAAACGGAAAGGTCCACGAGGCATATCTTAAGCTCTTAAGCTCGCCGCCTTTAAATTTTAGGCAGTTGATAGTCAACTTGTTCTGCTACCCCCAAACTGTATCAAGAGGCCCACGGTGCCTGTACCGAACATAGGCATTTCAACTGGAACGGTCATCGGCTAAAAATAAATCCTAATGTTTAGACAAGAATTGCCTCAAGAATGCGTCCTATGAGATATTTTTAATTTCCATTGGAGTTTTGGCTGCAATCAGACCAGTGATTTTAAAGCCATATCACCGAAACCTCACTAATAAAACGGGAACATTACGCTGATTCTCTAGAGGTTCGTCGTACGCCCACTCACATACGCCCACTCACATACGCTGTTCGAGGCCGTATTTGCAGACTTGTGATTTCTCGCAATGCGAAGTAACATTACGCTAGTGGGCTGGAGGTAGCCAATCAGATTTCTGCCTACTTCACGCGATAGGCGAGACTTCGTCTGGTGACCTAATTTACAATCACAAAAACTTCTGTCCTGTGGGTGGGACTTAGAATACACCTTCCGTATCCTCTGCGTGTCGTAAGAGGCGACTAAAGGAGGTAAGGGTGAGGTAACCCTGACAGAAACCTTGAGTGCTGAAGACGGAGGTTCCAGGCCGCACGGCGCACTCTAATAAACCATGGATCCACGCGCTTAACGCTTATGATCATCGAACGAAAAGAAGAAGAATCACAAAAACAACGGCGATCGCAACGCTGTTGAACTGGAAAGAGACATTTGCAAAAGTCTGCAATAGTTTTGCTCTAAACAAGTTATCTGAGGAACAGAAATGTGTAGATTGGTTTTCTGTAACAAAAACCGCTAGTTTGGTTTACGCACATGTGTAAATTTGTCTACTTCCTGATTTCTTATCGAGCAATCTCATTGGCGCAAGTTGACTGACCCCAGCTCATTAATATGTATGAAGCTTCGTGAACTTCGCACACATATCAAAGGCGTGCAAGCACGGTACCGATCGATACGGGATGGTCCGGATAAAAGAAGCCGGATCCGGATCGGATCCAATTCTTTATGGATATCTCACTAACTACTGGTCCGAAGAGATTCGGAAAATCCGAAAATTAATTTTCAAGATGACTATACCATATTAGATTTTAATCAATCAATCATACACCAATCAAAACACGATCCGCCCCCAACTTGCCCGGCTACAAAACGTTATCATTGGGAAACTAATCCTAAATAATGGTCAATCTAGCGACACTGATAATGTCTCGTAACACGCGGTATCAGGGAATATTGGGCTTTGCGTTCAAATAACCTTTAATATATAGGGATCATTAAGCTATGTAAGCCCTAAGGATGTATATCATTATAGCGCATTATATAATTAACTGCATAATTATATTCTATCTCCACTGTCATAACAAATTGTCTAGTTATTTACTTTGACAGCGCACAGGCCTCCTACAGCTAGCTATCATAAAATAAACATATTTTAATCCACTATGCTATATGCAAAGTAGCTCCTCTGCTATAAATATTGTATCTAATAACTTACCCCCCCCCCCCCCCCCCGTCCCCCACCCCATATGCTATTGTAATAGCATGGGAGAAATAAAGTGAACTTGAACTCGATCACCTAATAGATTTCCAAAGCAACATCTCCACCCACCCACCCCCAGTTTCCAAAGCAACACCACCCACCCCACCACAACCCAGCCATATTATTCATCATATAGGCCCGGTTCCATAGACAACGCGTTATATCATGCAGATAAGCTGCACATAAACAGTCGTGGATCATCAGTTCTTGTTAAGTGTCTGAATGACTATGTTCCAATCGTCAGGTTGCCGTCGTGTAAATTTTGCGGGGAACCCAACCACAGGTATACCTAGTGTCGGAATGGTCAGCCTGTCCGTTGCTGGAGTTGTATGGGATCCGGTCACAAATTAAACTCGTGTCCAGTATATTAGGAACGTGGCCAAGAAGTAGAGCCAAACAAACATTTTAAATACAATATAAGTAAAACTAAGTGTTTGAACAGTTTAGATACAGTTACTAACGGGACTATGACTAATGACATTGATATGAATGTAAAACTGTCTGGTCTTCCCGGTGTAAGCTCCTCGAGTAAACGTGATGTCAATTCAGTATGTATGGTATGTAGTGATGAGTCCAAACATTGTATTGAGTATCATAATTCTTCTAATCTGTTGCTCAGTAATAGATATCAACTACTCAGTAACAATACGAGTAATAGTGGTATCTTGCCAAGATGCGGCATACGCGCTAATAATATACTATATGATGAAGACAACGACGATGATGACGATCATGACAACTATGACGATGATGACGATCATGACAATGATGACGACCATGACAATGATGACAATCACGATAATGATGATGATCATGACAATGGTGACAATCATGGCAATGATGACGATCATGACAATGATGATGATCATGATAATGATGACGATCATGGCAATGATAATGATCATGCCAATGGTGATGATGATGGCGTAATTGGCGGCGCTGCTGCTGCTGCTGCTGATGATGATGATGATGTTAGTGGAGGTGGTGATGATGGTGTTGGTGTTGGTGGTGGTAGTAGCGGTGGTGGTGGTGGTGGCGGCGGTGGTTGTTATGGTGGTGTTGGTGGTGGTGGTGGCGGGGGCGGTGGTCGTACTATTAATAATAATAATAATAATAAAAATAATAATAATAATAATAATAATAATAATAATAATAATAATAATAATAATTATCTGCTGGCTTTCAATATTAATTCTAAAGGAATTAGGATTGGTCATTTAAATATACAGCACCTGGTGCCTAAGATTGACCAGTTAAAACTGATTATGGAGAAGTGTGAAAAAGAACAAGTTGAAGTTTTCTGTACCACTGAAACATTTCTCTTATCAACGATCCCAAATAACTCCATTGAAATTGTAGGCTATGTTAATGCAAGAAAGGACAGAAAAGAACGGGACGGTGGTGGAATTGAAACCGATGATCTGGAAACTCTATGGATTGAAATTAGGCCCTTTAAGACCAAGCCTTTCCTATTGGGCTGTGTCTATAGACCCCCTGATTCACCCGCTATCTGGATTGATGACTTTGAAGCTATGTTAGAAAAGGTATATTCCGAAAACTCTGATATTATACTTGTAGGAGATTTTAATTTCGACCTTATTAAAGCAGATACTCATAAATGCCAGTCTTTAATTGAACTTCTTCATTTAGAGCAACTAATACGTAATCCAACCAGAGTTACTGAGAAAACATCTAAAGTGATTGACCATGTGTATGTCACAGATAAAGACAAAATTCAGTCATTACATGTCGGCTCTTTTGCGGTAAGTGACCATTATCCAATATTCGCTGTGCGCAAATGTAAACCATTCAAAACTCAAAATTCGCACCAACTTATTAAATACAGGAGCATCAAAAGCTTTAATGAAGCTAAGTTTCTTAGTGACCTGTCTGTATGTGATTGGCGTTCTATAGGTTATTTAGGTAGTCCTGATCAAGCGCTTGATCAATGGTATTGTAGCTCGCCGGGTAGTGTCTGGCCGTTCTGATGTCTCATGTCGACTCGCCGCGCTGTAAGTGCACGATGAGTGACGATGCTGGTTAGCATCCGGTCTCGTGGTGACGGACCTTGAATGAGACTGCCCTGCGGGAAACAAAAACCGGCTCCTAAGGCCGATGGAACTCAATCGTTCCGGTGGGGCCGTGCGACCATTGTCACGAACATTAAACACAATGGTCTCATCCCAAGAGTTTGTGTCACCAGTATTCCTGTCCATAGCAATTTCGTGATCTATGGACATACAAGATTTGATTTGGTGACCTAAAAATATACGTCTATACAATGACTTTACCTAACTAATTGAAAAATATGCCAGATAAAACTACAATAAGAGCATACGAAAATACAAGACATAGAGGCAGGTAGATGAACCTTTAAACATGGGGCTCCCGGAGGTACCAACAGACTCGTAGGTCCGCAGCGGTATCCCCACAAGGGAGGCTCCCATACACGAGACATAGCTATTTAACTTAATATAAGTTATTATACCTCTAAGCTGAAAGGAAGAAGGCTATCTCAGATGAAAAAGTGATGTGCCTCACGCGGGCACTACTCCTAGTGCTAGTTTGGGTGAGGAGTATTATCCTGGCATGGACCGTCGTTGCTGAATCCTTGCGAGAGGCAAGTGCCTCGCGTGGGCCTCCATCTCGGGAAGGTGTCGCCACAGCTTAAAGCGGGAGAAGAATAGTAGGCAAAAATGGGCCCACTAATATTTCAAACAAAAATGTTGTAGAAAGAAAAGACCATACCTAGTGAGATTATGTCTATAGGGGTGCGTACTGTTTTACGTGAAGACGGAACGGAAGATTCCCGATGGATTCCTTCATTACCGTCTTATGTGATTGCCAATATGCTGAATTAGTAGTTGCCGTTTTATTTCTGCAGGCCTTCTGCTTTGCTTAATTCCGTTTAGTTGTTTTCAGAACAAGAATTAGTTTAGGCCGCAACTGGCCGATATCTACCTAGCTATTAGACACGGCTGTCACGGAGAACAGATGCCCGAGGACATCAATACTGTAGACAGCGCTCATACATGTTACTTAGCGGGATCTCCGAACTGGGTGAGAATCCGGACATTCCGTTTTGCAACCACATGAAACATTACAGGACATGGTTTACATTTCACGGAAGCATTATTAGGCCATATCTCCTATCACTATGGTGTGGGTAAGAGAGACGGAAACACACCGTAAATGTCCTTCTCGTAATGGCATGGCAGATCTGAATATCATGCCCAGACATTTTAACAGAATTCGGTGAGAATACCTATCTCACCCGTCACCGGGTCCTATGGAACTAACCGTTTCACCTGTCGTTAGGTTTATATACAAGTTGCCAGTTTTGCACTGCGGTGCGGGAGGGTTGTCAGTAAATAAAATAATAATTAATACATGTGTTTTCGCAGTGCTTTCCTACATTGGCTTAAAGTACTATCTACTAAGTATCCAAAGATACATGGGAATGTGTATGTGATACCGCACCCTAGCCATCACCGCTCGGAAACCCCAATAGTTTTCCAGAGTCGGATCAGCCCATTGTGTGGATAGGGACGTCCAAACAATTAAGAAGCCACAAGGCTAAGAGGAATATGAAGAGAGACAAACTCTTGGAGTTATGAGTCTTACCGGAGTGCGCGGCTAGATAATCGCACTGCCGGAAGAGAAGAATATATTACAGTATGTAATGAAGAAAGTGTCTCTAATCATTTTGAACCCATCCTATCGAGCTGAATAGAAAAGGTTTAGTCAGTAGCATGCCGAGTTATAGCATTGACAGCGACCTCAGTGAAAAATTGTTGGTGGCGGGAGAAAATGCTGCATATATAAATGTTGCTGTATAGTGTTTCCTACGTGCACGGCATTCCTATATTTCCTATAACTTAAGCAAAACAATTTAACGGATGGCCACTGGCCATATACCTACGTAATCTAACCAGAACAAACAATACGGTAGCAATGGTTGAGATATATATATAGTAATACAGGTTGACGAACCTACTATAGTGTGGTTAGCAACACATTGAGGAAAATGAAAATAACTATTTAACAAATACAGAAATTATAACTATTGGTCCTACGACCGTTACAGTTCCTTTTAGTCATCGGAACCGTTAGTACGGATACAAGATAATTAACAAAACCTATAGAGAGAAATAATTAAATGGTGAAGTATAGCTACTTGAATACTCGGTAGTCATTCCCAAGTTAGACAGTTGAAATTGAGATGTAGATTTGTAGTCGACGTGAGATAATGCGCTCTCTGGAAGCTGGAAAGTGCCCGCAGGGTGGTGCCCGCAAGCTGTTTTCCACAAACAAGAGTTCTGCAAGAATACTCATGGGGGGAGTGCACCACTTAGTGCTGTAGGCCTAATAGAATGTCTATCGAGCAGTCAGTAAAAGATACGATAGTACTATGTAGTGAAGAAAGTTCCCGTACACCGATGGCACGAATGGAAGGTGTAAACAACCCGTCACAAGCAGGGGTTGTCAGAGGCAAATGAAGATACAAAACAAAACTACACGGAGCTGGGTATGTCAACCAGCTCTGAAGACACACCGGGCAGAGTTTACTTGCTGCAGTCGAAAGTCGAAAGAACTGACACAATGTGTGCGGCGGCGATTGAAATACCACTTTTAGGCATGGCCGGAAGATCCGGTGAGTCATCCATCAAAGAACATCTTGCCTCTACATCTGTAGACTCACATATTCTGGCCACAAAGGCCTCACCGCAAGTTTGTATTCCGAATGTAGATGTAGTATTCGTGAACGATTATCGAAAGTTCCAAATAACTCCCGCAGATGGGGAGTTACAAAATTGCTTTTACTGCGATGGGTTGGCTACTGGTAGCTACGGAAACGTGACGGAAACTGAAGTCATATGCGTAATAATATCTGTCGATCGCAGCTAGTACAGGTCCAACCTGTTCGGCCCCTGGCCGAGGATGCTCTCGATCCAGTCCGCTTCTCCTTTTATACTCTCCAAGACGTCACAGGCCCAGGCTTAATCAAATCATCGTTCGAGCAACAGCCAATCAGCACACAGCTAATAATAGCGTCGTCGAACGTTCTAGAACATTCTAGAAGCTTTATGTCCACGTGATTATGACGTCAGGGCGATATTTTGAAGATAATCAAGAAGAGTTTTCCTGGATAACTCAGCCATTTCTCAACCGATTTTGAAATGGTTTACATATTTAGAAAGCCCGTCGAATTCTAGTCTTGATTAATGCCAGATTTAACGGGAACAGACAATCAATAAGAATTACAGAGTACCAGCTCGGTACACTATAAGCGCCATCCTATCTATGTCACAACTATGCGCTCCATAGAAACAGCGTCCTGTCGCGCGCATGCGCATAATGCGTTTTAACGAACGTAGTCGTTTTTCGACAGGCTCTCTCTTCCATAGGCCTATATACACTTATAGCTCTACCCAGAGGGGCGTGTTCAGGAAACGAATCCTAGATGGGCGGCGCATACCCAGCTTAGCTGGTATGGCCCGTACCCGACCGGTCAATCCGAATTACACCACCCCCTCATAGTTTGACATCCATGGCAAACGATTGGGCATGGCGGATCGATGCACAGACGTACGCTCGGCGGGAATCATAGACTTCCCGGGTAGGCGCGTGGCCAGAGAGGAGTAGTGACGCATAGACGCGTATTCAAGAGACAGAGCACATAGGGGTGCCAAGAGGAGGGGGAGGCATACTTTTAGTTTTCAATTTTTGACCTGGAATTATTTTTCCAGGCCTTTTTTTTGTGTTCTTTTTATTATTAATATTATGGTGCGTGCCATAATTTTATTCAGTATATGATCCTAAACAATAGCTCGCATGGGTGTTCCCGTTAGTGCGGATAATCATAATCTCCGCAAAGAACACCCAAGCTCCAATGTACCACAATTTAAGTTTAAATATATGTAAAATATAATAACAAAAAGACATGGTATATAAATATTACCTATGTAACATACCCTTATGAGGTATGTTTTTATTAATCACACCGAATTACTTGCGTACCCCGGGTGAATAAAGGGGCACGCAACACGTATCACCAAGTATTATTATTATATATATCTAAAATATCTATTTGCGGCCCGACCTTGCGGGTTCGCAATGGGCAGCTCTTGCTGACCCCATATCCGTCTTGACATCCAAGACAGGAAGAAAATTAATAAGAAAAATAAGATATGTATAATAATAACAACTTAAAACTGGTTTATCAGGCAGCCTCGGCGCAGCTGAGACTGCATGACGGGATTGTGACGTTATTGCACTGTGGGAGGTTGTATTCTTTACGTCACACACGACGTCCTTACAACATTAGAGTCTGCAGTGCTCATTTTGTATGAGACACAACCAGACACTTAAAGTGTGCGGCTGTGTAGGATAACTGTAGTCATCCTAAAGATGGGATTCAAATGATCTAACATATATAATAAGAAGAAAAGTATGTCAAAAATAAAGTAATAATTAACACATTTCCACGAATCGCCTATTAGCATTTCTGCTGAATTACACATGATTACACCTCAGCAGCAAAATTTCCCCATCAAATTTGGGTCCCGCGACTAACGGTGGTAGGTCGCGGTGAATGCATTGTCATTGCTGAAATGCTCTCATCATTATTATTATTGGCACTGTCCGAAACATCCGAAGTGATGGTGGCAGAAATATGGGCATCCATGATGTCCCTCACAGTTACCGCTGCTTCCAGGATATCCGTCCGTGTAGCAGCGGCCGTACTTGTAGTTGCCAATGTTACTGATGCGGTGGTGACAGGAGCTGATGTGATGATGCTGGTTGTGGCTGGCGTGGTGGTGGCTGTAGTTGTCATGGTGAAGGCGGGAAGCTGTACTATCAGCTGGAGACATCGTGTGGGAACGGATACGGCAGGAGACGACATCTTTCTGAACTTAGCATACCTTAGCAGACGACTAGAAGCAATGTTCGGTATGGGATGGATATTCTGTGTGTGGGCGATCCGTTTCTTTCCCACGTATGGACGTTCTGGCATGGTTCCCTTCCTGACTGCTGGGTCCGAAAGGCCAGGAGGCAGATGCTGAATAACACGGGTCAGAGTTACGCTGATTGTCACAGGCTGCGATGGTCCCGGTCATTCGTCTATGGTAAGTTCCGGTGGAGATGGAGACTGCGGATAACTGGAAATGTCTATCCCCGCAGGTGTCATAATCACCACTGAGATTGGCTGACTGGCTGGCGCTGTCTGTGCTTCTACGGTGGAGGGTGTGGTAACCGTAGCTGACTGGCTAGTAACTGGTGCTGGAGCTGTCACACTGGATTTTACGGGAGATTTCTGCTTCCTACTTTGCTTCAGGACCAGTGTGGATGAAGTGATAGGTACCGGCATGACATTTCCAGACGTGACTGCGGGCAGAATTGCACGTCTGGCTGTCGGTACGTTACTTGGTGTAGCCGCGGGAAGACGATGTCCAGCAGGATATCTACGAATGGTGTTTTTCGTGCGGGCCATTTTCTCGGTCGGGTGAACCTTGACTGGGAGCCGAGATTCGAAGCGCATGGCTAGAACGGCATGATCCTCGTTCTCTTCCCCAGGAACTAACGTCACTTCCAGCACACGATGATGATGCCGAAGCGCGTGAGTGATCCCGTTGCGAGTAGCGGTGTAGAGGTACTGGCACGTCACACAAAAGGCTGATTGAAAGAGATGATCCTTATTAATATGAAGGGTGCAGTCGGATTTCCTAATGAAAATTCTGGTACATGGCTCTCCACTAGTCAACAATGAGTTACACGGGAACCGCTTTGGAACTGGCACCGATTCTTCTTTGGAGGAATCCGACAAAGTGAGATCTTCAAGAAGTGACATCTCATTCCCGCATGGTAGTTAGCTGCCGGAACTTTATTAAAAACCTAATGCCCTATCTTTTCATGGTTTATAACTTTTCAGGCCAAATATAATAACAAAAATAATAATAAGAAAAACAGCAGAATTTAGTTTGCGACACGAAAGAAGCCTAATTCTATGCTCTTCCCTAGTGTCGAGTTTTGACAGGAAGACAAAGTTTCAGAGCGCGTTTCATCCTTTTATACTATTTGGTGACGTCACAGGCGGCGGATGACCACACCTAAAAAGTTTTACAGGTGATTCGGTCATTCTTATGTGAATATTTCCTTGCTTTTCGCCTGGACGTCTTAGGAGTAATTCCTCCCATATTGAGGGGAGTAGTTGTAACTATAGGAAGAACGGCTCGTTAAACCTGTCTTTATTTCGCACATTTAACAGCCTCTGATCAACATAGAAACGCGGTACTACTTTGTCCTTGCGGCGCCTCACCTTTTAATTAGCATGAGGCGGTTTTCCAGGTTGGATGCTTATAAACTTGCCTATTCGAATTTTAGGCTGGAGCACCTGATGGGGAGCATGTGAGCCAGGTGACGTCAGCGGTAATCTCCCGGACTCACCCTCGCCACTCCTCCACCGTGCTGTGGTAGTTGTGTTTTTGGGCGGCTCTTTTGTTTAAAGCGTTTGATCCAACTCACTGGAAATAGTAGTAAATGTCAAGTGGCTCTAAAAAGCACGTGGTTGATTGGAAACGTGTATGCTGTCTATGGCGACGGCCAAAATGCTGTTGTTGTTGTGTGTTGCAGAGGCGAGAGATAAAAATATATATGTTACATCAAGATCTTTATAATGTCCTGTATTTGCGCGAGTTCTTTAACATGCGTCTTGGTAAGTGTCTGTAATAGGTAGTTCTCAGTCCGTGTTGATTATAAACTGGAAAGCATGGGAGAGAATTTTTGAAATCCTCTGTGATTTTACTGCAGGATTTTTGATGCCGCTTTACCGGCCCATGCGCTAATGATTTGTAGCACGGTAGAGCAGTTGTGCTCTTAATCAAAAATTTAACAGTAAAGTTGCAAGTAATTTTTATGAGTGGTTTAAACAGTTCTATCCATGCGGTAGATCAACGTTACTGATCACGTCAAGATAGCTGTGTTTTCCGAGCGGGAGGGCTGGCCAAGCATTCTCCTCGATGGGTAGAACTAGCTCCATCCCGGCTTAGACCAAACACATTTGTACCATTTTTAGTAATGGCTAAATTACAGTACAACTCGCAAACATGTGTGTCACAATCTTTACGATTACAATGCCGTCGTTCGGAGATTGTGAATACAGTCAACCGGAGTGTCTGTGTTTCTGTCATGTTGGTGATTTGAATCTGTTATGTGTGACTGGTTCTCTGTGGATGGTACTTGCACTGTGGTGAGGATGACGTGTTTATGGCCATCGGGTGCGGGAGGTGGGAGGGAGAGGTGACGTGAATGTCAACTTTATCGAACCCTGAGGGTATTTCACTCTGTAATGGCCGAGCCCGTTGGTGGGACAGAGTTACTTTAGAGTGAAGATGACCTGTTGGATGCTGTCGTAACTTTGATCAAACCATTGTCGAATTCAACTTTTTGGTAGCAAAATCCTACTCGTGACTGACGACAATGCGGGCATCTTGCTCTCTTAATAATATTGACTGTTATTATGTGTAGATGAAGTATGTAGTTTAGCTGTTTCCGTACGACGTCGGGAGAAAGGTGTAGGGAAGGACGCTGGACAAGCGTCTCTCCTGTGACACGTACTGTAGATGGCTGTGGTGCATTCCTGATATCCATATGATCAGTTCTCCCGTAACTGGATAAGAAGGTGTGTGCGGGAGATTTGTTGGCTGCTGTCTGTTGATGATAATGCTGTTGTCAGGATGTCCGGGCTGCTGTATGATGCTAATGTTATAGGCGAAGTGGGCGCATTCCAGTTTTCCACAGTGGTGAACGCCAAGTCTGTTGTTATTTACGGGAGATGTAGTCTGTGGGAGGTATTACTCCTCCCACAGTTCTGTGCGGGAGGAATTTGTTGCGGGAACATTTATGTCTTTACCAGTAATTAATTAATACCGGTAGGTGCTGCTAAATGCTGTTGTTGCCGATGTTGAATGTCTCCGTTATGCTGAGTATAACTGAGCAAGTCTGTGATGTAGGTGCAATGATGAATTGATGTATCCAGTCCTGAAGGCAGGTGTGTTCTTTGTAAGTGTTGACGTTCTGTCTGTTGTGTGATGTTCTGACCTTCTCACGTGGGAGTATGGTAGGCCTATTGGATGGGGCGGCCTTTGGATAGGGGGGATGTGGTCATCTCCCATTACACGACGGTTGGGGTCCTGTCATAGTTTTTAGACACTGGGAAAATTCGAGCTGAGAGTCTGCTGAACAGGCTGCTTCCCTGCCCACTGTGGGGGGGGATTAATGTTGGTCGGTGCGGTGCGGGATGCTACCTCCTCTGTTACAGAAGTCTCTCTCATACCTGAAGATTGACGGTCAACAGATGATGAGTGGAGTGTGAACTGGACTGGGCTGGTGATGTCCGAACTTGGTGTGTAGATAACTGACGTGAATTGGAGTGGTGTTGTGGGTGGGACTTTCGGAGTCCCTTGGGGGGGATTGTGGTTTCGCGATTTTGGGAATTGGTCGGGTACACCTTGTTGTACGGTTCCGCAGTTCTAGACATGCCAAGGCTTCATCCAGCCCCTTCACTTTCATGCTATTCACCACATGTTCCACCCCACATGAGGCATGGCTTGGGTCAGCTTCAGCTTCTGCTTGTGGTAACTCTATAATGGGGGGCATAGCATGAAGTGGGTGTGAGTGGGAAGAGATCGGAGGAACGACTTTTCCATCCGGTCCCTTGGACAAAACAAACATAAAATTCATCAGATACGACTTCCCAGATCTAGTAGACCCACGCTGAGGAGGGAGAGGGCGAGTACGTATCTCGTCATCGTCGTCAGTGTTAGCCGCTTGTTCATCAACGTTCTGGCTTGGTAGAACTGGGGATGAACTGGCACCGCAGTGCTCTGCGCTAACCATGAGAATACTAATTTCCGTAGAAATATCTGTCTGGGTACCGGTGTCATGAGAAACGCCCAGTCCGAGCTCTGGTGCTGGGTCATCACTGACACACGGTTTAAGTCGATCAAAGTGGATGATGGAGGCCAGGGCATCCAAAGCATGGATGCGGTAGGTCACGTCCGACGTCTTACCTACTACCACATAGGGGCCTTTCCACTGGTAACTCAGTTTACTTGGCACGTTTGCAGACCGCTGTGAATCGTGTACCCAAACCATTCTTCCTGCTTCTTATGGATCTCCATGCACTTTCCGGTCATGCCATGTCTTTTGCCGCCAGTGTGCAGTGGATAGTGTTTCTTTCCCTAGCTCATGGGCTTGTTCTATCCTTTGACGCAAGAGTTCGACATCGAGAGATGGTGAATTTTTTCCCTTGGTATCCGTGGCATGGCCAGGTCCAGGGGTAAGGCTAATTCATGGCCTAACATTAGCCGAGCAGGGGTGTAGCCCATGCTGGAATGTTCCGAAGTGTGGTAAGCCATTAGCACATACGGGAGCCGTAGATCCCAATCTCTACAATCAAGGCGTGTTTCCTTGGTAAGCAGCTTCGCGAGAGTTCTGTTGAATCTCTCTACCATCCCGTCACTCTGGGGTTGGTACGGAGTTGTCCTTGTTTTTTTCGATATGGAATAACTTGCAGAGCTCTGATATGAGCCGGCTCTCAAAATTACTTCCTTGAACGGAGTGCAACTCATAAGGCATACCAAAGCGGCAGAATACATTGCTGGCCAAGACCTCCACTACGGTGGATGCCTCTTGGTCCGGCAAAGCAAATGCTTCCACCCACTTCATAAAATATTCTTGTAATACGAGGATGTATTTATTTCCGCCATCCGTTGTATTCAAGGGTCCGAGCACGTCGATAGCCACTCGCTCCCACAGTGCACCAACAATCTTAATTTGCGATGGTGCGATATGGTGTTGGTCAACAGTGTGTCTTTGGCACGGGATACATTTGGCAACCCATGCCTTGACACTATCGCGATTCCCGATCCAGTGGAATCTCAGTTTGATATGGGCAACAGTCCTTTCCATGGCCAAATGTCCGGCGTTATCGTGTAGTAGTTTCAATATAAGTTCTCAATAACTTTCCGGAACTACCAAATGGTCATTAATGTACAGAACGTTATTTATTAATCGACATTCTTCGATCCATTGGTAATAATATTTAGCCGTGGGGGATAAAGGTGTCACCGATTCCTTAGGAGGACGTACCCCCTCCTGAATCCATGCGTATATATTTTGTGTCTTCATGTCTGTTGTTTGCTGGTGTGCGATTTTCTCACGGATTCCACTCTGTGCACCGCAATTCGGGGAACTCAGGAGATGGCTGTGTTGACTGTGTCACGGTGTCGGCCTCTTCGTGTTCAGCCTCAGCGCCGATTCTGCTAAGGGCGTCAGCATTTCCATGCAATTTGCCGGGATGGTGAACAACGTTAAAGTTATAGGCCTGCAGGGATTCCTGCCATCTCGCTACCTGGCCCTCCAGATTTTTTAAGTTCCTGAGCCACCGTAGTGAGGCATGGTCTGTACGGAGTGTAAAAGGGTGCCAGTACAGGAAGTGTCTATAATATTTAAACAATATGAACCGCCGCCAATAATTCTCGCTTGGTGGCTGCGTATCTTTTCTCCGTTTTATTCAGAGTACGCGAACCATAACCCAACACCTGCTATGTTCCGTCTTCGGTGACCTGAGATAGAACTGCGCCGATAGCGAAAGCTGCCGCATCAGTGTCTAAGATGAAATCGAGGTTTGGATTAGGGTTAGCAAGAATCAGGGCAGTCGTCAAGAGTTCCTTCAGTGGCTTGAAGGAGCCTTCACACTCACTCGTCCACTCAAAGGGTCGATCTTTCTCGGTGATCTGGTAGAGAGGTGAAGCAATCTCGCTGAAATGTCGGATATAACGGCGATAGTACTGGCATAAGCCAAGGAAACTCTGCGTCTCTGTACCCGAGAGGGCCGTGGCCACTCTGCTACTGCCGTAGTTTTTGATGGCTGTGTAGCCACTCCATCACCGGATATGACGTGTCCCAGGAACTCGACACTCTGTCTGAAGAGATGACATTTCTTTAGTTTGAGTTACAAATTAGCTGTGTGGAATCCTGATAGCACGGTATCTAAATTAACTAAGGTTTGCTCAAACGTGGGTCCGAAGATGATTACGTCATCGATGTAACAGAGACAGATCTCCCATTGCAGGGTAGTCAATACCTGCTCAATGAGTCGTTCAAAAGTTCCGGGGGCGTTGCACAACCAGTAGGGCATCTTGCGGAATTGGAAAAGACTGTCCCTACAAACGAATGCGGTCTTTTCCATATCAGCTTCATCCATGGCTACTTGCCAGTAACTGCTAGCTAAATCAAGGGTACAAAACCACTTGGCTCCGGACAAGGAATCCAAGGCCTGATCTATCCATGGTAATGGATAAGCGTCTTTAATGCTAAGATCATTAAGGTGGCGGTAGTCAATGCAATACCGCAAGGTTCCGTCCTTTTTGCCTGCTAGCACTATAGGGCTAGCCCATGGAGAAGCTGAGGGTCCGATAATACCCGTTCGCAACATGTCATTTACTTGTTGGTGTGCTTCTGCTTCTTTGTGAATGGGAAGACATCATACCGCTTGTCGTACAGGGTGATTATTGCCTGTATCGATGGAGTGTCATACGAGATGAGTCTCTCTGAGATCCATATCTCCAGAGGAAAAACTATCGTGATATTTATGTAATAATTTCCGAATTTCTCATTTTTGTGATTGCAATAATCCACTAGTGGCACGCAGATATAAATCGTGTAGATGTTCGGGTAAATCATCAGTCAGCGGCGGTGTTGTGTCAGAAAGTGCAGGTATTTCCAGTGAAATTATGTCCACTAAATGGCCGCAGCGTACTCCTGGTTCCAGGGTGATGGGATCTGCGGTACCATTGAACACTCTAAAGGGTATATTCCCTTTATCAGTGGTGTACACTATTATGCGGGGACTTGCGCATTGTGAAGCGATCATATAATCAGGGTCGGGTTCCAGCATGGCGATGTGTGTGCTGCTTCCTAACTGTGGTGTGGTGGCCCATAGGATCCGTTCCTGCCCCAGCTCAACCGTGGCAGTACTTGATAGTATTACTGCACATGTATCATATAATGACAAGGCTGGTCCGAGAGGTATCCGTCGGCCATGTATGTTGAGTTCCTGTTGTCTGCAGTGTATGATGGCTTTGCTGGCACTCAGAAAATCAGAGCCAAGTAGGGCGTCGTAATGAATGGAGGCGATGACAACTCTCTGAATGAATTGCATTTCCTCTATTTGAATGACTAGATTAACCACACCGGCCACGGGTACATCTGCTCCCGTAGCTGTTTGTAGGTAAATATTTGTAGGCTTAAGGGGGCGTGGGATTTTATGATGTTGGATGCTCTCATACAAGCGCTGGTTAAAAACGGTAATAGAAGCACCGGTGTCGACGGTGGCGCTTGTAGAAACGCCACTAAACAGACAGGCACATTTGTAGATTACTTTACGATGAACCTGCAGAAGAGTTCCCAATGATGCTGTCCGCAATAATGGCAGGGGAGCAGCATCACTCTGTATATATTCCGACTGTCTCCGTATTGCTTCTCGCAATGTTGCATGTGGCTGAGTGAGGAATGGGCCAGTTCGTCGTCTCCACTGGGGTGTAGGCTGCGGTGAAGACGAAGCTGGGGGTAGCAATGGTGGTGGCGTTGGTGTCGTTTCTGTATGAGCAGTATTAGTATAGACAGTGGCACGTACGGGATGACAGATAAGTTCTACCTGTGCAAGCCATTTCTGACAACGCTTCATAGGATGTTTTGTTGAAGCACAAAAGAAATAGCGTGGTTTGCATGGACATGCGTTCTTCCATCCATGTCGCCGCTTGCGAATCCATGAGGCGGAATGAATCGTCTCTCCTGAATCGATACTGTCTGTGGATGCGGAAGATGATGCTGATTGGGGTGGTGTCCTGCATACCACCATGGGGCACTGAGAATCTGGTGTCTTGGTGGCGGGACGTGGTGCTTTCAGAAACGTGATTTCAGCGGAGGTACTACAACCTACTACTGCCATTTTACATAGGAAAGAAGGTTTGTTGTGTGTG
Organism: Chaetoderma sp. LZ-2023a; assembly: GCA_034401795.1. Lineage (NCBI taxonomy): Eukaryota > Metazoa > Mollusca > Caudofoveata > Chaetodermatida > Chaetodermatidae > Chaetoderma > Chaetoderma sp. LZ-2023a. The sequence goes on from CM067372.1 coordinate 127,595,333, forward strand.
GAAATAGAAGGGGATGTCCTTGCTGCAGATGGGGGAGGCAACGTAGTCACGGACATATTGGAAGCCATGTATTTTGGTGTTGGTGTGAAAGCTGATTTCTGTGGATGATGGTTAGTCACCGAACGTTGTTGTGTGAAAGCCGCAGTTGAGCCGGGAGAAGGATACGGGCACCGAAGTGCCTCCGTGTAATTCGGTACCCTTAGGGGTTTGACTGTTTCTCTGGTTGCGGTGTGCTGCGGTCTGGAGCAGGCGTTGTGAGGGAGTTCGGTTAGGGTACCACGTCGTCGAAGATTTTTCAGTTGCAAACAACTAGTTTCTCCGAGAGCTGTGTCGCCAAATCGCTCCATGAGTGCTCGTTCCAGTTGGGTGTAGGTAGGTGTACAATCCGTTCCCAAATCCGCAAGAACTTGCAGGGCTTTTCCCGAAAGTTTTCCTGCAAGATACTCACCCATCTGTCTATCATCCCAGCGGTTAGTCCGACTTATTATTTCGAACTGGATTTTCTAGTTGCTCCAGCCATTCTACACGCCAAATTCGGGAGGGAGGATGACTCGGCCAAAACCGCGGGAAGAGTGAAGTGGTTGAAATCCGGGTGATGCAGGTATCTGAGAAAGTGAGGATTGTACTGTAGTCGGTCGTGGTGCCGATGGTGGTGGTGTTGGTCTTTCCCGTCGATGCCAATGCTGAGGAGCTAGGACATGCGTACTCCAATTCCCATTGGTTGAGCCATAGACCGGCATGGGTCTATGAACGGAAGGCGGATTGCGGTGGAGAGTGCGCGGTCGTTCCTCCCATGGTGAGGGCTGGTGTTCCTCATATGGTGGTGGCGCAAGTGGCTGACGGTTATGATATGTGGCATGACTAATATACCAGTGAAAAGGTAGTGCCGATTCCTCCCGATGCCTCCGCGGTGTTCCCTTTGAATATAGTGTTTCGCTAGAAGGGGGCGGTGAGGGAGGTTGTCTCTGTCGTGGATTATCACCTGGCCATACTGTCTCCGAACGATAGTAGTCTGAAGGGCTGTATATATGCCCGTAGTCGGGTCTTTGTTGGAGTCGTCCATGATTCGGCCCTGTTGGAGTTGGCCTGTCGTGGACATCCGAAATGGTTCTGAATTCTATTCCCGCCTGTGAGGCATCTCGAAAGGTGCCATCACTAACAGGCGAAAACAGGTTATAGTGCGGAGTTGTTGATCCCACAGAATTTCTGGCATAGTCGGTGAGCATGTGTGCTGAAAATCCGTTGTATGAGACTACCTCTTGATCGAGGGAGTCCTCGCTGAACGGAGATGGTATTGAACTGAGCTCACTATATGGTGTGGGCGTGAGTTCTCTGCGCGTTATTACTGTTGTTCTTTGAGCCCCACATCGGGCACCACTTGTAGCTCGCCGGGCAGTGTCGGGACGTTCCGATGTCTCATGTCGACTCGCCGCGCCGTAGGTGCACGACGAGGGACGACGCTTGTTAGCATCCGGTATCGGGGTGACGGACCTTGAACGAGACTGCACTGGGGGAAAATAATCGTTCCGGTGGGCCGTGCGACCATTGTCGCGAACATTAAACACAACGGTCTCATCCCAAGAGTTTGTGTCTTGGCGCCCGATGAGGGGTGAGCAAGCAATTTCGTGATCTATGGACTTACAAGATTTGATTTGGTGACCTAAAAATATAAGTCTGTACAATGAGTTTGCCTAACTAATTGAAAAATATGCCAGATAAAACTACAATAAGAGCATACGAAAATACAAGACATAGAGGCAGATAGATGAACTTTTAAACATGGGGCTTGCGGAGGTACCACACAGACTCGTAGGTCCGCAGAGGTATCCCTGCAAGGGAGACTCCCGTACACGATACATAGCTATTTAACTTAATATAAGTTATTATACCTCTAACCTGAAAGGAAGAAGGCTATCTCAGATGAAAAAGTGGAGTGCCTCACGCGGGCACTACGCCTAGTGCTAGTTTGGGTGAGGAGTATTATCCTGGCATGGACGGTCGTCGCTGAATCCTTGCGAGAGGCAAGTGCCTCGCGTGGGCCTCCATCTCGGGAAGGTGTCGCCACGGCTTAAAGTGGGAGAAGAATAGTAGGCAAAAATGGGCCCACTCTAATATTTCAAACAAAAATGCTGTAGAAAGAAAAGACCATACCTAGTGAGATTATGTCTATAGAGGTGCATACTGTTTTACGTGAAGACTGAACGGAAGATTCCCGATGGATTCCTTCGTTACCGTTTTATGTGATTGCTATTATGCTGAATTAGTAGTTGCCGTTTTATTTCTGCAGGCCTTCTGCTTTGCTTAATTCCGTTTAGTTGTTTTCAGAACAAGAATTAGTTTAGGCTGCAACTGGCCGATATCTACCTAGCTATTAGACACGGCTGTCACGGAGAACAGATGCCCGAGGACATCAATACTGTAGACAGCGCTCATACATGTTACTTAGCGGGATCTCCGAACTGGGTGAGAATCCGGACATTCCGCTTTGCAACCACATGAAACATTACAGGACATGGTTTACATTTCACGGAAGCATTATTAGGCCATATCTCCTATCACTATGGTGGGGGTAAGAGAGACTGAAACACACCGTAAATGCCCTTCTCGTAATGGCGTGGCAGATCTGAATATCATGCCCAGACATTTTAACAGAATTCGGTGAGAATACCTATCTCGCCCGTCACCGGGTCCTATGGAACTAACCGTTTAACCTGTCGTTAGGTTTATATACAAGTTGCCAGTTTTGCACTGCGGTGCGGGAGGGTTGTCAGTAAACAAAATATTAATTAATACATTTGTTTTCGCAGTGCTTTCCTACATTGGATTAAAGTGCTATCTACTAAGTATCCAAAGATACATGGGAATGTGTATGTGATACCGCACCCTAGCCATCACCGCTCGGAAACCCCAATAGTTTTCCAGAGTCTGATCAGCCCATGGTGTGGATAGGGACGTCCAAACAATTAAGAAGCCACAAGGCTAAGAGGAATATGAAGAGAGACAAAATCTTGGAGTTACGAGTCTTACCGGAGTGCGGGGCTAGATTATCGCACTGCAGGAAGAGAAGAATATATTACAGTATGTAATGAAGTAAGTGTCTCTAATCATTTTGAACCCATCCTATCGAGCTGAATAGAAAAGGTTTAGTCAGTAGCATGCTGGGATAAACAGAGTTATAGCATTGACAGCGACCTCAGTGAAAAATTGTTGGTGGCGGGAGAAAATGCTGCATATATAAATGTTGCTGTATAGTGTTTCCTACATGCACTACATTCCTATATTTCCTATAACTTAAGCAAAACAATTTAACGGATGGCCACTGGCCATATACATACGTAATCTAACCAGAACAAACAATACGGTAGCAATGGTTAAGATATATATAGTAATACAGGTTGACGAACCTACTATAGTGTGGTTAGCAACACATTGAGGAAAATGAAAATAACTATTTAACAAATACAGAAATTATAACTATTGGTCATACGACCGTTACGGTTCCTTTTAGTCATCGGAACCGTTAGTACGGATACAAGATAATTAACAAAACCTATATAGAGAAATAATTAAACGGTGAAGTATAGTTACTTGAATACTCGGTAGTCATTCCCAAGTTAGACAGTTGAAATTGAGATGTAGATTTGTAGTCGACGTGAGATGATGCGCTCTCCGGAAGCTGGAAAGTGCCTGCAGGGTGGTGCCCGCAAGCTGTTTTCCGCAAACAAGAGTTCCGCAAGAAAACTCATGGGGGGGAGTGCATCGCTTAGTGCTGTAGGCCTAATAGAATGTCTATCGAGCAGTCAGTAAAAGATACGATAGTACTATGTAGTGAAGAAAGTTCCCATACACCGATGGCACGGATGGAAGGTGTAAACAACCCGTCACAAGCGGGGGTTGTCAGAGGCAAATGAAGATACAAAACAAAACTACACAGAGCTGGGTATGTCAACCAGCTCTGAAGACGCACCGGGCAGAGTTTACTTGCTGCGGTCGAAAGTCGAAAGAACTGACACAATGTGTGCGGCGGCAAGTGAAATACCACTTTTAGGCATGGCCGGAAGATCCGGTGAGTCATCCATCACAGAACATCTTGCCTCTACATCTCTAGACTCACATATTCAGGCCACAAAAGCCTCACCGCAAGTTCGTGTTCCGAATGTAGATGTAGTATTCGTGAACGATTATCGAAAGTTCCAAATTACTCCCGCAGATGGGGAGTTACAAAATTGCTTTTACTGCGGTGGGTTGGCTACTGGTAGCTACGGAAACGTGACGGAAACTGAAGTCATATGCGTAATATCTGTCGATCGCAGATAGTACAGGTCCAACCTGTTCGGCCCCTGGCCGAGGATGCTCTCGATCACTGGAACGATTCTCCTTTCATACTCTCCATGACGTCACAGGCCCAGGCTTCATCAAATCATCGTTCGAGCAACAGCCAATCAGCACACAGCTAATAATAGCGTCGTCGAACGTTCTAGAACATTCTAGAAGCTTTATGTCCACGTGGTAATGACGTCAGGGCAATATTTTGAAGATAATCAAGTAGAGTTTTCATGATAACTCAGCCATTTATCAACCGATTTTGAAATGGTTTACAGATTTAGAAAGCCCGTCGAATTCTGGTCTTGATTAATGCCAGATTTAACGGGAACAGACAATCAGTAAGAATTACAGAGCACCAGCTCGGTACACCATATACGGTCATCCTATCCAGGTCACAACTACGGGCTCCATAGAAACAGCGTCCTGGCGCGCGCATGCGCATAATGCGTTTTAACGAACTTAGTCGTTTTTCGACACGCTCTCTCTCCAATAGGCCTATATACGCTTATAGGCCTATCAAGAGGGGCGTGTTCAGGAAACGAATCCTAGATGAGCGGCGCGTACCCAGCTTAGCTGGTACGGCCGGTACACGACCGGTCGATCAGAACTACACCATGCAAAATTCATCAACATTATAAATAAACACGCTCCTGTCATTGAACGCAGAGTCAAGTAGAGTTTTCATGATAACTCAGCCATTTATCATGGATGGATGGTATGTCAACCTGGATGGGTGAACAGAGAAATTTTAAAAACAATGAAAGAAAGGGATTATCATAAAAGCAAAGAGTTGCGTATTTGATTAAAGCATGTAAATGAGATTATTTTGCAAATAAATTAGAAGCAGGCAAAAATAATCCGGCTAATATATGGAAAATTCTAAAAGACATAAATCCCAAGGCAAACAAATTACCTTCAATAATCTGTGATGATAATGGAAGTGAAATTCAAAACCCACAAATGCAATCTGAACATTGTAATATATATTTCAGTACAATCGCGTCAAAACTGACACACACTCCATGATAAAACAATGGCCAATGGCATTTGATAAGCTATCAGATCATGTTTTTAATAAAGTTCCAGAAAATATAGTTTCGAATTCCATATATAACCGTTGAATATGTGTCCAGAGAACATAGCAACTTAAAAACAAATAAGACATCTGGTTATTATGAATTGAACGCACACTTCCTCAAAGCAGCAGCATCAATAATTGCACCCTCAATTACACTTATTATAAACAAAAGCATAGCTACGGGAGAATTCCCCAAAATGTGGAAATGTGCAAAAGTAAAGCCTCTACATAAATCTGATTAAAAAACCAATGTTAGCAATTATAGGCCTGTCTCTATATTACACATTATCTCTAAGGTTATTTAACAACACATACATGATCATATTTATACATTTATAACCAAGTATAATTTATTGGTGGTCGCAATCAGGCTTCAGACCTAACCATTCATGTGAAACTGCTTTGTTAAATCTAGTAGAAAGATGGCGCTTTTCGATAGATAATGGCTACCTTATTGGTTCTATTATGATGACTTTAAAAAGGCCTTTGATCTTGTCAATCATGACATCCTATTAAAAAAAATTCAGCTATAATACATTAAAGTGGTTTTCTTCATATTTAAATGGCAGACAACAATACGTTTCAATTTCTGGAAAGAATTCTAAACCACTGCCAATCGATATAGGAGTACCACAAGGCTCAGTTTTAGGGTCACTTCTGTTCATTTTATATGTTAATGATTTACCCATGTGTGTCAACAACCTTATGGATATGTATGCTGATGATACAACCATGCATGCTGCTAGCTCAAATGTCGCTGAAATTCAAGAAAATCTAATTAACGGTATGAAGTCGGTAGAAGAATGGTGTGTAAATAAGAAAAAATGTTGTTAAATACGGACAAACTAAGTTTATGATGTTAGGAACTCAGCATAAATTGAAACAAGTAAATAATAATGTTATAATCCCTACAAATCGTGGAAGCTTAAATGTTGTGGAACCTGACAAACTTTTAGGAGTATACATAGACAATATGCTTGCATGGAAAGAACATATAGGCAAACTTTGTAAAAAGATTTCGTCCTTGATTTATATTCTACGGAAAAATAAACATTATCTTAGCATTGAGCAACGAACTCGTATATCCTTTCACACATTGATTGTTGTAGTCTTGTATTTTTGCATTATTGGATAGTTTAGAAAAACTACAAAAACGGGCTGCTAGGGTGATATTAGACATGCCTTACAGGACACCATCTGCACAACTATATGAAACATTAAACTGGACAAATTTAACTAAAAGAATGCAAATTAAAATTGGGTATTATGACATATAAATCTAGAAATGGTCTGGCCCCTGGTTACATGAAAGACATGTTCACTTCCGTTGGGGTGGCGCACACTAGAAATTTACGTTCCAAAACACGCAATCACCTACAACTTCCGAGGATTAAAACGGAATATGGCAGAAAAAGCTTCAAATACACTGCAGCGCAACTGTGGATTCTCTGCCTGAAACGATTACTCATTCTTCTACTCTGCTGACATTCAAATCAAATATACATGAATATATTACTAAATTATAGTGATATATGGGCAATGTGATTTCACCTTTTTACTTGTGTTCTAATATTGCATATTTTGTTTATTTCTAAATAGCTATATATGTGTGTATGTGTGAATGAATGTGTACGACCTTGCGCGTATGTATGCGTGAACGGTGATTCGAACATCGACATTCGACGAGGTAATTATTCTGCAATACTGTTTTAGTAATATCTATCGAAAACGAACAAATACGTTAATTATCTAATTTAACAGCCATTTTACTTGTGTTATAATTGTATATTTGTAAATAGTTATATATATATATATATATATATATATATATATATATATATATATATATATATATATATATATATATATATATATATATATATATATATATATATGCGTGCGTGCGTGCGTGCGTGCGTGCGTGCGTGCGTGCGTGCGTGTATGAATGACCGTGTACGACCTTGCACGTATATATGTATGTAGGTATTTATATGTGCGTGCGTGCGTGCGTGCGTGCGTGCGTGCGTGCGTGCGTGTGTGTGAGGGCCTCGGGAAGATCAGTTTACTGACGATGTATACCCTCCTTAGATAAAGATTATTATTATTATTATTATTATTATTATTATTATTATTATTACCAACTGTGCTAAATGACCCCCACCGTATGCCCCCACTCCCATCACACACACTCTTAAAAACCAGGAAATGAGAACTCTCGACAGCGTCTTTTATATATATAAATATATATATATATATATATATATATATATATATATATATATATATATATATATATATATATATATATATATATATATATATATATATATATATTGATTTGTGTTCTAAATTATACGTGCTTTTAGTTATAAAAGAGTTCCAAAGAGTTCCGTATATAGTTCGACTAAATAAATTGAATGGCGTTCGATGAGTCAATGAAGGCTATTCAAATTACGCGGCTTTGTGTATAGGTGTCGGTACTGTCAGCATCAGGTGAATATGTACTTCCTCCTGTTTCAACTTGATGAATAGTATGCATGACATATGTGTTACAGTACACAGCCACTGTAAACAAACAGGACGCCAACAACTTCAAAAGTTAATAAAGATGCAAATTATTAGCAGTTCACCCTGTCACATCGGCCTACGTTTAGTATTTGGTTCCTAACGCGTGGGCATCTTTTCTATTAACACGTTCTTGACCGTGGTTTCTGGGTAGGTTATTCTAATTGACGCCGAATCGTTTGAAAAAAATATAGCCTTTTTGCAAGATTTCCGCTGTCTTCCATCTGGTAGTGTTTCGATAAGTTCAAACACAAGCTGAAAGAGGCTACATAATTAACCTAGCCTCAGGTGTGTCTCTAATGGACATGGATGGATGGTGATATGTAGCGCGGATCGACCGGTCGGGTACTGGCCGTCCCAGCCAAGCTAGGGCCCGTCCTGGATTCGTTCCTATAAGTACGCCCCACTGGGTAGAGCAATAAGCGTGTATGAGAGATTTCGTTGTCAAAACGACTAACGCGTAGCGTAAGCAGAGCGCGTATAGCACGACCAAGAGCGAGTAGCACTTTTAGTGTATCGAGCTGGTGCTTTGTAATTTTTAATAATTAACCGTTCTCGTTGAGTCTGGTATTAATCAAGACCGGGATTCGACGAGCCTTTCAAATATGTAAACCGTTTTAAAATCGGTCCAGACATGGCCGAGTTATCGCCGTTTTCCCCCTTCAAAATATACTCGAAATATAGAAATAACGTCGTAAATACGTATATGCATACGTATCTAGATAATAAGTGCTTTGTGTACACGTGACCCCTGACGTCATAGTACGCATCTATATATATCGCAATAATTAGATAATCGTGTACACGTCAGGAGTTTCTAGCCCGCTGATTGGTTGGTTCAGCTAATTTTGATTGGTTGAGGCAGCCAGTCCTGACGTTTCAGCGAGTATAAAAAGGGACGATTTCAGTAAATCAGGTGCATCCTCGGCCAGGGGCCGAACGGTCGGGATCTGCCTGCAGCACCCACCGACAATTCAGTTATTAAGCATTCACCTCGGTTTCGGTCGGTTTCTCTCCCGTGGTACAGCAACAGTTTCCCACCCACCGCAACCTACATTTTATAAGCTCCCGGACATTCGTTCAGGGTCAGTATTGGAACTTTTGAATAATATTGTTCACATCTAATTAAGAACCAACAAGGAACAATATTGCGGTGGGGCCTCTACAGCCTCAATATGCGATTCTACAGATGTATAGGCAGCGATGTTCTTTGGTGGATGACTCACCGGATCTGCCATCCACGCTAAAAAGTGGATATTCAACCTCCACACTGCATGTCGTGTGTGTTCCTTTTAACTTTTTGACTGCAGCAAGTAAACTTTGCTCGGTACGTCTTAAGAGCTACCTGACGTACCACGCACCATTAAGCTTAGTTATGTATCTGCAACAGTATTCACCCCCACCCCCCCTGATAAAGGGTCGTTCTTAACTTTCATCCTACCGTTATTGAACGGAACTTTTCCCATCACAGGAATGTTATCATAGAACTTACTAACCGTTCGTTAGACATTCTTATATTGTGATTACCGTCCTGAGTTCGCACCGCTCCCGTCCTGGATCAGCATGCGAGAATCCTGTCTGCGGGAATCTACATGCAGAAACTTTCCAGCTTCCAGAGAACGTGTCAACTCACGTCACTCCAACAGTGACGTATCAATTTCAGTAACACGTATCAATTTCAGTAACACGATAGCCCGTCCTTAAGAATAGCTACCGAGTATTCAAGTAACTTTATGTAACATTCTCAATTCATCCGTTAATTACAACATTAATGATTGTATTTTATCTTTGTAAACGGCCCCGATGACGAAAGGCACCGTAACGGTCTTAGGACCGCTAGTTATAATTTCTTTATCTGTTCATAGTTATTTTTATTTTACTGTAAGGTGTTTTCACTAACCGCACCGTAATAGGGCTATCAACCTGTATTACTATTATTATTCTGATCATTTCACATTGATATTACTTGTATTTGGTTAGTTTAGTATATGGCTAGTAGCCATCCGTTGATATGTTTTGTTTATTTGTAGAAAACTTAGGACGGCAGTGCATTTAGGAAATACTATACAGCAACATTATATATGCATCATTTTCTCCCGCCACTAACACGTTTCACTAAGGTCGCTGTCCGTGCTATAACTTTGTTTAGCCCGGCATGCTACCGGATAAACCTGTCTATTCAGCTCGATAGGATAGGTTTAATATGATTAGAGACAATTTCTTCGTTAGGAGACATATAGTGTACGCCTCTTTTCCGGTTGTTGCGGTAATCTAGCCCCCCACTCTGGCAAGGTTGTGTAAAATTGGCCAATATACCTATAGGACCTATATTTATAAAGTTATTGTTTTTCTTCATGTTCCACTAAGCCTTATGGCTTCTTAATTGTTTGGATATCCCTATCCGCACCATGGACTGATCCGACCCTGGGAAACTATTGGAGGTTTCCGAGCGGTGATGGCCAAGGTGTGGTATCACACACACCTCCCGTGTATGTTTTGATACCTAGTAGTTACTTATCCTTGCCAATGTAGGAAACACTGTGAAAACATATTTTTAATTATTGATCTTTTACATCCCTTAGATCTTTCCCGCACCGCAGTGCATATTGGGCAACTTATGTATAAACCTAACATCAGGTCAAAAGTTAGCTCCATAAGACTTGGTGACGGGCGAGATGCGCATCTCCACCGAATTCTGTAAGAATGTCTGGGCAAGATGTTGGGATCTGCCACGCCCTCTCGGGAAGGACATTCACAGTGAATATTCGTCTCTCCGACCCCCACCATAACGATGACTCAGTTGCTTAAATTTGCTTGTGTGAAAAGTAGCCATTGTCCTGTGACGTTTTATGTGGTTATGAAGTCAGGCATCCAGATTCTGACCAAGCTCGGATGTCTTACCTAGTAACATGTACGCGCGCTGTCCTCGGAGGTGGATGCTTTCCAAGGCTTCTCAGGGGAGGTGGGGTATCGGCACCCTCGGATAGCCATGTTCAAAGATAGGTAGGAAACCCCGCCATTTCCGGCCTAAAATAGTTCTTGTCTTTAAAACCTAACTGGTAGGTTAGGCCCACAGAAATACAAGCGGCAACCACTAATTCAGTATCTTGGACCTACAGAAGACCGTGACGTGGGAATCTTTTGGGAATCATTCGTCCCGTCTTCACGTAAAAACAGCACGCAACATTTTAGTTATAGTTTCACTTCTTCTTCTTTTCGTTCGCTGATCATACCGCCAGTTCTAAAGTGACTATCAACATGATCATAAGTTTCACTAGGATGGTCTTTTCTTTACAGCACTTTGGTTGAATATAAGAGTGGCCCTTTCTCGCCAATACTCTTCCCCCGCTTTAAGCGGTGGCGGAATTTTCCTGTGACGGAGGCCCGCGCGAGGCACTTGCCTCTCGCAAGGATCCAGTGACGGCGGCCCGTGCGAGGCTCCTACTTCTCACCCAGAAATACAGCATCAGAAGTAATGCCGACGCGAGACACATAGCCGCGAGACACATAGCCTCTCGCGACAATTAAAGGATATCTTCTTTTTTCCTTTTCAGCTTAGAGGTACAATAACTTATATTAAGTTAATTAGTAATCTCGTATGCGGGAGCCTCCTTTGCAAGGGTACCTCTGCGGACCTGCGAGTCTGTGTGGTACCTCCGGTGGTCCCACATTTAAAAGTTCATCAGACTGTCTCTATGTCTTGTATTTTCGTATGCTCATTGTATCTAGCAAACTTCACGGTCTGTTAAATTGCTATGGAAAGGCATACCGGTGACACCAACTCATGGGTTGAGACTGTAGTGTTTAATGTTCGCGACAATGGTCGCCCCACCAGAACAATTGAGTTCCACCGGCCTCAGGAGCCGGTCTTTGTTACCAGTAGGGCAGTGTCGCACGGGATCCGTAACCCAGAGAACGGGAGCTAACCAACGTCATCACTTACCGTGCACATGCGGTGCGGCGAGTCGACAACAGACACCGGAATGGCCCGACGCTACCCCGCGAGCTACAGATGGTTGGGGTGGGTGCATAGGATGATGATTTTAATACGACCATGGCTCTTCGAATCATCGCAACATGATGAAAGTGTGTAATAAGTCAATAGAGTGAATCATCATCTTTAGCCTAATTACTGGACGCATGTTGAATGACTGTTTCTGATTCTCCTGTAGGTTTTGATACTCAGCTTTCAGGATTTAGTAAATTTTACCATTTCTCCGATTTTGTGTAATCTAGAATGCGTCATCACAAATCACCCCTCCCCCACCACCGTGTTTTCCCCTAAATGTTAAGGAGGAGGAGGTGCATTATGAAATTTCCGGGAAATTTTTCATAAAATCTAAGATTACGCCCACCCACCCCACACACAGACACACACTCACAAACAAAATTGATCAATCGAAATTCAGACGATAGGTCCTGCATGAACCTAGCACGATAGAACCCTTCCAACCATATTTGGTTGAAACTTATAAGGCAGTTGATGTGGCGATGAAGAGGTCTTCCAACGCATACCATTATAGAATCCTTCCAATCGCCTTTGTTTGGAATTTGCCCAACCGTTAAGGAGATGCTATTTGATGGACATACATGCCGAATCACGATGGATGGACAGGCTGACAGAGAGGTGAGACGGACGGCCGCCATAGCATAAGCTCATTTGGCCCTTCGACCCAGGTTAGCTAAATATAAATGTGCTCTTGCAATTCGCAATAATATGGTTAACTTACGTAACAAATATTGTTGAATTCCGACAAGTAGTTTCAGAGGAGCTAGGCTGACCGAGAGACAGACGGACGGGCATACTGGCTGGGGCGTTTGCAATAACCCCGCCGTTTTTACGCGTGGGGATAATAAAAGGGATTATATAAATCACATTGACCAGATAACCATGCGCCAGAATTTCTGTCTCCTGGCCATCGTGGTTCAAGATTCAAGATTCAAAATTATTTATTTTCATATATGATATGGTACATATATAGATTTTACATTTACACAACATGCTATAATGGCTTAATCCAACAAAGTGATTCTCAAAGATTTTTGGGCCATTTTCTAGGTACTTGGTGGTGAGAATACTCTTCAAATATGGTTTTCTTGACTCCTCCAATGCTGTACATAATATAATGAAGTGATTCCTGTCCTCGGGTGCTGAATGGCAAAGTAAACACTTGTCAAAGACAACATATTGATTGAAACGGACACGATTTGCTTGCAAGATGTATGAGCCAGTCAGAATCTTTGCCTTTATTACTGCTCGTCTAACATCCCTGGTTGTGTTGTCAAGTGAGTTCCAACAGTGGTGAAAGTTGTTTACAGTGCATACATTGACATTTAAGAATTTTGTTGATGTTTTCATGACAAAGTCTTCTTTCCAGACGTTGTGTACAGCACAATTGATGTGCTTCTCTACTTGCGCCTTCCACGCTAACTTTGCAGGCATGTTGTTAATTAGTTGGTAGACACTTGGTAGCTGATACTTATGAAGCGTTTCTTGGCATTTCATAAACCAACTATTGCTCTTAATATTTTTACAGCAAGTTGTCTGGCTGCTATCTGGAATTCTACAGTATCGTCATTTCTGAGGATGTTTCCTAGTAGTTTTAGTTTTCTGGAGTCTAGCTCTGCGTGGATGGGTCTTATTCCTAGTAGGGCATATTGTTGCTGATGATGTAGTATTCTTTGGAAGGGACTGTAATTGTTTTAGAATTGACAGTTGGAATAGTTCCAATGCGCTAATCTCAGACTTTGCCATCTGAATGACCTCTAGACCAAATAGTAATCTTGGAAGACAGTAGATTTTCCATATATGCCCTGAAGTCAACGGGGGAAGTCCACCATTTCCATGAAGTCCAGCTCCCATCAGTGAATAAACTGTTCTTCTTGTTGCTTGAATGCGTTTTTCTACATTGCCTTTCCAATTTGTTGACCGTTCTATACCTAAGTGAGTTTCTAGATTCAAAGATCTGTCTGTGTCCTAGATAAATAACTGGAGCAGATTTAGTTAGCTTGTTTAGAGAAATCAATGCGCTTTTTCCAGGGTTTATAGTGTAGCGCTCTTGAAGTGTGTATTGATGAACTATGTTTAGGAGCTCCTGTAGGTGATCAGTATCCTGAGCTAATAGGGTAATGTCATCCGCACATGTTGGTGCACTGCAGTTAATGTGCCCAATTTTGGCACCAATATTCACATCTTCAATTATTTTGAGACGCAAATGATTACTGGAATTTTAATGAATTTTTCATATAGTACCCTGTAGCGAGCTTATTGCAGGAGCTGATGCCGACTTTAGTTTTCAATGATGTTAGGCCTAAATGAAGTGGGATATCTAGCCTGTTGGCAATTTCAGATTCACAAACAATTGTCGACGTTGACAAAACGTCGGATTTCCGACCAAATACCAACGTCGGATTTCGAGCTATTGCCGACGTTGGCATAGCGTCGGATTTCCGACCAAATATCAACGTCGGATTTCCGTCCTATTGCCGACGTTGGACCAACGTCGGATTTTCGACCAAATACCAACGTCGGGTGGCGGCCTTATTGCCGACGTTGGACCAACGACGGATTGCGACCAAATACCAACGTCACGTCCGCCCAATGTCGGTAAACCAACGTCAGATTGCCGCCGTCATGCCAATGCCAACGTCGGCCCGACGTCGTAAAACCGACGGGTACGTTGCCGACGTTGGGCCGACGTAAGATTGCTATCTGGGGGTAAATGTATCCTTTCACTACCACACTATGGATTTTCAAAGATTTGGATCGATCCCAACACAGGCAATGTGTGGGTGGAATATGGATTCCTCCATTCATACATTATTATCGCTTGGACAAATGTTTGCTGCAGTTGACAATTGAAAATCATATGGCAATATATCAAGAAACTGTTTTGTTATTCAATGATAGTAGATTTGTAAATATATTTGTAAATTTCTTATTTTATATGCAATTCTACATTTTTGCTCTAGAAAACCGATTGGGTCATATTGTAAAATAATAATAATGAATTCCCCTCCCCTTGAAACCTCCCCTTAAAAGTTTTAGACGAGTACTCGAAAGGGAATAATAAACCCGTTTACTATTAAGCGAGTACTCGTTTTTCCAAAAAATATATATACGAATCCAGTCGAATTACGCTGACATCGTCATGGTTCTTAGAGCCGACCATCTTTTTGATTGAGAAGCCGGTTCACTTTGAGCAATTTGATTGGAGGAGACATTGTTTATATGGGCCGGATTCACGACGTAAACACGGGAAAACGAGTTAGAATTATAGAAGATATTTTAGGCCGAATAATAGAACTTCTGTGTAAATTAATGCCAGTCTACCTAATCAACAACAAATATTTTACCACACGTCGAAAATCTATCCACGTTTCGGAAAACCAGATATTTCCGGTCTGGTATATTTTGAGACGCACGCGGAGGGAGGTGAATAGAATGTTTCTACGTCGCGGTCGGCTGATATGTACTAGGTACTCTTACAGTACAATTCGGACTTACTCGGTGAACATTTCCAAAACACAAAATAAAACGTACTGCTGAATATTTTGAACAAAATTGAATTGAAAGGCATTGCTGCTTACGGCAATGTCTTCCAATGCAATTATCTTTAAAATATTCAACAGAACAGTTCTTACTAACACACCATGTGTCTTCTTGTTTTGGAACCCATTAAATTATTTATGAGCTGTACTGTAGCTAATGTCATTTTTGTCTGCTCTCTAATAGTACACTCGAACGCAACTCAGCGGATATTAACATACGCTATACAACTTGACTTACTAACCTAGTTACCAGCTAGAGTATGCGTATTATATGAATTATATGGCTATAGATAATAAGTTTTACAAACGGAAATAATTTGCCGTATTACTGAATAATAACCAACTAACTCGAAATATACCCAAATGCAAGGCGAAGAAGGGTGTAACCATGAGTGTATGTGGCACACCGCAGCTGACGCGGGGATAACCCATCTGCCCCACAGCACCTCCCAAAGTCAACCAGGGTCCAGATAAATGTCAATGAATAATGCCAACCAAACAAATAAACAATTGTAACTAAACAAAGTACAAGCACGAGTACTCGAAAGGGAATAATACACCCGTTTAGAATTGTGATTGGCCCATATACAATACCAACACAATACCAACACAACTCCAGAGGCAATAACAAACCAAGGGCTTATGCATCAAAATGATGATGATGATGATGATGATGATGAAAAGTACTGAATGGTCAGCTGAGGTCAAATGTGAAGATTGAAGATCGAGATAATAAATTATTATCGCTGCGCCACATGTAGGTTACTTTATGATTTCCTATATACTTCTGTGGTTTAAAAAACCCACGATAATCACGCTGACTTATTGGGAGATATCGAACTCAAAACCGACCACTGTTTAATATAAGAATAATTTATAAATTCATTTCCCTTTCACAAAGACGGGGGGGGGGGGGGGTGGGGTGGGGGTGGAGGGATGGGTGGGGGTTGGGTGGGGAGGGGGGTGGTGGTGGCCACGGGAAGGATGGGGGGGGGGGAGGGGTTGCAAGGTGGGTAGGGGTTGGGTTGGGTGCAACGTTACGATGGGAATACATCTATTAAGATATTTAAAATAGCACACCAGAGAACATAATTTTACAATTTAAAAATTAAAAGGTGATATTATGTTGAGTTTGTTTGATTTACTGTGAAATTTTCCTCGCTGGCCCAACGTTGGCACGTGGTCCAGCGTTGGCAAACAACTGATACAACCAACGTTGGGTCAACGTTGTAATGCCAACTGCGATTTGCCAACCTCTTGCCAACATTGGCCCAACGTCTACATGCTATCTGGGATGGAAGAACCTTAGAGTTGTATGGTTCAGAACATGTTTACAGAATTGTGATTGGCCCATATTTTCGGCGGCCATATTGAAATTTCCGAAAAATGGCAGGAAATCGCTTAAAACGCTACTCCTCATTGACTGCTTGGGAAATTTCAACCAGACGTATCTGGGAGGATAGTACGCTGGTATGGTTAAGAAAATCTATACAGAATTTTTATTGGTTAATTTCCCGGCGGCCATCTTATCCAGAATTTTATGAAGATTTCTGGAAATCACTTAAAGCCCTGATAGCAAGTAAACGTTGGCCCAACGTTTACCACTACATTGAGCCAACATAGTTTTGCTCATCGGCCAACGTTGGCAATACGTTATTGGGCCAACGTTGAGCCAACGGGCATAAATCTATGAAAATGTTTCAAATAACACACCAGAGAGTATAATTTGAATATTATGTTGATTTAATTTAATTAATGTGAAATTTCCAATGTTGGCCTAACGTTGGCAAACAAAAAATACAGCCAACGTTGGGCCAACTTTGAGCCAACGTTGTAATGCCAACTGTGATCTGCCAACCTGTTGCCAACACTGACGTGTTATCAGGGAGCTTACTCCTCGATAACCACTTGGCCGATTTAAATCAAACTAGGATGGAAGAACCTTAGCGTAGTATGCTTTAGAACGTGTATAGATAATTTTTGATTGGGCCATTTTTTTCGGCGGCCATCTTGAATTTTCAGAAAAATGCCGGGGAATCTTTTAAAACGATACTCCTCATTAACTGCTTGAGCAATTTCAACCAGACTTGGTTGGAAGGATACTACCCGGGAAGTTTCAGAACTTGTTTACAGAATTTTGATTGGTAAATTTTTCCGGTGGCCATCTAGGATTTTCTGAAAATTCCTGTAAATAAGTTAAAAGGCTACTCCTCATTAACCGCTGGCACGAGTTCAAGCAAACTCGGCTGGAAGGACCCTAAAGTGGTATACTGCAGAGCTTGTATACATAATTTTGATTGGGCAATTTGTTCGGTGGCCATCTTGAGTTTAAAAAGAAAAATGGCCTAAAATCGTTTAAAACGCTACTCGTCATTAACAGCTTGAGCAATTTCAACCAAACTTGATTGGACGGGTACTAGGTTGGTAGGTTTCAGAACTTGTATACCGAATTTTGATTGGTCTCTTTTTCCGGCGGTCATCTTGGATTTTCGAAAAATTTCAGTAAATCAGTTAAAAGGCTACTTCTCATTAACCACTGGAACGAGTTCAAACAAACTCGGCTTGAAGGACCCTAACTTGGTATGCTGCAGAGCTTGTATACATAATTTTGATTGGTCAATTTGTTCGGTGGCCATCTTGAGTTTTCCGGGAAAAAATGGCCTAAAATCGTTTAAAACGCTACTCATTAACTGCTTGGGCAATTTCAACCACACTTGATTGGAAGGGTACTGGGTTGACAGGTTTCAGAACTTGTATACAGAATTTTGATTGGTCTATTTTTCCGACGGCCATCTTGGATTTTCGGAAAATTTCTGTAAATCAGTTAAAAGGCTACTCCTCATTAACAGCTGGAACGAGTTCAAGCAAACTGGGCTGGAAGGACCCTAAAGTGGTATGCCTCAGAGATTGTATACAGAATTTTGATAGGTCAATTTGTTCGGCGGCCATCTTGAGTTTTCCGAAAAATGGCTGAAAATCGTTTAAAATGCTACTCGTCATTAACTGATTGGGCGATTCAACCAGACTGGCTGTAACACGCCTAGGGCGGTAGGCTTCAGAACTTGCATACAAAATTTTGATTGGTTAATTTTTCGGGCGGCCATCTTAGATTTTCTAACCATTTTGAGGAATCAGTTGAGTAGGATAGTACGCGTGTATAAAGCCCTATAAGAGAGGTTTCGTTAAAACGGCGAAGTTCGTAGGAACGCGTAGCGCGCATGCGCGCGCGCCAGCACTTCCCTGGCAACACGTTGTAGATATGGGATTGTCTTTTGGGAGTCATGACCCCGCGGGATGTCTTATATTTGCGAGTAAGTCCTAAGTGAAATTTCTGATTTGAAAATACCAGGTGAGCTAATGGACCGGGTGACTTTTACTTTTATATCTCAATATTTAGTTCATTATTATTATGTCAGCTGTGCTGATGATACGCAGTTAAACGGATGGTGTGTGAATGTAGCACACCCAGGATTGTTGGATAAAGTTTTATCATTAAATTGAAATAGGCGAATTGATTGAAATAAGTCCCACGGTTCTGAGTTGATGTGTATCTGGAAATAGTTTAGATGAAAGTTGTTGCTGTTCAGTCGGCATACACTTTTATGATATTCAGCAGTCGTTTGGATCGATAGTTTAGGAAATAATCAATGTATAAGAATCACTGGAATCGGACGTGACAAACGGACTTAGTTGATGACGTTAGGCATTCTAGGTTCTCAGACGAGAATAGAACAACATCAGCTGGCAATGAGATCATACAGCTCATGTGCCTAGTAACTCGAGCATCCTACAGGCTTATCCATCATTAGGCAATGGACAGGACATGGACGTTGTAGCGTCCTGTAGGAATTAATAACATAATCGAAACTTGTATATCAACTATATGTCACTCATACAATGGCATGCAACAACAACACATTCCATAATGTTGTTAGTTAGCTGACAGATCGCATCAAATCAGAACCAGCTATCACCGCTTTGTCTATGTGAGGTATCATTTCCATAGAAGAATAGCGCAGAGTATTGGTTAGAATGACGTCACGATCAATGAGCGTCGATCAAACTCTGTAGCAGAGAATTAAACAGAATAAGTTTCGAAGTTGAAATCGAAGTATAAGGATCGTTGATTGGTCAGAACGACCAACATTTATTAGGTAGAAACTTCTAGGAAGGAATAAGCAGAAGTTGATTGGCGGACTGATTATCCGGGCCACTCAAGCTGTGCTTATAACGTACCTAGAAGAATCATCAGAACAGATTCAGGTAGAATCTAAATATCTAGATATGTATAGAACCTCAAGATTCTGAGGGCTATATAAGACACACTTTCAGTTAGAGAAAATCAATCAATCCAACATCGTGGTTCACGTAACACATCACTGGTGTTTCGTTCGTGGTTAGTTGTAGAGTAGCGTAGTTTAGCATTTACTTGATTCGTACCAGCAAGGTACCCATTGTACTTGAGCAGTTTTATGCTCCAGCTTAAATATCTTTGTCAGTTTTGTACAGTTAGAATATCTTCAATAAAATTATCCTCTTACACATAGTAAGACAATAGTTTGGTTAGTTTGTTCAAGTCATAAGCATCGTTAGAGTCTGATCCTAGAGTTGGAAGAAACATCCAATCCGTACACTAGATCTTCATAGTCAGATAGGCCCGACAGTCTTTCAAATAAATATCGTCATAACCATCTTCACGACGAGGCGAGCCGGACTGTCAAGTATCCTTCTTCGCCATCGGTAAGAGGTTGTCGCAGCAACCTTATCATCATAATCTTACCGGTAGCAAGGCGGGATCGTCGAGCAAATAATTCGCAAGTCATCCCTGAAGAACCCAAATTCTTCATTGGCTTCGTCTGCCAGTATTGGGAGTCAGATTCATCAACATTGTGTGTGTTACATTCGTAAAATATGTAAGTACTTTAAGAGTATGTCATCTACACCGACGAGACCAGTAGTTACCGTTCTAGACGACGTAAGTGAAATAGTGAAAAACTTTATAGACCTAGTAAAAGTTTCTGAGCACACGAAAGTAATTCAACATAGAGAGTACAGAGAAAATACCATAATAAAGATATCGACAGACATTCAATGTGAAGAACAGCCACGACTTAAAAGAGCTATAATACAACTATATTATCAATAAGAACTGTATCGTGTAATAATCAAGTATGGCAATGCCACGTAGGCCAGATGCCGGTTTACCGCCCATAACAGTTCAGCATGGCGCCGAGCTTCGACAGGAGACTGTAGAAGCCATGCGACAGATGGGACACGCGATGGCCAACACAATCGTGTTGGAGGGAGATCGCAGAGAGCGGAATAGAGTCCTCCGACGAGAGATTCGAGAATTGATGCAGCGAGTAAAACCCTGCGACGGGCTTCTCCCCGAGGAAGTCCGGCAATATTTGGATGAAACCCGCCGGGTATGGGAGGCGACTGAGGGCAATCTAGACGGCATACCTGTCTACATAGTTACCCGCGCGTTGCGAGGGCAATTGTCAAAGGCCATCGACGGATTCGTCCATGGGAAAGTACGGGACGCAGTCACATACGAAGAACTGCAAGATTTCATCACAATAAATTTCGTATCAGCAAACGAACAAGAGAGAGAGTAAAGTATGACCTAGAAGCTGTACAACAACGCTGCAGCGAGACAATGGTCTCGTTTAATAGGCGATATAGGGAGATGGCAGCGAGGGCGTATCCGGAAGAAAATATTGATAATAAATGGATCATATTGTCAGCATATATTAAAGCGTTGAGCGACCGTGGAATGGGACGACGCATAGTGCATAGGAAGATTAATGATGTGAAGAGAGCGATGGAGCTAACCGAGGAGGAAGAAGGCTGCAACGACTTGTTGCAGGCGATGAATATTTCTCCTCGGAGGGAAGAGGATATGGAAATCAATATGATCAATGAGGAAGAGGGCAACGATGTCTGGTCTGTGATAAATTCGATGAGAAGACAGATGAGCCAGCAAACCAAGCTGATCGAGCGTCTCTGTTCAGTGATTGAAAATTTACAAAACGGACCAGTATTTTCGCGACCACCACAAGCAGCACCGCCATGCAAAGCGTGAGCAAAGCCACAACCGCGTAAAGCGCAAGCTGTGCCCAAAGTACCAAAGAAGCAAGTCACCTGCTTTAATTGTGGTCGACAAGGGCACTACAAAAATGAATGCGACCAGCCTGTACAACCATCCCGAAGACCATCAGCACCGAGAGTCCAACCACAGCGTCCTCAGCATCCGCCGATGACGTGTTTCACATGCAGTAAGTTAGGTCATATGGCTAGGGATTGTTTTTCCGACAGACGGAACAAACAACAGATAATGTGTTATGGATGTGGGAAGACAGGACACTATCAGGTAGACTGCCCGTCGCAACCGCCAATGCAGCAGCGACGCGCTCTGAAGCGTCCCCGACTATCGGACTGACGAGACGAACCCATGCAAGTGGATGGAATAGATGATCACTGTGATAATGGTAATGTGTATAACGGACTCGAAACCACTACACGGGCGTATTCGCGAAACACTCGCAAGGATTTCGCGAATAAAGCGAGAATGAACGAAGAATATGAAGACCGGGAGGGATTCGTCCTCACGGATGCATATACGGACATGTATGGCCGTTATTCTCACGGCGACGGAGGAGCCCTGTCCATAGATGGAAGATGACAGTCATATGCAGAGGTAGTGAATAATGGACGACGGAGTCCGTTAAACGGAGTCGAAGGGGATCAGTGGTGACTGAACGATTCCCTATCTGGCTCGAAATCGAACCAAGCAGTCAGGAAAACAAGGGTGAGTATGTAGATGCATTGATAGATACTGGTGCTAGTACATCCCTTGTTAGGAAGGATATATGGCGGAACATTCTGAATGCTCGGCCATTGAAAAAGGCTAAAACATTGTTAGCAGTAAATGGTTCACCAATAGACATTTTGGGAGAAACTCAGATAAAATTTAAGAATGCCCGGCCTATTCCAAGTATGATTGTGAGTAGTATGAGGCATGAATGTCTAATTGGCGCTGACGCCTTGTACTTGGGAAATGCAAGGATTGACTACAAGACCAAAGAAGTAGTATGGTTTGGTCGAGTATACCCATTTAGAATTCCGTATCGAAGGCAGAATGATTATGTATATGCCAGTTGCAAAGAAACGACCGGATATGCAGTTATTGACAAAGTACTGAGTGACTTTGCCAATAATTTCAATATGCTCATCCAAATACATTAGGACGTGTACCCAAGGTAAAATGTACAATTCCGATGGGAGATTATCCTCCTATAAGGCAGAAGGCCTATCGTTTATCGTTGGCTAAGCAGTACTTGGTTAAGAACCAGGTTAAAGAGATGCTAGCAGCGGGCGTCATAAGACCATCGTCATCACCATGGGCGTCACCCATAACTCTGGTACCAAAGAAGGACGGTGACACCAGATTTTGTGTGGACTTTATGAAATTAAATTCTGTATGCCGTAAGGATAGTTATCCGTTACCGAACATATCCAATATATTTGATTCTATGAGAGGCGCAACGATCTTTTCTACGATGGACTTGAAGTCTGGCTATTGGTGGACTTGAAGTCTGGCTATTGGCAGATACCCATGGCCAGCCAAGACATCGAGAAAACAGCGTTCGTTTGCAGTGAAGGTCTTTTTGAATGGATTCGGATGCCTTTTGGTTTTTGCAACTCAGGTGCCGTATTTCAGAGGGCAATGAATGACATTTCCGAGATTATGTAGGAAAATATGTGCATGTTTTCATCGACGATATAGTCATATATTCACGAAATCCGATGGAACATGCACATCATTTGTGCCTGGTCATGCGCAAGATTCAGGAATATAATTTACAATTGAAGAAAAAGAAATGTGACTTTGCCAGTAAATCTGTTGACTTGTTAGGATATCACATTTCCGCGCAAGGTGTAGCTCCTCAGAGTCAGAATGTCAAATGTCACCACCCCGTGATGTGGGTGAAGTACATTGTTTTCTCGGAGCTACAGGTTATTACCGATCTTGTGTTAAAGGCTATGCCGAAATTGCAAAGCCTCTGATAGAATTAACGAAGAAGTATAAAAGATTTGAATGGGGTAAGCATGAACAGCAAGCGTTTGAGAAATTAAAGAACTTGCTGTGTAGTGAGACCGTACTCACTTACCCGAACTTGAATGCCCCATATAGGTTATATACTGATGCGTCTAGCTATGCAATAGGTGTGATACTAGTGCAGGTTGATGATAAGGGTATAGAGCGTGTCATACAGTATGTTAGCTCTACTCTTAAAGATAGTCAGTTGAATTAGCCCATAATAGAAAAGGAAGCTTATGCTGTGATCTACGCATTGAAGAAGCTCTGACCCTATCTATTTGGCGTGCAGTTTACTGTGTATACTGACCACAAACCCCTAAATAGCTTGTTTGTGGGAGAAGTTAAGAACACGAAGGTGCAGCGCTGGGCAGTACTGATTTCAGAGTACGGATGTAAGATAGAAAACATCCAAGGCTCGAAGAATATTCGAGCGGACATGTTGTCCAGGTTACGTCATCCAGTAGAAGTCGCCACGTTGGACATGGGTGATTACGTCATACCTGAGGTAGACGAAGGTGCTTTACCTCACGTCCCTTTAGAGGTATATGACGTGCTGTACGAGGAATTATGTGCCGAACAAACCAAGGAATACCCAGAGTTATTTAAGAATACACCGGAGCAGTACATGGTAAATAATGGCATATTGTATTCTTTAATTCCACCTTCAGCATTGGACGCTGAGTACCCCAGAATCTTACTACCTACCCTGTTCCATGAGAAAGTGCTCCGGAAGGCTCATGAACGACCTGGTCACCAAGGTCTGAAGAAGACCATCGGTATGGTAAGAGATTCTTTTGTCTGGACATCTTTGAGAAAAGATGTGGTACGTATGCTTGATACGTGTACGACGGGCCAGGTCAACCGACCTTTCACTACTCGACCTAAGTATAGTGAGATGCCAATGGCCAGTTATCCAAGTCAGATAATTGGTATGGATTTGATTGGTCCACTTTTAGAGTCGAGCAAAGGTAATAATTACATTATGACAGTGATCGATCACTGTTCTGCGTGGGCAGAAGCATATCCGATTGCAGCTAAGACATTTCAGAATGTTGAGGATAAATTCTTCAATGAGTATGTTGCTCGTCATGGTGTCCCTGAGATTCTGATTACAGATCAGGGTAAAGAATTCTGTTCAAATTCTCTGGAACAGCGATTCCATGAACATGGTATTGATCATAGACGATCGAGTCCGTATCATCCACAAACTAACGGACGTACCGAGAGGTTCAATCGCACTCTTAAGGAGTTAATCCAGAAAGGTGTAAATAACGAGTCTCGTGCTTGGGAGGATGAGTTAGGTGCAGCTTTAACAGCGTACCGCAACACTCGTCACTCCATGACCGGATATATGCCATTCTATCTGACGTATGGTCAACGTGCAAGACTTCCGTTTGCTATCCCACTCGATGCGTCACATGATCTTGGCGAAAGACTAACCTGTCTCAAATAATGCCTTGTTGCGTGCTCGAGGAGAAATGGCCAAGTCTCGAGAAGTACACCGAGAACAGATTAACAAGCGTGCAAACGCTTGTGAGTATAAGGTTGGCGATTCAGTGGTCGTAAAAGCTGAGGAGAGGATGAAGTTAACCTCTCGCAGTAACCCTGAGTATGAGATCTTTAAGATCAACGGACCCAAGGCCTATGTCCGCCATCAAAGGTATGGGAAGGTACGCGTGCTTAACATATTCAACCTACGTGTAGTCGACTCAGAGATGTGCTGGGACAAAGTAAGACCATGCCCTATTCGTAACCCTGCAAAAGGTACGAAAGCCAGCCATCATCCACGAATTGTACCATTACCCGAGTCCGTACCTTTGCCGGTACCCGACCCCGACTCAACACCTCATAAAGTAGCTCATAGGAAGTGACCAGCTTCTACTTGGGAGCCAAAGGTGCATAAGGTGGGTAAGGTGGTCGACATGGATGTAGATCGACCTGGTACAAGTAATGATCCAAAGTATGAGTCACCGATGGATACATCAGAGACTCCTTGTACTGTTATGATGGACACCTCGGAGGATGTACTCGAGCCTGCCATTGAAGTAGGTACCCATAAATGGACAATTTTCGGATAACTATCAAAACTTTGCTAGAGGTGAGTGGGAATATGGACCATGACAATAGTATGACATTGTATAAGTCTCTTGACTTGGTCAAGTTGTCTGAGTCTAATGAAACATCTAGCAAATTGTTCACCCATAAGAAAGTAGGTGTTGTGTTGCAAACCTTTGGCGAAACTATCAAAGTGCATTGTGGAGGACGACTGATGGACTGGTGTGAAGTTAAGAGTGGTCTGTATGCGTTGATGTCGAGTCGATGCGATTACAGCAGGAAAGGGTGGTGGTTCGAACCCATACAGTCTTATAGTCGGACTTATAGTCGAATCAGTCTTGCTGTGGATGTTCCCCGATTGGATGTGGCCAGAGTGCTAAACCAATCTCTAATTATTAACCATCTTAAAATTAAAAAATGGGACCATTTACGTAAGACTAAGTATGTGCCACTAGCACCATTATCGGAGGTCGACACAGCGATGGTAGATGGCATCGGCATATGCTCTGTGTTTTCATACTCAACGGCCTCTGTCGTCGCATTAATTGTGTTGTTATTTATATTATACAAGTGTGGAATCCTGAACCGCATGTGGATGTGCTTCACACGAAAGCCACGTGGGGCAAGGATTCCGAGTTACAGGTCTGCCCAGATCCGACGGCCGCAGCTGCCTGCAGCGCTGCCATTGCCGTCGAGGACGCCTAACAGGGGGTCGTCGCCTAATGACAATTCGAGGACTGAGATCTACCCTACGGCTGATGGCAGGGTGGATGTGGAGCTGAACAGTATTCCTATGGAATATGAGGCCTTATAATCTATTGTTACGTATTGTATTCATTGATTACTATGCTATTATTGTACTACTATCGTACTGTACTGTTTATTTTAGCTATTGATCTATAATTAACTGTTTATCATATTTGACTGTTTATTTAACATTACGTAATGTGTAGTAGCATTTATGCTGTTTATTAACTGATTGCGTGGTTAATGATTGATCGTACTATTCGTATTGAGTAGAACTGTTGTTTTAGATATTGGTTTCATTTTCTTTATGATTGGTCTTGATAGCCCTGGTATAGTGCGGTTTTGTTGTTGATGTTGTACAACGAGTTAGTTAACACTCTCTTAAGGCCTTAAGAGACGGTTAACTAACTTTGGTTGATGGGAATGTGTAGATATGGGATTGTCTTGTGGGAGTCATGACCCCGCGGGATGTCTTATATTTGCGAGTAAGTCCTAAGTGAAATCTATGATTTGAAAATACCAGGTGAGCTAATGGACCGGGTGAATTTTATATCTCAATATTTAGTTTATTATTATTACGTCAGCTAGTGCTGATGATACGTGGTTAAACGGATGGTGTGTGAATGTAGCACACCCAGGATTGTTGGATAAAGTTTTATCATTAAATTGAAATAGGCGAATTGATTGAATTAAGTCCCACGGTTTTGAGTTGATGTGTATCTGGAAATAGTTTAGATGAAAGTTGTTGCTGGTCAGTCGGCATACACTTTTATGATATTCAGCAGTCGTTTGGATCGATAGTTTAGGAAATAATCAATGTATAAGAATCACTCGAATCGGACGTGACAAACAGACTTAGTTGATGACGTTAGGCATTCTAGGTTCTCAGACGAGAATAGAACAACATCAGCTGGCAATGAGATCATACAGCTCATGTGCCTATTAACTCTAGCATCCTACAGGCTTATCCATCATTAGGCAGGACATGGACATTGTAGCATCCTGTAGGAATTAATAACATAATCGAAATTTGTATATCAACTATATGTCACTCATACAATGGCATGCAACAACAACACATTCCATAATGTTGTTAGTTAGCTGACAGATCGCATCAAATCAGAACCAGCTATCACCGCTTTGTCTATGTGAGGCATCATCTCCAAAGAAGAATAGTGCAGAGTTTGATTGGTTAAAATGACGTCACGATCAATGAGCGTCGATCAAATTCTGTATCAGAGAATTAAACAGAATAAGTTTCGAAGTTGAAATCGAAGTATAGGGATCGTTGATTGGTCAGAACGACCAACATTTATTAGGTAGAAACTTCTAGGAAGGAATAAGCAAAGTTGATTGGCGGACTGATTATCCGGGCCAATCAAGCTGTGCTTATAACGTACCTAGAAGAATCATCAGAACAGATTCAGGTAGAATCTAAATATCTAGATATGTATAGAACCTCAGAATCAGAGATGCTGAGGGCTATATAAGACACACTTTCAGTTAGAGAAAATCAATCAATCCAACATCGTGGTTCACGTAGCACGTCGCTGGTGTTACATTCGTGGTTAGTTGTCGAGTAGCATAGTTTAGCATTTACTTGATTCGTACCAGCAAGGTACCCGTTGTACTTGAGCAATTTTATGCTCCAGCTTAAATATCTTTGTCAGTTTTGTACAGTTAGAATATCTTCAATAAAATTATCCTCTTACACATAGTAAGACAATAGTTTGGTTAGTTTGTCTGATCCTAGAGTTGGAAGAAACATCCAATCCGTACACTAGATCTTCATAGTCAGATAGGCCCGGCAGTCTTTCAAATAAATATCGTCATAACCATCTTCACGACGAGGCAAGCCGGACTGTCAAGTATCCTTCTTTGCCATCGGTAAGAGGTTGTCGCAGCAACCTTATCATCATAATCTTACCGGTAGCAAGGCGGGATCGTCGAGCAAATAATTCGCAAGTCATCCCTAAAGAACCCAAAATCTTCAACGTGTCAGGATTGGGAGAGAGTCTATGCTTATAGTGTACCGAGTTGATATTTATGATGTTCTCAAATCGCACTATTCTCGTCATTCTTGGTACCGATCAGGACCAGAATAAAACGGGGATTACAGAGCTTCTTACCATTTTAAAATCGGACCAGAAATGACCGAGTTACCGTTAAAAGTCTTGTTTAAATTATCTTCAAAATATTGCTTTGACGTCGTAATCGCGTGTATGCATTAAATGCATGGGGAATGTGCTGTTCACGCAATAGCCACGTCACCACTTCTGGCTGCACGGTGATTGGCTACTGTTCGCCCTCTGATTGGCTGGAGCGTCCTGCTTCTGACATCACGAATAGTATAAAAGGGACGAGGAAACGAGAATCGAGAGCATCATCGGCGTGGAAGCTGACCCGACAAGACTGCTGGACCAGCGCAGTGTTAGACATGGGAGAACGGCTAACTGACTGTGGTACGTACACCACAGCGGTGCCATTCTGAATTGAGATCTCTTGCACCCGTAAGCAGTCTTGAACATCCGCGATAGGAATTTTGGAAGCTCCCGGACGGCCATCCAGGGGAAAAATGAACTAATATAAGAACTCCCGCTTCCAAACCATCACAGAGGAGTTTCCTGCGGATGGGCCTTGCGGGCGGGGTCGATGTGACTCTACAGGATGTAGAGCTGATAGTGATTCTTGGTGGATGACTCGCCGGATCTTCAGGACCATGCTGAAAAGTGGTATCAAACTTCCGCACTGCATGTCGCGTGTGTTAATTAACTTTTAGACTACAGTCTGGTGGGACTCTGCTTTGTGCGTTGCAAGAACTATGCGACATATCCCGCACTGTGTACCCAGTTATTGTACATGCATATTTAATTATAACTGTAGCCCTCTGTTGATGGGCAACTTTCAAACTACCATCGCCGGATGGAAACTACAACCACTGTGTAAATTAATGTATCAGTTATTCTGACTATCTAGTGGGCATCTTTCTGAACTGTTCTTCTTCACCGTCTTGAGAGTGAGCCGCATCAACAGTGCCAGCGGAAATCTTCCCTGCATTCAAGATTGTGCCATCTCGCGCTACTCAACTGTAGCAAATCAATTTCCGTGATTTATGAGCTCTTACTGTACCAATGACCAATATGTACTCAAGCAACTATACTATTGTGCATTTTACTATTTCCATAAATGGTACTGATGACTAATAGATACCCACCTGGTCTTCTTGACCGCATTTTTATACTTTCTGTTTCTTACTGTACATATTATCTTTATTTCCGTGTGCTCTGAACTAACAGCACTGTAAGGTCTTATGACCCGCGATATATCATTAGCACTGTATTCGTTAGTTGTGTATTTGGCGAATCGCCATCCTAGTTATTATGTTTTGCGTCTATATAAAAACTCTAGGATGCAGTACGCTAGGCTATACTATACAGCAATATTATATCCGCATCACTATATTTCCCCAGCATCAATTTTACACTGAGGTCACTGATCATGCTCCAAATGCTCGAGCCTGACATGTGTCCGACTAAACCTAGCTATTCTAGCTCGATGGGGTAGGTTTAAAGTAGTTACGGACAATCTCTTCATAAGAGACACATTGTGTACGCCTCTTTTCCGGCTGTAGTGCATATGTAACACCACGCACCGGCTAGGTTGTGTAAAATTGGCCAATTACCTTAAAGGGCCTCTTATTAATATTGAGTGATTGTCTCTTTCTACGCTCCTCCAGCCACAAGGGGTAACAATTGTCTGGACTCCCAATCAACACGTTAGCAGGATCCGACTCTGGGGAAACTATTGGGGTTTCCGAGCGGTGATAACTAAAGTGACGATTTACGTACACCTCCCCCAGTATCTTCGGATACCACTTAGTTTAGATTCCCCCACCAATGTAGGAAGCACTGCGAAAAGAAATTATATTATGTGACACCAGCCTGCAGTGCATCTCTGGACATTCTGGAACTTAACCCTACTGACAGGTAACATGTTAATCCCGTAACACATGGGTGATGGAAGAGATGCAGATCTCCATCCAACTCGTTGTAGTGATTGGGTGAGGTCTTAGAACCAACCATGCCATACGGAAAGGCCACTAGCGATTGATATCTCTTACTCCCCACCATAAATGATACTGCGCTTTCTAAATTGCTTCTGTGAACTGTAAACTCGTTCTAGTGATGTTATATGTGGTTATGGTGGAATGGTGACCAGATCGTCATATGATTCGGGAGCTATTGCTCCGTAACATGTACGCACGCTGTCTTTCTGAGGAAGATGCTATACGGGGTGACCATCGGGGAGCTGGGCATCTTTGCCAGTTAAATATATGTGTCTAAAGATAGGTAGGCCAAAGCTTGGAATCGTATCTAATAACCAAATCGTAGGTTAGAATGTAGCAGAAGGCATGTATAAATAAAGCGGCAACTACGAATACAGTATCTTTGGACCTACATAAGACGGGGACCCATGAATTCTTCGGAAATCATCCGACCCGTCTTTGCATAAACCAGTGTGCATCACATTAATTATGGCTTCACTGTGATTGACCAGCACTTAGCTTTTTGTTTGAACAAAAGTGTGGCCCTTTTTCCCAGCTCTTTTCCTCTGCTTCAGCGTTGAAGGCATTTTCCTGTGACGGAGGTCCATGCGAGGCACTTTCCTCTCGCAACAATAATATTTTGTGTGTGTTCAATTTTTGTAATCGGTTCATATTGAACTATTCAAGTAGCCTCGTTGCGATGCACCCTTGCGGGGATGCCTCTGCGGATTTACGAATCTGTGTGGTACCTTCGGCGAGACCACGTAGAAAGAACAACAGATAGCTCTATGTAATGTATTATTTGCTCATTACTGTCAAACGAATAACATTGTTTGTATAGTTACTAATGTGACTGTTTAATTATTTTATCATGTCCAGACTTTTTAATTAGTTAATGGACCATCATACCGGTGACACAAACAGCTGGGACGAGACCGTGAGGTTCAATCTTGGTGGCAGCGGTCACACAGCCTCACTGGAATGTGAATGTTCCACCAGCTCTAGAGGCCGGGTCTTTGTACCTTCTGGAGAGACGTGATGCGGGATCTGCAACCCCGATAACTGCAGCTAACCAGCCCTCCCGCGCATCCTGTAGATGCAGTGCAACAGAGTGGAGCAACATGGAGGACCAGCGTGTACCCCCATGAGCTACAAGTGGTGCCTGATGTGGGGCTCGAACGAGAAGTGAACCCACGCCAACTCTCAACACATGCGAGTTTCAGTCTCCTTCATCAGACAGTCAGCTCTCACTAGACATGGAAGTAGCATCATATGATGGACGAACTGCTCGCATGCTCACCGACTATGCTAATAATTTCCGTGGTGAGGATCAACCAGCACCGCCATTACACAAGATTTCACCGATCAGCGAGGGGACATTCCATGATGCCTCACAGGCGGGAACTCAATATATAACCTTGTCCGATATCCGTGATAGGCACCCACCATCTATGCCGGATCACAGACGACCACGACACAGACCCCAATGGGGGCATACTTATCCTTCACAACCATTATGTTTGCCAAGCTCATCACAAGGTGACCAGTGGCCGGACACTTATGTACCATATCCCGCATCTCCACCGTTACGTGCGTCATCACCATATTATCCCTCCAGAATTTAGCGGGGAGAATGATTGGGCTAGCTATAAAGTTCAGTTCGAGATAATAAGTCGCACAAATTTAGTGGACGAATTGACAAATGGGAGCGTATCGGGCCACAAACCTGTTCGGGAAAGCACTGCCGGTCCTGGCAGATTCGGGCACAGACTACACACCAACATACACAGAGTTGGAGAGCTCGTTGTCGGAAAGATTCAGTGACACAGCCCTCAGGGAAACAAGTCGGTTGCAACTTAAGAACCTGCGTCGACGTTTGGGAGAAACACTTCTGGAGTTGGCTGGTCGTGTACGATAACTGGTTGCCCACGCTTACCCCAGCACGGATCGAGCATTGAGCAGTGAACCCACTCTAAAAGAAAAACTATTCCTTACAGAGCATGGTAGTCTTCAACAACTGACCGTGGTTCGCATTGAGAACTTTTTAGAACGGGAGAAGAATAATCACCAACAACTACACTCCATCAATAAAGTAAATGATGTGAATCTCGCCACGACTACTGACAACAGCACTGCATCCGCAACCACACAAGCATCCGACCCACAAACACAATCTGAGAACCCCACCGGTCAAAATCATGCATCTAGAGGAAGAGGCCAATCCCATCATGGGGGGCCACAACAATGCCCTAGGATACGGAACCAGCAACAATAGGCAAAACATCCATGATAGGTTAGATGAGATCACCAAGCAAATCTCCGCACTCACTAACTTGGTCACCACCCTCAGCACCACAGTATCTATGCAGTCAACAACATGCACAGCAACCACTGTGATTTCTGCACAGCTACCAAACACATGTTTTGGATGTGGTCAGCCAGGCCACTGGAAGGATCAATGTCCAAATCGCCCTCTGTCAACAATGCCAACCACTGACCGATGTACCCCGCAGCCTGAGACCACATTAAACTAACAAGGGCACCGATTACAGAGCCACTTCGGTGCCCACTCTCACAACCCGGCTCAACTGCGGCCTCCGGACAACAACGTCAGGTGAACAACACAACAATTCATTCTCCTACGACAGCATGCATGCACCCCCCACCCCCCACCCCCCCCCCCCCCCCCCCCCCCCCCCCCCCACCCCCGGCTTCTTATATGTCAGTACCAACTGTGCATACGACATCCGCAGCACTGACATTTCCCCATGCCAGAAATTGTGACCCCGCAATTTCCACATCTAACAAACCTTTTCTATATAAAACGGCAGTGGTAGTTTGTAGCACCTCTGCTGAAACAACGTTTATACAAGCATCATGACCCACCACCATGCCACTTAACACCCAGTGTCCCTTGGTGGTTTGCAAGTCACAAGTCCTTACAGCATCACCTACTACATCGAGCAGCAGCAGCAGTGATTCGGATGGAAGTCAACATTCGGCATCATGGACCTGCAAGAAGATGCATTGTACTAAGGACGGGAAAACTCATTGCCATCATTGCTTCTTCTGCGCATCAACCAAACATCCCATGATGCATTGTCAAAAGTGGCTCACACAGGTAGCCCTCATCTGCGATCGCACCAGTCCTATCCACACTGTTGTAAACACCAACTCACAATACACAGAAACGGCATCAACAACACCACCATTGCTACCCCCAGCTCCGTCATCGCCTAAGCAATCGCAGCAACAGCGACGACCGGTTGGCCCTTTCCTCACTCAGCCACCAACTGCACTCACGGAAGCTATTCGGAAATAAGCCGACTATATACAAGATGATACTGTACCAAAAACACTCCCTCAGGCAGTATCATTGGAAACTCGTCCGCAGGCACACTGCAAAGTGATATATAAGTGTGCCTGCCTGTTTAGTGGTGTTTCCACCAGTGCCACTGTTGACATTGGAGCTTCCATCACCGCTTTCAACAAGCACTTGTATGAGAGCATCCCACCTCATAAGAAGCCACCCCTTAAACCTACAAACATATTTTTGGAAAATTTTGTTCCCGTGGCTGGTACAGATAGAGGAGATGCAATTCATCCAGCGAGTTGACATTGCCTCTATTCAAAACGATGCCCTGCTTGGTTCTGATTTCTTCAGTGCCAGCAAAGCCATCATACATTGCCGACAGCAGGAACTAGACATACACGGCCAACGTATACCCCTTGGACTGGAATTATCACTGTATGACACGTGTGCAGTAATTTTAGCATCTACAGCCACAGCTGAGCCGGGACAGGAAAAAATCTTATGGGCCACAGTACCACAGTTAGGAAGCAACACACACATAGCTATGCTGGAACCTGACCCTGAGTACATGATCGCCTCACAATGCGCCAGTCCCTGAATGATCGTGGACACCACCAATAAGGCCCATTCATAAGGAGGTGGAGGCACATCAACAGGTTAAAGACATGTTGCGGACAGGCATAATAGAGCCATCAGCATCCCCCTGGGCCAGTCCCATTGGCTGACATGGAGAAGAACGCATTTGTGTGTAGATATGGTCTTTTCCAGTTCCAGAAGATGCCTTACAGATTGTGCAATGCTCCTGGAATGTTCGAGCGTCTGATTGAGCAGGTATTAATTACCCTGCAATGGGAGATCTGTCTCTGTTACATTGACAACGTAATCGTCTTTGGCTCCTCGTTTGAGCAGACTCTGTCCAATCTGGACAAAGTTCTAATGCGGTTCGATACCGCTAACCTAAAGCTCAAACCCAGAAAGTGTCATCTTTTTAGACAGAGCGTCACGTTCCTGGGACATGTCATATCCGGCGACGGAGTGGCTACTCAGCCTTCAAAAACACAAGTGGTAGGAGAGTGCAAACTCCCACTTCAGTCATGGACACCTGGAGTTTCTTTTGTCTTTGCCAGTACTATCGTCGATACATCCATCTCTTTAGTGACATTGCATCACTACTATTTAGAATCACTGAAAAAGATTGACCATTCGAGTGGACGAGTGAGTGTAACGGTTCCTTCAGGGCGCTGAAGGAACTCTTGACAACTGCCTCAATTCTTGCGCATCCTAACCCTAACCTCGATTTCATCTTAGACACTGATGCATCAGCTTATGCCATTGGTGCAGTTCTATCTCAGGTCACAGAAGATGGAACAGAGCATGTACTGGGTTATGGTTCGCGTACCCTGAACAAGACGGAGAAACGTTATGCGACCGCAAAGAGAGAATTGTTAGCTGCGGTTCATTTCATCAAGTATTATAAACACTTTCCATATGGGCACCCATTTACCCAGCGTACAGATCATGTCTCACTATGCTGGCTCAGAAACATAAAAAATCTGGAGGGCCAGGTAGCGAGGTGGCAGGAATCCATGCAGGCCTTCAACTTCAATGTTGTTCATAGACCCGGCAAACTGCATGGAAATGCAAATGCCTTGAGCAGAATCGGGCTTGAGGATGAACAAGAAGTGACCACCACCATAACACATATTATACAGCCATCTTCTATGTTGCCCGAATTGTGGTGCGCAGAGTGGAACACGGAGACAGTCACTCATGAACAAGCAACAGACGTGCAAACACAGAACATATACGCGTAGATCTAGGAGGGGGTACGTCCTCCTAAGGAATCTGTTACACCACTTTCTGCAACAGCAAAATACTATTATCAGCGGTTTGGAGAGTGTCTTATACAGGATGAAATTCTCTACATTAATAACTGGACAGTGATCCCTGAGCGTTAGTGTAAAACTATTCTGGAACAACTGCGTGATAGCGCTGGCCACTTAGCCTCGAGCAAACTACAACACTAAAAAAACAGAGATTCCACTAGATCGGGATACGCGATAGTGTGAAGGCATGGGTCACCAAATGTGTCCCATGCCAAAGACGTGCTGTTGCCCAGTACCATTCTGCACCCCTACAAGTTAAAATTGCTGGTGCACCATGGGAGCGAGTGGCTATTGATGTGCTCGGACCCTTGAATACGACGGATGAAGGAATTGCAAGATTATTTTACGAAGTGGGTAGAAGCATTTGCTTTGCCAGACCAAGAGGCATCCACAGTAGCGGAAGTTCTGACAAGCAATGTGTTCTGCCGATTCGGTATGCTCTATGAACTGCACTCCGACCAAAGAAGTAATTTTGAGATCCGGCTGATCTCCGAGCTCTGCAAATTGTTTCATATCGTCAAAACAAGGACGACTCAGTATCACCCCCGCAACGATAGAATGGTGGAGAGGTTCAATCAAACTCCCGGCGATGCTTACTAAAGAAACATGCCTTGATTGGTGAGAATGGGATCTATGACTCCCATATGTGCTTGTGACATACAGCACTTCGATACATTCCAGCACGGGTTGTACCCCTGCCCGGTTAATGTTAGGCCGTGAATTAGCCTTAACCCTGGATCTGGCCATGCCCAGGATTCCAGGAGAGAAAAATTCACCTTCTTTCCATGTAGAGCGCATGCGGCAGCAGATAGAACAGACCCATGAGCTAGTGAGAGCAACACTATCCACTGCACACTGGCGTCAGAAAACGTGGCATGACTGGCGAGGGCTTGGAGATCCGTATGAGGCGAATTCACTAACATGACAGAGACACAGACACTCAGGATGACTGTATTCACAATCTCTACAAAAGTATGAAGAGATAGGAAATTTAAATTAGGTTAGTGCCATTCCGCACATTACCATCATGCGGGAATGAGATGTCGCTTGCGGAAGATCTTGCCTTGTCTGACAGCTCAGAGGAATCAGCACCTGCTCATCTCGGGAAGAAGTATCCGCATACAGCTTTACAGCATAACGGACAGCCTTGTAAGCGTGCGTTCTCCAGAAACTCGGACTTGATGCTTCATGTCAATCGCGACCATTTATTACAACATGCATTCTGTGCGGACTGTAAGTACCTGTATTCAGCTACTCAGTACAGTGTAACACACGCATTATCTTTCAAACATCTTGTGTTAGTTGCGACGTTAAAACCTGGTGAACAGAATGAGGACATAGATATCCTTGCAACATGTTTCGAAAGTAGACTTCCAGTTACCGTGATTCCAACGGGGAAAATGGCGCAGACGAAACGTACCGAATGGCGACAAACTGACTTGGCGCATTTAGCTAGACCAACAGCATCTGCAACACAGCCAGCTAGCATCAGGACTCCAGCATCCATCACCAAAGCACCGACAGCACCCGCAAGAACAGCACCGGCAGCACCTGCAGCATCGGTATTCACACCAACTGTAGTTTCCACACCAGCAGCACCCGCAGTGACAACACCGACAACACACAACATCATCATCGCATCCGCATCCATGATCGGCCAGCCAATATTAGTGGTTATAACAACCTGTGAAAATATCCGAACCAGGCTTACAGGACATTTCCGATCAATCAATATCTCTGTGCAGCTTAGTTATAGAAGAGGAGATCAGTCTCACAGAAGCCGTCATCACCACCACTTCACCGCAGACCAGCACACAGACACCCACGCACAGCACCATTGTTCCAATAGATCCTGCCGTAAGAAAGACGACTACGCCGGATCGTCCATATTTGGGAAAACGCAGAATCGTGCACCAGCCGGAAATCCAAGCAATTCCCAGGACGTCTGCCAGCAAGTTAATTAAGGCTGTGAAAATAAGAAAATTATCCACAATCACTGCAGCAGCATCAACACCGAACATCATCCCAGCATTCAGCCAAGCTGCAGCCAGCACCACGACTGCCACAACAACAGTGATGTCAGCAATATCCGCACCGCCACCAGTCAGAACCACATCCGTCATCATCACCACCACCACTAGCGCATCTATGGATACATCAGCAGCCTCATCCAGCTTCAGTACTACCGACCTGGGCAACATAGATAGTGAAATTTCGGCATCGGGGGACCACCCGCCACGACCGTCCAGTATGAGTCGTGGTACCCAGAATCGCTGGGGAAATTTCTCCGCGGATACTTGTGGACACTATTGTCGAGGTTGCAGCAGAATCTATAAATAGGTGTGCAGAAAATGGAACTTATTATTTTATTATTTTTGAAATATTCTTCTTATTATATGTTTTTATAGTTGTAACCCAGTCCCTAGGCTGACGACGGTCATCCTACACAGCAGTGCAAAATTCTTATGTAGCTGTGTCTCACACAAATAATCGCTGCAGATACCTGTGTTGAAAACACTTCGTGTGCGACATATGTACACAACACACCATAGCGAATATGTCTTATTCCCGTCTGAACGATCTGCCTGTCTTTTTACTTTATTAAAATATTATTTTTCTTCTTATTTTTATTCCCGCGTCGGAACGTTGGGATAGATTGTGGATAGCAAGAGCTATCCATGCAGACCCGCAAAAACGGGCCATACTGTATGCATCCCTTAATATACCCGGGATGCATATGTAATTTACATTTAACTGTGATATTACTGTACGTTTTAACATATATATATTTTCTTATATTATAACTATACTTTGATTAAGGTACGTTGGAGCTTGGGCGTTCTCTGCGGAGAAATAATTATCCATAACTGAGAGAACGCCCATGCAAGCTATTGTTTTAGCCGAATCGGGTATTAAAATAAAGAAAAAGCACGCACCAAGTAATAAAAAAAAGAAAAAAATGAAAACTAAAAGTATGCCTCCCTCCCAAACTCTTTCGCACCTCTATGTGCTTTTCTCTGATAACTATGCATCTCTCGTGTCACTACTACTCTCGGCTATGCGCCTACTTGGTAAGTCTATAATTCCCGCCTAGTGTGCTCCCATGGATTCGATCCGTGATGCGTTAATCGTTTGTCATGGGTGTCAAACTAGGAGGGGATGGTGTAGCACAGATCGGCCGGACGGGTACGAATCGTCCCAGCTGGGTGCAGGATGACCGTTGCGGATACGTTTCAAGCACGCCCCACCCCTGAATAGGATAGTACACGTGTATAAATCCCTATAAGAGAGGTTTCGTTAAAATGGCTGAGTCCGTAATAACGCGTAGCGCGCATGCGCACGTCAGAGCTTCCCTGGCAACACGTGTCAGGATTGGGAGAGAGTGTATGCTTACAGTGTACCGAGTGGGTACTTGTAATTTTCTCAAATCTCACTATTCTCATGGTTCTTGGTACCCATCATAAAATGAGGATTACAGAACTTTTTACCATTTTAAAATCGGACCAGAAATGGCCGACTTACCATTAAAAGTCTCGTTTAAATTATCTTCAAAATATTACTTTGACTTCGTAATCACATTAAATGCATGGGGAATGTGCTGTTCACGTGATAGCCACGTCACCACTTCTGGCTGCACGTTGATTGGCTACTGCTCGCCCTCTGATTGGCTGGAGCGTCCTGCTTCTGGCATCACAAGTAGTATAAAAGGGACGAGGAAACGAGAATCGAGAGCATCATCGGAGTGGAAACTGACCCGACAACAAGACTGCTGGACGAGCGCAGTGTTAGACATGGGAGAACTGCTAACTGACTGTGGTACCTACAGCTCAGTGGTGCCATTCGGAATTGAGATCTCCTGCGCCGGAAAGCAGTCTTGAACATCCACGATAGGAATTTTGGAAGCTCCCGGACGGCCATCCGGGGTGGGGGGTGGGGCAAAATAAACTAATATAAGAACTCCTGCTTCGGAACTTTAGTAATTGTCTGGACTCCCAATCAACACGTTAGTGGGATCCGACTCTGGGAAACAGTTGGGTTTTCTGAGCGGTGATAACTAAAGTGCCTATTTACATACACCTCCCCCAAGTATCTTCGAATACCAGTTAGCTTAGATTCTCCCGCCAATGTAGGAAGCACTGCGAAAAGAAATTATATTATGTGACACCGGCCTGCAGTGCATTTCTGGGCATTCTGGAACGTAACCCTAATAACAGGTAACATGTTAATCCCGTAACACATGGGTGACGGACGAGATGCAGATCTCCATCCAACTCATTTTAGTGACTGAGTGAGGCCTTAGAACCCACCATGCCCGTACGGGAAGGTCACTAGCGATGGGCATCTGTCTCTTGCTCCCCACTATAAATGATACTGCACTTTCTAAATTGCTTCTGTGAACTGTAAACTCGTTATAGTGATGTTATATGTGGTTATGGTGGAATGGTTCGGGAGCTATTGCTCTGTAACATGTACGCACGCTATCTTTCTGAGGAAGATGCTATGCAGGGTGACCTTTGGGGAGCTGGGCATCTTCGCCAGTTTAGATATATGTGTCGAAAGATAGGTAGGAATATCTAATAACCAAATGGTAGGTTAGAATATAGCAGAATGCCCGCATAAATAAAGCGGCAACTACCAATACATTATTTTTGGACGTACATAAGATGGGGAGCCATGAATTCTTTGGAAATCATCCGACCCGTCTTCACGTAAACCTGTGTGCATAACATTAATTATGGCTTCACTAGGATTGACCAACACTTAGCTTTTTGTTTGAACAAAAGAGTGGCCCTTTTTGCCAGCTCTTTTCCTCTGCTTCGGCGTTGAAGGTATTTTCCTGTGACAGAGGTCCACGTTAGGCACTTTCCTCTCTCAACAATAATATTTTATGTGTCTTAGGGGTGTAATTGGTTTATATTAAACTATTCAAGTAGCCTCGTTGCGATGCTCCCTTACCTCTGCGGATTTACGAATCTGTGTGGTACCTTCGGCGAGACCATGTGGAAAGAACACCAGATAGCTCTATGTACTGTATTATTTGCTCATTACTGTCAAACGAGTATCATTGTTTGTATAGTTATTATTGTGACTATTTAATAATATCATCATGTCCAGACTTTTAAATTAGTTAATGGACTGACGGCTTGATTTTGATAGTGGCCATCTTGGATTTCCCGAAAAATAGGAATTTGTGTAAGATGCTACTCCTCATTAATCGATTGGGAAATTTAAACCAGATTTGGCTGAAAGGATCCTATTGTCATGGCCTCTAGAAATTCTATTCAGAATTTTGATAGGTTAATGTTTTGGGATCACCCCGCCCACCAGCCTTAATGCCCCATCACCCAACCAATCTAGTAATATTAGTTAGTCCACGGGCATATGTGGGAAATTCAGCTTCTGTAATTATTCGTTGTAAATTTTGGCACCAAGTATTTTCACATTCCTCATATAAAGCTTTGGGGCCCGTTTTTCTAGAACCTTAAAGGTGATTTTGCAACAGCAATAGTGACATGGGAACAATCATTTTGAAAAAAGTAGAAGTTCAAGAAAACTATAACATATGCCATATTAAAATAATCCCCATGATGCTAGCAAGCTAATTACAACATCGCCCGCTCTATCCATATGGACTGTAAGAAAAGTGTTTATATGTGTCATGCACTTTTATTTGACTATTAAATCTGGATCTCACTGTTTGGAAGCACAAAGCATGCCCAATATTCATTTAGAGTAAACATTCGAAAATCCTCACTAAAACCGCTTCGCTTTCTTCATTACTCTCATCATCATCGGCATTATTTCCCGTGCGCTGTGAGCACAACTTTATGGTATTGTTACAACTGTCAATCAATGTCCAATTTTCCAATCCATCCCACAAGCACATTTCCGCGCTTACCACATTATGCCTACGACCTGAAGAGTTGCTGCTCTTACACTGGCCAGCACTGTATACACATCAGCCCCATCTAACAATTCTGGTGATGGAAGAATCGGCTGTGCAATAGTTTCATGACACTATACCATAGCCTGATAATGAGCATGTAATATGTGACACCTGAGTACATCCTTTTCTCTATTAAGGAAATCAGTAGGTACCTTGTGTGGGTGGTGGAAAAGCACCAGAGACAAAACGCGCAGCCATATAGCTAGTGCCTGGAAAAGCCCCAGACTAGTGCCTAAAAAGGGTGTCCAAAAAGTTACACACCTAATGGCTGACAACATTACCTGTTCTTTGTTGGTGGAGTCTTTTCTGCTTTGGCTTGAATGCGCTAAAACAGCTGCCATGTCAGTTCCCTAACATACCGACGAGGCTTGTCTTTGGCTGGTATAGCTTACAGACGAATTCCTGTAATGAATATATTACACGTTCAGATGCCATTTCTGTTTTATGCATCTGGCCAAGGGCTTCTAGTATTCAGTCATTGGGCTTAAGGAAGACATGCTAGCTGGACTGTTTTCCTTCTGCAGCGAAAATTCCAGTTGTGTCAGAGCTGGTGAACTAATTAAATCCAGGTAAAGCTTCAGCTGTCTTATCGCCTAAGCATTCTTAAGTTGGAGTTAATGGGACAAGTCTCTGTTTTTTCCTGTTCCTAAATAAATTCATTACCATAACCTAGCTCTGGAATATGCAAGTACCAAATACATCTGTATCTGGAGAAAGGATTACACTGTATATCTCGGAAGATGATGGCAGTGTCTGCTTCTTTTTCTTGAGAAGTGGTCAGATGGTCTACATTCGAGTGATTAGACTGCACCATTTTCTGTGGAAATAATAAGGTCAGTCTGGTGGTGTTCGTAATGTTTAGGCAACTTGGATGAGAGGAATTCTGTAAGGCTAGCCCTTGTCTTGGAATAGCTGAGAAAAGCATGGAGTGACATCCTGATTGACGTTGAATCTACGCATATATAGTGCTTCTCGTCCTCGAGACGTTGAATCTACGCATATATAGTGCTTCTCGTCCTCAATGACACCTTTGCAGCGTTGCCGTGTATCATGACTATGGGATGGATATTCACTGTAATGATCAAACACAACATGGACACATTCATAGTCCTTTGACTTGTAATGCACCGCAAGAGAAAATTCTGTTGCAGGGTCACTCCAAATTTTAGGATTATCTTGTTTCATTAACATCTGATGCACAAAGGCCATTCTATCTGCAATTAAGGCCTTCTTACTATTCCGAGTATAGGACTCAGATACTTCGTTGGATGCCTTGGATACACTGTTCACAGTAGCAAGTTCTTTCAGGGTGTGGGCGAAGTAGCCTTTGACATTACAAGGCAGAAGCGCACTATTTGATGTAAACAAAGAGTTAGTTACTCCTGATAGTTCATACATGCTAACGACATATTTCATATCAATCTCAGTGTGTGACTACCAGCAATAGCCATTCCAGCAAACAGAGCGATTTTCCTTAAGTTCTATCACTTTTCCATGAGCTTTTGTCTGAATGACTACCTGATGAATTCCATCTTTAAAGTTTGATTTTAGCCATTAGATCACAGAAATTGGCCATACCCATAACACGTAGTGTTATAAATTTTGAATATGCTTCTTGATCAACTGCATATTGTGGACGAATATCTTTTTGGACAAGTTGATGTAACCCTGCAGTTGTAGTGATACAAACCATTTCATAAGCTCCTAATGCGAGTTGTGATAGTTATGGGGCTACAAGCATCGGGCTAGTGCCATACTCCTGCATGTTAGACCATGCAGACCACAGAGTATTTTCAATTTTTAATTTTTCTGTTCAAGGGCGTGATCTACAGCAAGACTTGTGAAGGCAATGTGATCTTCTTCATAGAGAAGTTACCATTCAAAAAGTTATGCCATACATCAGGGTCTGTTTTGCAATAAATCAGAGTCTGTTTCATTGAGTTGATACATTTTGGCAATATACTAAGGAACTTGTTGAGCATATTTTAGTTGTTTGGCTGAAGAATAGCAGACACAGTCTTTCCATTGATTGTAGGTGCATTAGCCACTGACCTCAAGATTCGCGTATAAATGTCAATAGGTCCTCTACCATGTTCACATACTCTAAACTTATCACTGCTTTCTTGTGTGCACTAACAAAAGTCAGTAGGTCTCTCACGAAGCTAGTTGCTTTCATGTTGGAATTGAATTTTGCATGAGCTTTACTAACATTCTCGTGGTCACATTTCTCATAAGCATGTCCAAGAGCAATATAGCTCTTGTCTGCCGTTCTGGTGCGGTCGATGTATGAAGTTCCTCACGAAGTAAATTATAACAGGATTGTAGTGTTATTAAGTGTGCATCCATGTGTTTTCCTTTAAGTATTTGACAGGTTGTAGTTCAAGTTGGGCCGTACAGGACAGTTTCAATCCAACTGTCATCTGTGCCACTACATTCAATTGCCGATCCTATAGCTCGCCTCGCAGAGCACACAATACAATATGGAATCGACCAATACCCAATATAATGTTACTGAACTCAGTGGGCTTCAAGATTTGCAGTTTTAGAGTTTTTGCATAAAAGGTCCATGTCAAGGTTGATGGTTGTTTTACTAGATGAACCATTAACTGGAGAGGTTATATATTGGGCTTGTTAGATCACTCATTAATGTTTGCAATTCATTTGCTGGTGCGTCAATAAAAGGAAGAACATGTACCTCTGTGATTGGTCTTACTATATCTATCCCATGCAGGATTTGGTGTTTGTGTGGAGCTAGATGAGTCCCGGGCTTGTGCTGCCAAACTATCACTGGTGTCTAGATTCAAACTGTCAGTGTTTTAGTCATGCTTAGCTTGTTCCTTCCCATGGATGTAATGTGATAGTAACCAGTCACTGTTGTCATCTAAATAATCCCGATCATCATGCTATACTGGGTTAGATTCATAGTTTAGACCATCTTTCGGCTTAATTGCGTAGTAATTGAGCTTCTGC
Organism: Chaetoderma sp. LZ-2023a; assembly: GCA_034401795.1. Lineage (NCBI taxonomy): Eukaryota > Metazoa > Mollusca > Caudofoveata > Chaetodermatida > Chaetodermatidae > Chaetoderma > Chaetoderma sp. LZ-2023a. Next base: position 127,639,920 of record CM067372.1, read on the forward strand.
AATTTTACTGTAATAGTTCTGGGGCATATAAAATTCTGTAATCTTTGTTTTATAAGCTATTCATAATTGGCGATAATACATTTTTGGTCTGTAATATAGAGCAAATAGTTATTATTTTTATCTGATAGAAAAAAATAGTAATTTATTTTATTTTAAAAACATAAAGTTAGAAAAAAATAAAAACAGAAAAATCTAAATTTTCTATATAAAATCTATGAAATAAATGAAAAGCGCAAATACGTTTTTCGACTACTACAACTATGAAGTCCAATGGGTTTCACCATAAAAAAACTATTGAGAGATGATATATATATATATATATAAGATTCATGCTAGTACTGACCAATGACAAGCATTTTATGGACATGGTTCCATATATTAAATTTCTAGATCTATCAGCTAGAATCTCTAATTTTCTTTGTAAATAAGATTGAATATGAAAATACAGTAGTAGGGCAGTAGAAATGGGTGGATTAATAGATGCCCTTTTTGATTGGCTCTCACAAGTTACGTGATATCGAGAATGCGGGGCTTAATTGCCCATATATGGTGTGCTGAAAAGGGATGGTTCTTGTAGACATTCCTGAACAAACGTGCACTCCAGAACCCGCTGCTTTTTGGCACTCTGGTGACTCTATATATGGGAAATTATGCCCGCTCTCCTCGAAATCATGTGACTTGTGAGAGCCTATCAAAAGGTTTGTCTATTGTTCCCCTATGGTTAATGACTGTGATGAGGGAGACATAAGAAAGACATTTCTAATTATGGATTCTTTCGTTTAAGAAATGGGCATCGTGGTCTTATAATATTTTTTCTAAGATATAATAAAATACACTCTAAAATACATATTTTCATTGTCTCCTCTTCCTCTTCTTCCAAATCCTGTAAATCACTTAATATACCCGTAAAATGTATGTTCTACTGCACGTACACAGTACCACTAACACTAGTCGAATAATTATAAAATAAGATCCATTACTACTAATACTAGTTCTAACAATACTATATGTATAATGAAAACATCCATTAATACTAGTACACAGAGTTGTTCACTCTAGCTCGCTCTGCCACAGAATAAGCAGAATAGCCAGAGTCCACCATTTATATCAGCTTCACCTGTCAATCAAAACCATCCCATTATCAATTACTCCTGTAGCGATGAAGGAACAATCTGATTGGCTGGCTGAGTGATAGACACAGAATTGTCGACTAGGGCTGTAGCGATAGAGGCGCATACATTATCAATTACCCTGTAGTGATGGATGCAAATCTGATTGGCTGAGCGATAGATGCACATAAATTATCGATTACCCCTATAGCGATGGACACACAATCTGATTGGTTGTGTGATAGTTGCACAATTATCGTCTACCCCAGTAGCGATGGATGTGCATAAATTATCGATTACCCCTGTATTGATGGACACAATCTGTTTGGGTGAGTGATAGACACATATAAATTATTGATTATCCCTGCAGTGTTGGATGTGCAATGTGATTGGTGATTTTCTACTTTCAAAAAGATGTGAAAAATGAAGAATTCAAGTACAGTCATGATCGGTTATGATTTTGAGTGAAAATGAATTCTGCACATTTTCTTAGTTGCTCTGTACCTGATGATTTAGGTTGTGGATTATATCCTACAAAATGAGAACTATATCTCAAATCTCACTAGTACTGTTTTAGAAAGCAATGCATTCACGTCTTTGAAGATATTGTCAATAATGCATGACAGTTTGCTTCTAGTACTGCTACATATTCATGTGAACTAGGGCCTGGTAGCTAAGTCAATATTTCTATGAAATATCCATGTGTTGATCTGCGCAAACTGTTTTTCAAGCTACAGACCGAGATCCTTGAGATGTGTATACTTTTCTGACAGTGGATGACTAATTCTAAAAGAAAATATCTGTGAAATTCAGGCTGAGTTGGATTATGATGTCGAGCAGCCGATCAGAACATTGCCAAAACAAGCTAATTCCTCCAAGAATCGTGTTAGTATATACACAAACTCAAGCAATGATGGAATTGGACCTTCACCCAAAACTAATGCCCGATGAAGGCCAGTGGCTTAAAGTAGTGTCTGTTTTGTACAAATGAGTAGAGCACAAGCCTTTGATTCTTGATGGTGGACTATCTTGACGTGACAGAAACAGAGATTAAAATTACCATACTCTTTCAAAGATGTAGCACACGTGAAGAGGAATCCGTCCAACACATTTCTCACATGAGCTGTTAAATAGTGTTCGCGATCGAAACTGTAGAAGCAGAAGAACATAAGAGTGATTTGATGATTTTTACAACATAATCAAAATGGCCATAGTGGTTCTGAAATACCTGATGTGGAATTCCTTTCAGTTAAGTGTAAGCTTTGTGATGTTGAAATCCTAATCAGAAACCCAAATAAAGAAACACCATGACACTTCTGTCCTACTCCTATATCAAAAGGTGTGTGTATTATCCAACACTTGAATAACACAATATCAAAACATGCTTCAGCAGTCTGTTACAGATGTATTCATAGCTGTGGAAGGCAACCTGAACACAGCTGTCGATCAACAAATTATAATTTCTCACCTATAGACCTTAATGAAGTTTATTATGAACAGGCATTTTATACAGGAAGCATAGGCGACTTTACAATAAGCTTATGCTTAAGGCAGGAACTGTGTCATCGGAGTAACGAACTATTATGGATGCAAAAATGATGGCATAAGTGTGTGATTTCAGAAGCTTACCAGATTAGTAAAGGTGTTCTATCCTAAGATATAAACTTATACTTTACTTTATTTTTTATGTATTATTTAGGAACTATTGAAATATTAGTATTGTTATTACTCATTACCGTCTCTGTTTTCGTTTCTTTATGTTGATTGTTTTTGTGATGAGTGAAAGTGAGAGATTAATTCGCTAGCACAATTTGAGCACCCTGCCAATACAATCGTCAAAGGTCAAACTAAGTCTGGAAAAAAATATGAATTAGTTTAACAATTGATAACAAATCAAAGATCGCATTTCTTCCCATGTACTGAGAGAATTATCTAGTGTTACAGAGCCTGGCAATCTGGGTATAATTAAATAAATGTGGAATTTCAAGAGGGTTTCAATTTTGATCTTGATGGAAAGACTCCTACAGTACACTTATTGTAATTGTTGACTTAATGTATAGTGTTGTTTAGCGAGTTACAAAGCTTTTTACTAAACAGTCTCATCCCGACAACTGTAGTGGGATACATATGGTTCACACATTAGAAGACGGGTCTGTACCAAATATAGTTTGTTTAGGTTTTAAGTTAAAAGTGAAATCATTCGTGGCTAAGAAGGATATACAGCGATATCAACATGTCTGGACATTTTTAGCCAAGGCAAGTCAAAAAGATTGAATTTTTTTTTATAAAACACGCTAACTCACCGATTAATGCCATTTGGGAATGTTGTCTGACTCTCATTCACCGTAATTTTAAGATCTCAAAGAAACTACACACACAACTTTTTAAACCTAGAAAGTGTACTGCGGAGATTGAGCAAACATAATTGATCAATTCCTAAAAGAAGATTTTACAGTTAGGTGGTTTTCTGCATTTGTTATTATCAGCTGTTCTAGGAACTGTTGCTCCTTTAATTGAAAAAGGAATTTGGTGGATAATGAAATAAGGGAATATGCCCAAAAGATGGCAACCGTGCCTCATGAACTAGTGAATAACATGCGAGGTGAACAAAAGTAAACTCATTAACTGCAAATCATTATTTACAGACAGCAGTAAACGTTGATAATTAAAAGCAAAACATTATTGGTCGAAGTGCTATTCAGCATACGAGGAAAGCCGATCTTTGTTCACAAGAATTACAGAAATTTAGAATGTATAACGAGCAATTTTGATATTCTATGAGCGGGAAATAATATAGACCTGACTCTTCAAGAGGTGGTAATGAAAATTCTCTTCAGCTGAACAACCATTGATTATCAATCTTCAGACAGTTGAAGAGGTGGTCAGTTTATTACCTAGAAAACATGTACTAAAAGCGAAGGTTTGTTAAATATTCTACAAATAACTGAAGGAATTTCATTTGATGGAACAACCAACTTTCAATACAAGGTAACGTTTTCCTAAAAACGCAATATTGTTATTCTCGTCTCAAGATTTATCAGCCCTCGTCCATTTGTTTGGGAACTAGATGTTTCAAATGAGATCCTGAATTAAATAAATATCCCAAGACAAGTCGTTGAAAATGTTCAGCAATGGAATGAAATTCACAGGTTTAGTGAAAGAGAAATCTCCAGAAAGAGGGTGGCAATGGACTCACAGAAGGATTTTGCTCAAGGATATACATTCTTTTCTCTGAATTTTACAACAGATTTAATGAGCAGTAAACATATTTACCGAACAGCAGGAGAAACTCAGATTGCGGTTTAACTTTAACCCGGAACTCGCACCTATATTAGCATATGCGTCTATGCGGAGTTCCAGAATTTTATCTTCTTCGACAAAACAAGGAACGTATCAGTAACCCTGATATACAGTTTAATATATGCAAGCTGTGGAGGAAATTCTTCAATGGTGTATTCTTGAGTGACCGTTCTTTGACTCATTTGCACGACACACCTTTCAACAAACAATTACAAAAGGACTGTATTTTTAATGCTGACATCTTATATCCATTTCAAAGTACGCACTGTGGCAAATTTTGTATATTTTACATTTATCATAGATTAAGGGGTCTCTTGCAAATTCAACCAGCTCTTAGTAATTTATATAAGAATGACTCAATTGTTCAACAACTGTCTTTTGCCTTTCCTAACTAACTAACTAACCAAATGAAACTTTGAAAACATATTGTATTATTTCTTTTAGAAAACATATTTCCTCAAAGGAGAGAAACAAATTTTGATCGTTATTGAGGTTTTCTTTGCACCAAATCGCTGGGTAAATTGAAAAAAAAATCGCTTTTTTAATTTGAGAAAATGTAATAAACCCGTAACCGGAAAAATGTAATTCTTTCATTGTTAAAGGGGTTAAGTATGTTCAAGATTATAAAGAGCATTTCGAAATTTTAGGCGTGAAAGACTGCTATAATAGATTCACATATACATAGCCCCCTCATATCTGAAAATCTTTTTATAATCTTGAATGGAAATTTCAGCTAGAGATATTTTGTCACTTCTGGTCATGAATTCATTTGGTTTATAAGATAATTGAAGCTACTGTGGTTAAATACTGACAATTAGGAAAAATTATGTCTGTTTAACCATTACATATATGGTCTTTTATACTGAGATACTCACTTTGACATAGCGAAGTTACTGTTTTGAAATCATACACAGATAATATAACTGACTCTAATATCAACTCATCTGCCCTACTACAGGCTGTTTTTCAAACTAGATGTACTGCCTATAGGTGTTGGGCTGTGTGTGTGTGTGTGTGTGTGTGTGTGCGTGCGTGCGTGCGTGCGTGCGTGCGTGCGTGCGTGCGTGCGTGCGTGCGTGCGTGCGTGTGCGTGCGTGCGTGCGCGTACGCACACGCGAATGTGGGAGAGTGCATTCATGCGTGCATGTGAGTGGGCAGGCGGGCGTGGGTGTCTCTGTGTGAGTCCATGGTTAGGCATGAAATAGAAACCCAAATGGTCTAGTGAAATATTGGTCATACAGAATACGTTTGAATACATGAGCCTGTAATGTCGTTTGAAAAAATGAGCATGATTCTTTGCCCACACAATGGAGTGGACATGTTGTTCACTGCTTGCCAAACTGTGTCGGAATTAAATATTTTTTTTCTGTAATTCAACATTAAACCGTTTATATTCACAACTGTATGCTTTTCTGTACCATTTGCGAGTTCATATCCATATGCTTTAGGCCCAGAAGATACACATTTTGTGATTTTAAAGCCTAATGGGATTTTGTTATAAAAAAACCTAACCTGTTAGAAAATGTCTCAATTAAATGTTGATTTTTCATGGATTAATAAATAAAGTAGCAGTCCATGTCACAATATATTGTCTGATTGCCTGTTTCAAGAAGAGCATCTAATAAGCATAGGTGCTAGCAAAGGCAGCGTTTAAAATTGAAGCCCTACTACAGTGTTTTTGGAAATCAGAATACTGGGCAAGCAAAAGATTGTCAATACAAATAGTAATATTTTCAACTTTCTTTGTCCTGTCGTTGAGTAGTGAGCATTGAGCGTTGAGCATAATTGCATAATTGTTTTTGCATCAATAATATAGCTGTTGTTGATGTGACAGCAAAGCATAGTTGCTTATATTTATAAATATAATCCAGGAAACCTGAATTATTCAAAAAGATCTTTGACAGAAATTAAGTGTTCTGGGTAATTTTGTCTGCATCGATTTGGAAAGAGTAGCGCTGAAAATATTCTCTAACAAAATTAGCTTTGTCATGATCGGTAACGAGTGATTTTAGGTAGCCAGAAGCCTATTGTTTTAATTTAACAAATCTGCCTATGTATCCTTTGAATAATGAATCTGTCTGCCTGAGAAAGCGGCATGTTTCGTGGAAGGATACTATTTTATATCCTAGTTTGAAAGCTTTGTTAATCTCAGAGGATCACCACATACCTATTAACACCCGTTTTAATCAGAATGTGAGCAGTCTGCCACTTGGCTCTCTTTAGCACATGTTTGACAGAGTGTACACGCTAACCTGTCCCTAATTTTAAGAGGCCAATCAGGGGAAAAAGTTTATAAGCCCAAAGTACTCAGATACCTGAGAAACAGAAACCTGAATTTATGATCTCAGGAAAATCTAATGGATATTTTCCATGTTTCAGCAGTGCAGGATATAAGGAAGATAGATTGACATAAGCGTGCCTCGTCTTCAGAACATTCATGTAATAATTTAAGCGCATTAGTCTTCTCATCATAGAGAGTAGATCTAGGCTCGGGATGGGTAATCTACACTTTCAATGAAATCTTTAAATTTGCAATGAGCGCACCATATTCACACTGCCAAATCGTGCACAATTCATAGCCAGCTAAGCGGAATTCATGTCAACATGGTTTTCTTTTAAATAACATTTCTTCAAGTGTAAGTAGTGGGGTTGGAATTAGGAAAATACCACCGCCCTCCACTAGCCGAGTTACTCATCCGAAAACCGCCAACAGTACATGAGTTAGGGATCAGAGGCTATCCACTGACAGCAATGGCAGTGACACAACTATGGCAGTTTTTAGATCATCTGCAACGATCATTGATGCTACCAAGGTTAAAGAAAACGATGCAAAATCGTTTGTGCTCCAATATGGCGCAGCACCTATGGAATGCCACTTTGAAGAAGCAAATGTCATCACCGCTGCCGTCGTCTCCGTCTGCAGGAACTATCATAGCGCTTGATGAAAGTCGAGAGATCACTCACGTCAACACCATTCATGACGTATACCATCTAGATAAAGCTTAGACTGTGATATACACGGCCGATGATATCATTGTCATTACTCAGCCCAAAAATCCGGGTGCATTCCACTTTAATCTCTCCAGGTTCCATTGAACCCAATTTTTCTACCATGTCTAGTTGGATATCATACAAGGAACGTTGAGAAGACGACATTCTGATGTTCCTCGGAACTGCTTATGCTTTGCTGTCACATCAACAACAGCTATATTATTGATGCAAAAACATCTATTATGCTATTGCTTGCAGCATGGGATTACCCACAGGCCCTTCCAGTTACCTTGGCAAATCTCACTTGGCAGAATGCTAAAGTGCCTACCATCTGCACCATGACAGATTCTGGCATGTTCACAGGTGACACAGAGGATCTGGTGCCGCCTCGGCTGCAGACAACCACATCCGGACCATTCTACACCATAGAAGTGGCAGACAGAGTCAATCTCCTCACCTGGATGAAAGCGGTCATAGATGTTTTTCCGTAAATGGTCGTGGTAGGGTTATATTGAGGCTCATCTCGTTAGTGGGCCCACTTGGCGTCCAATATCATGGCAGTCTCTTCCCCCACACTCCGTGCTGTGACAACCAGGACTGGCACGAGCAGTATGATGAGTATCATGGTTAGCTATACATGGAGCATTAAACTGAACAAGATGAACCCCTCGAGAAATATCTGTGTCAGATCGAACTCTGTGCCGGCCTCGATGCCGATCTTCATCCCATCAGGGGCGGGTCTTAGCTGCTTCACATTACTGCCAGCTAGAAGCCGCAGCTCTAGCACAATGCGCGCTATCTGCGGACTTGTGTGCCTGACACGATCGAAGAGCTTTACAGAGCCCTTCGACTTGGAGGGATGTGACACACCCTCAACCCATAAGACACCCTCCTGAATATTGATGGCTTCCTCTGGTCCATCAAAGGGGCGACGCAGCAGGAGCTTTCCTCCAGTGACCCAAATCCTATGACCCTCTACAACTAGGATTATGCCCTGACCTATATAGGTCAGGAAAGTTGTTCCCCAGTTATAACGCTTCCGGACTGTTCCATCATTCTTCACAACTGTGGAGAGTGGGCTGACCTCCATGTCAATAACCGCTGGAGGGCTATATAGTGGCACCCACGTCCGCCAGTTACCACCAGGTCAAACGCGAGACAACAATGCATTCTTTTCGAAGACTATCTGCAGCTGTTTCGCCAAGGTCAACACCACACCATCATGGGACATCGGTGGGGCATGCTTCACAGTTGGCTCTAAGACATGAAAGCTGAGGTCAGCGTCCAAGGTGTTAACATCCTCAACCTTGTCTGCTGACTGGTCTATCAGAGGGTGGAGGATGAACTTCCTGTTCAGGAAGTCGTAGCGAAACACGATCTTGTTACCATCCATGTTGCGACCCAGACGCTTCTTGGAGAAATCTTTTAGGACAGTCAAGAGTTCTACATCATCTCCACTGATGGAATGGAGTGAGAGCATCTTGGAATCTGCTCCACATTGTAGAACAAACGACTTGCCATCGCTTTCCTTAAACTTGGCAGCATCAACGTCGTACATGTCCACGAGATCAGATAGACCGGTCGGGTGAGCAAATATGGGCTCCATTGTATATATTGGGGAGTTTAAACGGAGTGTATAGCCATGCTGATTGTCTTGTCCGATTGCTACTCCAAAATGGGGTGAATGTCATCAGACCATCTCTAATCGGTAGATAGGTGGTTCAGTATCGCATAGAATGGGTTCTCTTCAAGGTAGCTCAATATTCCACCACATACGTACATGCCGGTGTGTTACATCCACCACCGGGCAGTACCTACCACAGTTCACTGACTGAAGTAGGGTTAGACACGATAGAATATCTGCCAGGAGCCACCAGCAAACTGTGGAAAGCATTGGCCCCAATATGTTCACCGCTGCAAATCACCTGTTTGACAGCTCCACCATTAGTCTATACACCAGCATGGATGGTCTGTCAGATGCCCAATTAGAGTTTACGCTGCTGCTACTTATTGACCTATCATTATGATATCATACCAGATATATCCGACATTTGCCGAGTTGTGGAAAAAAGAGATAGAGGAGCAGCCACACAACATCTCCAGGATGGAAGCTATAGGGTACAGGAAATGCTTTGTCGACAAGAAGGAGATTGACTGCAGCGGGTGAGCTGGTATGAACAGAATGCCAGAGAGGCAAGGAGACGGACGGACTACAACTCTGTCCAAGAATATGAGAGCATCATCCGGCAGGAGGAGACCATCGTAGGCCCAAACTTGTATGATTTCTCGGATGACGAGTGTGACAAGTCTGTAGAAGTCTTGCAGTGGGAAGAGGAGAGTGTGCATGAGTATAAACCCAAGACAGTCCACGAACGGTGGGTGTACTACCAGGTGGACAAGTTCCGGATGTCATGGCTGCGAAAGCAACTGGCCCCTGACATTATGCTGGATGATAGGGGTCTGAGAGAGGTATGTCTCCACACCATTAAGCTCGTTCAGTTCGCCAGGCTCTCCAAGATGAACCCCACGATGACTCATCGGCATACCCTATAAGTGATGCAGTGCTAGCACGAATTTAAGACCTAGGTATAGCATGGCTAAATCGGAGTGGTGAAAGCAGCCTGAACTATATTCCGCCCTGGCAGCTGAGCAGGGCCGTACAGTCCACGGCTGGCAACTCCAGCAGATTGACACCATCAGACAGAATCTCGTCCACGAGACAGAAAGGTACCACAGAACATGCAAGCGATATAAAACAGCCTACAACAGTCTAGGACGCACAACCACAGCCGTGGGTGTGATTGGAGCCAGTGCTGGTGTGGCGACCATTGCCACCCTTGCTACAGGGGTAGGTGCTATCGTCGCTATCGCGCTGGCTGGTGTAACCCTTGCCGCTACTGTCCTGGCCACCGGCTTAGCGGTTGGACAGCGGCAGATCACCAGGAAGCTGGAGAAGCATGCTAAGTATGTAACACTAGCGCAGAGCAGGCTGCGGGCTATCGACGAGTCTGTAAATAAGGCTCTCGAGGATGGGCAGGTCAGTGATGAAGAGTACCATCATATATTGAAGCTCCAAACCCGGTACCGCACAGAGAAACCCAAAGTGTACCAGCAATACCTCAAATGCTCCAGTGGGCGGGTGGACATGGAGACGTTAAAAAACGAGATGCTGCGGAGAGCAAATAGTATATTGCGTGCGTGGCTGGAACAGTGGCTTTAAGATGACTACGATAGATGGCCTTCCCAACGAACCTCACGGCAATCAACCAGAGCTAACCATCCCTCCTAGGTACACTATGACCCTGCACGAGAGCTGGACTACATGGTCTGCTGGATGATATCCCAGATCTAACCCCAATCTTTATTACAGTCGATGGGCGGTCCGGCATCCGCTTCTCCATCAATCTATGACCACTGACCAATCTTGCAATCACCATCAAGGATGCGAAGAAAGCTCATACCTGGATGACAGGCCCGAATCTCTCGTTCTGGAACCAACAGCTGAACGTTGCCATGTGGTGTGCCACAGCAGGATGTGGCGTCAGCACGGGTTTGCTGCACTCCTATTCTGCTACCCCCGAAGCTGTGCTCATTGCCAGCTGTCTCAGATTCCATATGTGAGACAAATTCTCCATGAGCTGGGTGCAAGCCTACCTGATACGAATGATTTAAACCCACAGCCCGCATGAACTGCTAGCTACAGCCTCTCAGTAGCCAGTAGACTTCAGCGAGAGTTCAACGCCCACTCAGACTATCCATGGCATGGTGGCGACAACAATGGCCTGGGCATTATGTATGGTGACCCGAGACGAGACTATTCAGGCTTCCCCTACCAGACACCACAGAAAATCAGCCATTGGAATACAGTGACGTTCTCGTTCGATCCAGACTCAGAGCTCGGAATGAGGGTGCAGAATATGTACATCACCAGAATCACTCAGGACCACCCAGATGACTGGAAGTATTTTTTCCCCGCACACAACCTCAGGGCTTACGCCAGCGGGGATCGTTAAAATCAACCAGTCCTTAGATGCATTATGTTATTGTTTCCTGACAGACCAGACCAAGCTGCGCCACTCTATAGATGGGGTGAATGGCAAAGAGGTGCAGCCTATGTTCAGCAGTCTTGTCAAGGATATGATCATCATTGCAGACACTAGCAGCCTCATCGCCAAGTTCCAGCAATCATTACAGATGGCCTGCCACCAGCCGGACTTTGCCACATCTCCACACCTGCAGCTTATTCCGAGCAACCTGATCATGAATATCGAGCACCTGGTGCTCAGGGATTATAACAACATGATAGTCGAGGGAAGTTCGCCCGGTGTCCACTTTGGGTATAACACTGACATCAAATCAGCTGCACATGTCGTACCGACCCCCATGACACCTAGGTCCCTGTGGTTTCCTATGAGTGCCAGTGCTACCGTCGTTCCGTCTGATGTTCCAACACACAGAGTGCTGTACGACAAACGGGGACACATGCTGACACCCACCACCCCTCCCGGCAGTGCTAGCAGGACGATAGCCCTATGAGTGGTGTCAGGTCTGGCTATTGCTGTGCTCGTCACCGTCTTCTCCGCCGCTAGTAGATCCTGCTCGTAGAGCAATAGATCATTGGTGCTGGAGTCGTGGCAAATGAGATTGTCTGAACTAGTTAAGCCTGCCCGCAGTGCCCAAAAATGCTGTCAGCATACACACCCAAGGACTGTATGGTTCAGTGGTACAGCATTTTTCCAGCTTGTAGTAGCGCAGAATCTTATTCAACTCAGACTCGGGGGATGCCATGGATGCCTGCAACTGCTGGAACACGTCGGACAGATACTCACGATCCTTGTAGAATCCCTTAGTATGCAGGAGCTGCTCGACGATACTGTTGCCCATAATGAGGTATTCGATGAAACAGATCTGCCCCTTACCAAATCCTAGGTAGAGCTTCACGGCTGTCAGCTCCTCTGTTACCTCAGCACTAGAGAGCTGTGCGAGCTCATCTGCTGACTTCTTCTTGGTCCTTCAATTCGGTGCAGAAGACATCATAGTACTTAATGCATAGGTCCATTGTTTAAGCCGCATGTATAGTGCTAATGGATATTCCCAAGTACCAATCTAATCAGCTAACAGATGCAGACTGGGTAGATATGCTTCGTGCTCACGAGGTAGAACATACACGTTTAACCGCATTGTATACTCAGCGCTTAAATGATGACATCAATGGTACAGATTGTAAAGCAACTCCCAGAGAGCCAGGCGAGTCTCCAGAAGGTGGAGAAGCTGCTCAAAAGCAAGACACAGAAGCTACTAACACAGGCTAAGCCCCTGGCCATCCAATGCACCAGTAACGTGGCTGCGAATGTAGCCATGGTGAAGATGACGTGGTAATGAGGTTATTCCTGCTGCTGGGGCCGCTATCCTCTCTACAGTGGCGAGTACGGTTGTCAACCACTGTCTAGGAATAACACATCCCATCCCAAAGATCGCCATCGGTGGCGCCTCCTATACTGCTGCTGCTAAGATCATGGGCGAACACATCCCTCTAATGGAAGCCGTGGTTTTAGGGCTAGCGACACATGCTGGGGCAGAGATCATCGTGGCCTATGTCTAGCTTTAAGATGCTATACATAATGGAAGCCTGGAAGGTCCATGACACAACAGTCGTCTACGAGCCATGGTGTGCTGTTCCAGAGTTTGTAGTGCATAGTTGATCACACGGATTGAGGATTTCCAATGCCCGGAAATGGTGGTTATCCCACAAGGCATGCCCCTGCAGGGAGGGCTAGAATCCTGAACACGGCTACTTATTTCCTTGGCCCACCATGTGGTCCTCCTACGCCCATCTGTTCGTTTCCGCGGTTCATGCTGGATACGACTAGGTTTAAGCCGCTATATATACCCCCAACAATGTCTCTATCACTTACAGACCTAGAAAGCAAGGAGATTGGGGAGTTGGCCCACTTAGGGGAGGCACGCCTCGGCTCAGAGGACACTGTTGCCCCCATCTCCTTCATGGACTTCGATGAGAATGGTGAACCACGGGAAATCTGTGCTGCCGTACCAGTCAGAGAGCTCATCGGAAATGTACAGTCTATAGGAGTCTCGGCCCTTAACAGTGCCACCACTGCATACAAAGGCATGGCACTCCAGGACAGGCTAATTGTCAAAGGTGCCCTTGGGATGAGTGATGAAGGAGCCATCAAAATGCTGGCTGAATCACAGGCACATAAGCTCGTTCAGAACCTGTTCAAGAGCAGAAGCTCCTTACGACTGGATGGAAATAATCTAAAGATTGGTAGGATCATGGTCAGTGATGTTAGCGTTGATGGTGAAAAAGGGGTTACCTCTAAACTCCAACTCCCCGGGGTGAAGAAGTCAGGATTCTTCGGCTTGCTGTTTAATACCTCTTAAATAAAAATGACCTCACTTGCTTGCCTCATATGGATACTCGATGTGCTGGACAATGCTAATGATACAGGCCCTCTGTGTTACCTTCTCAGCTGTTGTTGGGATTTCATGCTTGACACCTCCATCGCATCATTTGTCTCGGCCGGTGATACAACGATGCCGGTCCTGCAGGCAATAGTGCTCATGCACGATGCACTTCCATTTAAATTCCCAGATATAGACGAGGCTACAGCCAAACAGGTGCTGGCCATCTTCTGGAAACCTATCAGTACCATACAGCAGTAGACCGGCCGATGCTGGGCAGGTGATATTGATCATCGGCAATTTGGGACACAGAAAATCGACGACAACGACCAGTGGAATAAGGGCCAATAACCAAAACGCAGCACCTACAGGCACTAATGGAGAAGCTGCTAGCAGCTCGACTGACCAACCCACTTGTTCTAGTCATCGATGACCCTGCAATGGGCCAGAAGATGGTCACCTACCTCAGCAACATCACCAGACAGACGCATCCATCACACCCGGATCACTGTCTTCATCCTCTTTCATAAGTACACCTGTGAGATCTCGCCAGTTATCCGCCATAATGCTCGGTTGCTGTACTTCCGCTCCAAGTGTGGGCGCTCCCTGCTCAAGACCCTATATGGAAGCCTGACCCTCAAGGAGACCAAACGAGACACTATTGTGGATGTACAGAGGGTGAGCCAACAGTACAAATTCATCTTCAGCAACAAGGAGACAGGTGAGCTGTTCCACTTCAAGCCTTCTCTGGAGAAAGCAGAAAACTTCAGCTACAAGCTGGATCCCGCCAGGAAGCTAAAGCGAAAGCATTAGCCAGGAAGATAGTAGCAGCGGGATCCTTTTTCAGGGTCGAGGAACTTCGTCAGAAGCTTGAGGAACTTCTTCAGAAGCTTGAGGAACTTCTTCAGAAGCGTGAGTAACTTCTTCAGAAGCTTGTGGAACGCCTTCTTCTTCTTCTTCTTCTTCTTCTTCTTCTTCTTCTTCTTCTTCAGAAGCTTCGTCCATAGACCTCACTGCCAGAGGATCAGATTAAAAGTTTTTCCACTCAGAATCAGATGCCCTGAATTTTCTTCTGAAACTTCTCGTGGAAGACCCACTTCTCCCACGAATTACGGGCATCTGACTAGCGAACATTTTTGATGAGGTAGTCCTGGTAGTTCTCGGTGAACTTTAGAAATGCTTCGAGATTACTCGGCAGCTGCTCGTGCTCTCTTTCATTGCTTCTGGCCCTCGGTCTGCTCCTCCTGAGTACCAGTGGCATGCCCAGCCTCATGCCCTCGGTCCACCCCTCCTGCATACCAGTGGCATGCCCAGCCTCATGGCCATCGGCCCACCCCTCCTGAGTACCAGTGGCATGCCCAGCCTCATGGGCCTTAGTCACATCCCTTCGGAAGTAATCTATGGCTCCAGTCTGTAGTTTATCCAGCAACTGGTGTTCATCATCAGTGTGGATATCGAATACGCCAGCCCACTTCCTCACCATTATGAGATTTCTGGGGCCAACCATAGCCTTTTGAAGAGCAAGTATGATGGGACTCTTGCTCGATTTAAAGGGTAGGCTGAGTGACTCACCCTTGGCACTGTCAAACTTCCGGTAGAGCATTCAAGTCAATAATTCCTTCATACTATGGGCTGGTGTGGTCTCCTCTATGGCAGTCCGTATCCCCACATCAGATCGATGTGGGACCTTGGCTCGCTCATGTTTACATCACGAAGTAGTCGTCGGACCCTGTCAATCGGCAGAAGGGTGGAGGGCTGTACTGGTTTCTTCTTGGAGGGCTTCTGCCGACCAAAGACGAGCTCACGTAGTAGTACTTTATACATCGCCGTTTAAAAACCTGTATATACCTAGAGGTTAAAGACTTGAACCTGCAGCCTCGCACCACACTGATCCTCAGAAGGACTGTCTGACAGTCATTCGACCTAGGATCCATGATGCAAACCCTTTATCCACGGCAGGGACGTTCATCGACTTCACCCTCTTAGGGCAGATCCATGAGATTAGGAGCATGACGCTCAAGTTCAAGCTTAAGAGCACAGAGGCGAAACAAGTAGAGCTCCCGCAGGTCGTGAGCAGGTGGGAGATTATGTAGAGCAACAGCACCCTGGACACACCTATGTGAACGATGGGTACTGGGTCCTGGCTCCACTGGCTTTTAGACCTTCCTATCACATGAAGGGGAAAGGGTACTGTGTCGTTGGGTGTAATGAAGGCTTCACAGAATTCGACTTACAACCAGACATAGAAACACCTGTTGCGGTGCCACTCTTCTCCCTCCTCGAGAACACACACGTGAGACCGGCCTTGATGCAGGAAAAGCTGTTCCTCCGGGTGTACACCGAACATCTTACTGATGTAATGATGACCTCTCCACGACTTCAGGTCTGGCATGATGAGAACAATAAGGAACTAAAACGTGCATGCTCTATGCAACGAATCCTACATGTAGAGCAAGAGCACCAACAGGTCCAGGCCATGGCTAACCAGTGTCTAGAGTTGACATTGCAACAAGGTGCCTCAGACTGTGTAGTTGTAGCAGTCTTGGGTCAGAAAGGAGGGGTGGTCCAGGAGGTGGGGGAGCTAGACGACTTCAAACTTGTGGTGGCTGGGACCAATGTTCTCGGTGAGGTGCACGATCTGGCTGATTGCTGTCTCTATCGATAGAAAACGAAGTCATATGCCCTACTCCGCCTGACCAGTGGCCACGAGGATCTCGAGTTGGTGTTCTCAGGTCAGGGCCACCTCGGAGGAAGGGACATCCCACCTAACCATGGCAACCAGCTCAGCTTTCATGTTGGGAACCTATTTGGAGAGCGAGGGGGCACTCACCCGGACGGAGTAACAGTGCTGTATTTTGGATCTAGCAAGGTTCGCTTCTCACAAAATGGAG
This sequence comes from Chaetoderma sp. LZ-2023a, assembly GCA_034401795.1. Taxonomy (NCBI): domain Eukaryota; kingdom Metazoa; phylum Mollusca; class Caudofoveata; order Chaetodermatida; family Chaetodermatidae; genus Chaetoderma; species Chaetoderma sp. LZ-2023a. The sequence continues at coordinate 127,656,634 of CM067372.1, forward strand.
GTATTCAGCGTGAATGCACGTGGAGCATACCTTCAGCAACTGCCACCACAGCTCCTCCTACTACTATGGCCTCGGCCGTCTTCTGACCTCCTAATGCCTCATAGTCGAGCATTGGCTCAGAGAGCTTTACAGACTCGTAGTACTCATCGAGACTCTCATTCGCCTCTTGGATGGTGTTGGTGACTTGAGCACTTTGTTGCCGTTGGCGTGCCTCCCTTTGGCCCACATGCTCGAGTGCCTTGCTGTACTCAAATTTCTCCTTAGACAGCTTCTCCATCGCCTGGTTATGGCGTTTTCTCTCTACCTCCGCCACCTTATGGTCAGCGAAGCTGAGCCCCCAGTTTGCCAAGTCAAACACGCCTGCATTCAAGATTGTGGATGCCATGTCTATACAGGTGATTTAAACTCACCATATAGTCAGAGGAACTGCAAGCAATGTATGAACTTTCGAGGATCCAGTCGATGAGGAACCAGTCGACGAGGACTATGCCGATATCGAGGACTATGACGAGGATGAGGGCTATGATGATGACTATGATGAGGGTGGCGACTATGATGGCGATGATGTAGAGCCAGAATCCCGCCGACTATTCCACCAAGCCAAGAGCATTTATCATACCTATGTGAAGGGCTCTCTTGGCCCTATAGCAGTTGGGGCAGTTGGGGCTGTGATTGCTCTGTTTGCGATGAAGACTGGTGAGACAGTCCACAAGATCGCCAACAATGCTTTGTCGGGGGTTGAGAAGATCACTGAGGCTATTCCAGCCATTGCCACAGGGGTAGGTACACTCTTTGGCGTTGCTGGTCCATGGCTCCAATATGTTACTATGACACTTGCAGCCATCTGGGCTGTCGAAGATTTAGGACATGCTATATAAGATGGCTTCTCTGTATGGCTTGGTCAAGTCCCTTAACAGGCAAGCCTTTGTCGATAAGCTACCCTTCAGTGATGGTGCTAGCGCTGCAGAGATCAGATCATGGTGTTCATAGGTATTCGAAGAGGTGTTCATCGATGGTCAGTTGAATGACAGTCGTCTTTTCGTCCGTCTTGAGTTTGCCCGCACTGTACAGGAGAGGACAGGTGTTGATGTCAGAGATGAAGTCAGAGAGTTCATCAACCGCCTGTCTTGAGACCCTGTACTACCAACCTGGTTATTATTACCGTGAGTCTCGCCAGCTGCTCGAGGCTGCACGTCGCAAGGGTCATAGATTCACGTTGGAGATGGTTAGTCAGTGGCTAACCAGGCAGGTGATGTGGCAGATATACAGACCTCGTCGATAGCACATTCGGTATGCACACTTCGATGAACCTTTCCCGAACAGAGTTCATCAGTAAGATGTGCTGTTCCTTCTGCATGATTGGGTCTGTTCCAGAGGAACATGCAAGACCTACAAGTACGCCCTCACCATCGTTGATGTCGCCAGTAGGTACAATGCGGCAGTGCCTCTCACGGATAAGTCCGCGGGTCAGGCAGCTGCCAGGTTGCATGGTATCTATAAGGACCCACAAAATCCCCTCCAGTGGCCAGAGTTGCTGCTAGTGGATGAGGGTAAGGAGTTTTGAGATAAGACTGTGCCCCTCATGTGGAAACATGGTGTGGTGATTAGGCGAGGCGAGGTGGGACATCACTGTGCCCAGGCTATTGTCGAGCGGTGGAACCAGACACTGGCAGAGAGGCAATTCCCACATCAGTATGCTCAGGAAAACTGCACAGGAGTTGCTACAAATGGATGAGGGTAAGGAGTTTAGAGGTGAGACTGCGCCCCTCATGCGGAAACATGGTGTGGTGATTGGGCGACGCAAGGTGGGACATCACCGTGCCCAGCTATCGTCGAGCAGCGGAAGTGGACACTGGCAGAGAGGCTATTCCCACATCAGTATGCTCAGGCGATCATTCCAGGGTATCGGTCAGAGGCTTGCCCATTGTGGTGGAGAGATCTAATGCTGAGGCTACTAGGCCGATAGGGCAGCCTCCCATGGTAGAAATTCGCCGCTCACATGTCACTAGCTCTGGAGGAGCTGACAAAGGAGAGGCATGCCTTCCATCCGATGCTCTGGTTCGGTACCTGTATGAGCCCGGAAAGTTGGAGAGAGGACGTAGGCGGGTGACTGACCCCAACTGGTCATTAGATGTCCACAGACTAGACAGGTATGTGGAGGCAGCTGCGCAGCCTACGCTGTACTACTTGGCATGGTCGGAGAGCAGTCCTAGGCGGCAGTTTGTACAAGAGAAGCCCCAGCTTATCCCTACAGACCCCCCAGCTACCTAGTGCTTAAGTCAAGTAGACATCCTCCAGATCGTAAGCGCTGAATGTCAGTTGAACCATGGTAGGATGCATCACATGATACTCAATGGGTTCAGTGTTGACACCATCTGGTAGCACATATCTCTTATCATAGTAGGCAGAGAGACCAAGTTTTTCCTGTTCATATGTCACCATACCCTCGTTGCGCATATAGAGGCCTCGACTTGTGGCTCTGTCCACTACACCATGGAGGGTGCTGTAGAACCTCTGCCAGGAGACCTCATTCTGCCGTTTAGACATTCCCTTGGCTGAGCACTTCGCATGGCCTCCGGCCTTATCTGCGCTCTCCACGTAGTAGCACTTGGAGCAGAGAGCAATACCATGAGTGCCTTCGAACTCAAGCTTGAACAGGCCTGGTGTCCGTCCATACCATTTGTTCCATGACAACCAGTCCCGTTTGCAGGCCTGGTACTCCGTTCGCATCTCTGGGCGTATCACCTCATCAAGGTTGGAGCCTGCTATGGCAATGTACATGGAATCAGTGTCCATCTGCCAGTACTCGAAGCTGTCACGAGCGACGTAGCGGTCAAGGAAGGTGTAGTAGAACTCCAGCATTCGCAGCTTAGCGAGGTCGTATGCTGCTATATCCACATGGAAGTGGCGACGAATGGGGACTTTAGGCTTATGGCTCTGCAGCTCGTAGGACTCACTAATCTCCTTGAACCATGCACTGAGCAGGGCTCTATCTACCGCACGTTCATCCTTGGTGAACCTCGTGTTGGAATGGCATTCTAGGGCCTCAATTAGCTTCCAGTAGGCACTGTTGCTGAGGAGTTTGAAGAGCTCTGCCAAGAGCGCTTTGTTCTTACCCAGCTCTCCTGAGCGGCGGGGCCTCTGTAACGGCATTCACGAACCACTCAAATAGTTTCTGTGGGATGTAGTCTATGGTGCGGTAGACAGCCGTGATCTCAAGACCATGGGCGATATACCATTTGAGTGTTGGTGCATACAGAAGCCTCTTCTTGCCAGAGAGGGCAATGACCTATACCGGGAGCTCATGGTTGTAGAAGAGAGGAGGCATCTCCTCGAACTTCGTAACAATGGCTTGGGTACCTCTATGTCCACCTCAGCAAACCGGAACCAGCAATCTGCTAGGAGATCCTCCTTAAAGCATTCCACGTCGCTAGCGCCAGACCACTGCCGTAGAATCTCTTTACCACACAGCATCTCTTTGGCCATTGTAGACAGGTACAGAGCATTTGCATCATAATCCAGGAGATGCTGGCAGACATGCTCACCTTGACGAATTCGGGTGAGACCAGACTCATGGTATCTTGTGAACACAATGTTGGGTCCACCGACAACAGCACCCTTCAGCATCTCGTAGGCTTCCTTGTCTGGGGTGTAGAGGCTAACATCTGGCATGTGCTGAGTGGTTCCGCGAAGTAGATACTGTAGTGACACCCCCGGGAGGGAACCACATCTTTCAGGATGTCTATACCTCGTTCTGTGTAGACATGTCGCATCTGCTCTAGAACTTCGATGAATGGGCTGACGTCTATGTTATTGTAGTATTGCAGCCAGTCAGCGAGTGTCTGCATCCATTGCTCTGTGAAGGTATGCTTACATTGCTTCCACTCTGACAGCTTCAAGAGGTAGCCCCCCCCCCCCCTGAGCTTGGACCACCACGCTGGGTAGTCTAGGGGACCTGGATAGTCGAGCTCCTCGGGTGTATGGAACCATTCATAAGGCAACCAGCTCTTCTGTTGTGTGCACCCATAGGCTTTGATCCACGCCTCATAGGAGACTCCTGGACCGAGGTAGTTCAGCACATCGAGAAACCTTAGTTTGGGTGTGATGAGGAACATTGTCTGGCTAGCCTTTTTGGCGACTTTCACCGCACCTGCCGAGGCTGTGAGCTCATCCACGAAGTACTTCTTGATGAGGTTCAGGTCATACTGGCCAGAGTTGAACCCGAGCACAGGCACCTGGTCACACCACTCGTTGATGAGTCGCTGCTGTCGTTTTGGTAGCTTATCCAAGTCTACAGGTATGAACTGATCACAGACACGTGTCGGGATTTGGTATGCTCGTTGTTGGATCTCCTGCATGAACTCTGAGATCAGCACTTTGGGGTTAGCATTGCAGAGGTGAGTCGGCGTGCTCACGCTGCCGTCTAAGGAACAGCCGACTGACACTGAGATAGGTATGTGGGTACTCTCGATCGTGAGTCTCTGTAGGGTGGGGGTCTTGATCACATGTAGAAGGGTTTCAAAGTCATAGACGATGAAGTGTGGGTATGGTACCGTCCGTACTGGTGCATGGACACTTGGACAGCGTTTTATACAGCACTCCCACTGTACCACAAGCGTGCATCCAGATGCTCTCAGTTTCTCGTCCCTTGTGACTGTCTTGCGGTATCTCTGTTCGGCATCCTCACCTCGCTTGTGTTGTGAACATCCATGCCAGTGACAGACATGGAATTGTATACTGTTTCAGTTGTTAGATCATAACCATCTACGGGAGCACCCTAAATCCAATGCTCGCCACTGTGACCATACTTTGCGTGTATGTGAATTCCTCAGTTTCTTGACTCGCATTCAATCCAATGAGTAGCCACTGAACTGGCCGGTTGGGGTAGATAGGCCTTCTCGTATTCTGACTGCAGTGCCTCTACCTTCTCACTCGATGGTCATTTTTCCACCTGTACAGCGGTCAGTATGACTTTGGAGATGACATGCTTGGGTGAACTGCTTTTGACAGTACCCGCAGATGAAAATCTGGGCCAGCTTGTAGATGTCCTTAATGAAGAAGGCATGGTGATCGTATACGCCAAAGGCCATGATGTTCAGATAGTGTGCAGGTTTCCTGGTCAGATGCCTGCTACCCTCTTTAGTAGGTTCGTAAATGTGAATCCCTGTCTTCGCAAATAACTCTACCTTGTCCAGCTGATCCAGGGATGTCTTTGGCACGTCAGCCACAGGCCTGTTCAGGTCATAGAACTGTTTAGCAAGCTCTCGTACAGGAGCCGTACTTCTATCAAACCTCGCTCCTCGATGTACTGCTAGGCATCTCCAGAGACACATGTTCTCCTTGTAGGTATCGAGTGCCACCATTCACTTCCTCCATCGGAGCAGGCTGGGAGGGGCCCTGTCCCTAGCAGAGGCTGGCGGTCAATGACAACCTTGACCTCAACGTTGTTTGATCGGACAAAGGCCCACTTGGTGTTAGGTCGATTGATATTGTCTGGGTCGAGGCAGGCTTGCTCTCTGGCCGACACCCAGGTCTGGGCCTAGTGTATTCATCCAGGGACTCCCTGGAGCATTCTTGTGGAAGAGCATCACCATACTATCCTCGATGTGGTGGATTCGATAGGTGTGGATATACCAAAGGTAGAAGGCGTTCTGTACGGTCTGGATCTTCTCCATGATCCGACCTGTAATGTCTCCTAGTCCTCTAAAGAATGCCCAGCATACTGTTCGCCGTCCTCTCTCCTCTGTCTCCCTCTCACCCAGGCTCTGATCTACAATCTGCTGATCTTCTCGCCTCATACTCCGGGCTAAGGGTTCAGATCTCGGCCCACTCATCACCCATCTTCCGATTCTCTGAAGAAGAGGTAGGCGCTCTAGTGGATGGTTTGCCATCCGAGTTGCTACAGCTTTGGCTCGTAAGCTAATGGTCACCTCCTTATCTAGCTGACGCAGCTCGCGGTGGCGTTATGCTTTCTTATGCGGTTCCCTGGATCATCTCTGGTGAGTGCCGGAAACCTCCCAGTCGATTGTGCTCGGGAGAGTCGCATTTGCAACTCCTTGGCATTGGCCTGTCCAATCATCTGGAGCAGGTCGGCTTTGCGGGCCTTAGAGGCTATTCTAAGGCTGAATTGTTTAGCCATTACTCGAAACTGTGTTACAGTAACCATGATGGAGGCTTATAGCACTGAGGCAGCCTGTCTCTGAATGGGCGCTCGGACCATGTGTGTCACACCATGTAGAATATGTATGTTTAGAAGTTGGCATATCACTGAGGATGCCTGTCTCTAAATAGGTGTTTGGACTATGCAGAATATGTATGTTCAGAAGTTGGCATATCACTGAGGATGCGTTTCTCTAAATAGGTGTTCGGACTATGCATAACCATAGCAGCTTAAACCATGGACCTATGCACTAAGTACTATGACCCTGGCATGTATTTGTGTGACCCATGTCTCAAATTCCCTATGGCTCAGGAGGTGGGAGCCGTGGATCGCGGAACGGTTACTAGTGGAGGGCGGTGGGGCCATTGTCAATAGCCTTACAGTTGCAGAACTAGCTGCGGTCAGAGAGGAATGTGTTCGGGTATTCAACGTAGTGCTAGCCCTCACACAAAGTGCAGATGCTCGCTTCAGAGAAGCGCTCGGCGGCGACACCAATCTGTATATGTGTCTAAGTTTCTGTGGAGCAGTGCGTGCCAAGACCAGAATCGATGTGACTGACATTCTCTTGGATCATCTGCATTTGTTCCTCTTGCCTTACAAGGCGAGGGAGCTAGATCTGTAGCGATCAGTGTGCTGATTGGTGTCACATGCCCCCTCTGCTTCGCAGAGGGCGCAGTTGACACCAATCTGTAGCGCGAACAACCCCAGAATCGATGTGACCTCGACTGGATCCCGAATGGACCATTAGCTGATTCATCAGGTAGATGGCGACCTGATTTACAAAGAAAAGAAGTACCCAACGACTATGTACACTGTTTTCAGCATTACGTAGAATTCTTCAATACGTTTTCCAGCACTGAGTCTTGACTGGATCCTGAAGCGTCCGCGGCGGGTGGGGCTACCGTTGTTTCTACGAAACTGAGGTGATGGGAGTGTGGTGGGGAGAAATCACACTGATCGTTGGGGAAGTCGATTTGGACCCCACAGGACCTTGTTGGAAGACAGTGCTTGGGAAGTTGATTTGGACCCCACGGGGACATTATTGGAACAGTGCTGGGGAAGTCGATTTGTACCCTGACAGGACATTGTTGAAGTAAACTTGAGTTGAAGTCGATTTGGACCTCGAGGTATGGCATGTATTTGTGTGGCCCATGTCTCAAATTCCCTATGCCTCAGGAATTGAGTGGGCGGTGGGAGCCGCAGATCGTGGAATGGTTGCCAGTGGAGGGCGGTGGTATTTTCCTAATCCCAACCCTACTACTAATGTAAGATCAGGTTCAAATGGATTTATAGACCTCCAGTGCACATTAGGCAGTAACTTATCACAAGAACTTTGAAAAGATCCATAGAATTAAGAGATAGTTGAGCTCTCATCAGAACAACTATCAACATATTTTCCTAAGATATATCCTTCACCTTTATTACGTGCATTTTTCTAATACTAATGCATTCTTTTGAGCTAAAAACTCAAGCCATTTACACCCCATCTCCATGGTTGAATAGCGTTTTTACGAGGCAGCAACAGCTTCCAGTCAGATTTCTTTCAAAATATTTAACAGATTAATATGTACATCAAAAAATATTACTTGCCGTATTTGGTCTAATGAGTTAAATGGCTACCAAGTAAATAATAGTTATATCTTCATAATTTCACCAATCATTTCTGGGCAAATTATTGGTATGGCAAGTGCACTACCTGCCATACCGCTCACGACGCCCTTGAGTATATGGCATCAATGGAGGACTCCAGTTTATCCATCAATCATATGATGTCATGATCAACTACAAGACATGTAGGGTGATGTCATAATCAATTACATCATGAATGACTCGATTTAGTCCATCTTAAATGCTTAATACTCGATCAGGTTGCACGAATTGTATGTCTTTACTATTTAATAAATGTGCTCTTTCATATTTTGCTATAGGCAGCAACATCACGCAGTCAAATTAGGTTCAAAATATTCAACACCTTACCTATATAGTTTTCTGGATATTGAGATTCAGAGAGTGCACGGATCTATTGATCCCAAAACGGACAAAGTGTGAGTGGCAGTTAACTAGAGATGCGAAGAGCATAGCTAAAACTGAATTCCCCCATTACATGACATGTAGCCTGACCTCACAATCAAAATGCGTAAGTAATGACGTATTTAGCTCCATTATTAACATTGAATATACATTGAATAGTCCGTCAAGTGTACAAATTGTATAGCTTTATTATTTAATAAACAGTCTGTTGAATATTTTGAAACTATTGTTGCTGCCATACGCAGCATTCAAGGTTCGATCGACCCGAACAAGCTCAAAGCGTGGACGGAGCTTAGCTAGAAATGGGTGGAGCTTAGCTAGAAATTGGCATGGTATAGCTAGAAATGGGTCTTACTATTACAGTGTCCGACAAGCAATTCTAGGTGACTGGCCTCATGGGCCTGCTCGTACAGATGCAGAAACTGAAAGCAGACATCCCCCACCCTCCCCCACCCAATAACAGCCTCTGCAGCTGATTGGTATGATCAGACTGAGGGAGCAGCAGAGGGAATAATCTATTGAATCCCGGCAGTTCGACATCAAACTATCACAGGCATACTATCGAGCTTTAACAAGGGTGTGGTAGGAAGGTCTGCAAATGGCAGATACTCCGTTCCCTAATCTGGGGACACACTGAGTACAGATGTGAGACTGTTTCCACCGCCCTCACTCAACGTTAATTGGGATGGACAATAGTCTTCCACCCTGTAACACACTTAAATATATGTACACAAATATATGTACAATTGCCGAAGACGAACAGTGGATGAGACTAGCAAATCCCACTTCCTTGTTATTGGCCACTGCAGACAGTCAAGATGCCAAGAGTACATGTAAAACATGAATTTCACAGCATTCAATAAAGATAGAGACACAAGCAACTACAAAATAGATTTTTTTATTAAACCGTAAGAAAAGTAAGCAAAATCTGATTATTAACAAGAGGGTAAAAGAAGTTGATGTTTGACTGAATAAAATGTAGGCACACGACTAATATACTATATAGTTTAACCCTTACCATACTGATGTCAGAATTTTAAATATCCAAATTAAATTAAAAGATGAACTGGTGTACATTTTTCAACAAATTTGGTGGAAGATGGGCCTGTCGAAGACAGCAACATCGTCCACCAAAATTGTTGAAAAATGTACACCAGTTTCTTTGCTATTGACAGGGTAAAAGATGGAATATTCAATATATTGACATCAGAGTGATAAGGGTTAACCATTTAATGGGCAAGAATGGCAAAAGTGAACTTTGTAGTGGTCTTGAGAAGTGTTCATTTGCAGGCTAAAAGAATATTTTTTAAATTTTACCACTTAAATGACAGGCTCGGTAACCGAGCCAATCATTTCAGTGGTATATTTTCAAAAATACAAATGGATATTTTCCATTAAAAATCAAAATTTTCTAAACCAAATTTGACCATTAAACGATTAATAGTATTAATGTCACAGAAAACACTGCTCTTTTCTAATAGAGGGATCCATTTCTAACTATGCCACGCCCATTTCTAACTAAGCTCCACCCACTTTTTTAATGCATGTTGGAATCGATTTGAAATTTGAAACCTGAATTCCCAGACTCTCAAGGTAATTATACAGGTAAGCTGTTGGATATTTTGAAACTAATTTGATCCCATTTATGCCACTGCAGGAGCATGGCAAGTGTTGATATTTAAAATTCCTTTATGACAGCAACAGCCCCCAATAAAATTAGTTTGAAAGTATTAAACAGAATGGTTAATAAATTGTAAATTTATCAAAGACATACAATGGAGGGATCTCATCTGTTACTCAGTCACTAGTTAGCTGTGGTTACACTCCTAATGACATATAGCTCCGTCATGAAAATTGAAAAGTTCGTGACTGGTGTACGAATTGTATGTCTTTGATAAATTTACAATTTAAGATAAACATTCTGTTGAATATTTTGAAGTTAATTTGCCTGTGAGCTGTTGCTGCCATAAATTAGTTTTAAAATATTCAATAGCTCACCTGTATAGCTACCTTCAAATTTAAACTCTTGGTATTCAGGTTTCAACGTTTCAAATCGATTCCAACACATGTAAAAAAGTGGGCAGAGTTTAGCTAAAAGTGGCCAGAGCTTAGCGAGAAATGGACCCCTCTGTTATTCTCCAGAAAGCGGACAATACCTCAATTCACCTTTCCAGAGTATCCATCCATCATCTGACCTCGTATGACGTCATAATCAGCTCAGCTCGTGTATGATGACGTCATAATCATTGCGCCACAAAGGGTTCCATATAGTCTTTGTAATTCTTTGCTATTTAATAAACATGCTGTTGAATATTTTGAAACTAATTTGACTGGGCGCTGTTGCTGCCTTAGGCAGCAACAGCACCCAGTCAAATTAGTTTCAAAATATTCAACAGCTTACCTGTGAAGTTTTTTTTGGGAAATTGATAGTCAGGGTGTTCAGTGATCGATCGAAAAACTGGAAAGGTCCATTTGAATGCTGCTTGATATGAAATCAACATAATTTACACAAATCAGGTGTCAGTAGCAACATTTGTATAGCATAAAGTGCACTATCTATAAGCAGGCCTCATAGTGGTTCTATGAAACAATAAGGGAGGATGTTTTAACCACATGGCGAACCCGGCCAGAACTGGCCTCTACAGTGGCCATGTGGAATGTCCATTTAAAGGACAACAGAAAACAAGTTTTTGAAAACTTCCCATTGCCAGTTATTCGAGTGGGAAGATTAAAAAAATAGTCCCTTGGCCTAAAAGTGGGCATTCATTCAAAAAGGATATATTTTGATTTACTTGACCAAATGTAGCCATCAACACTTTAACACTCGAATTTGTTGTTGAAAATTTCAATTTTCTCATAGAAAATGTCCATTTGCAGACCAAGAGAAGACTATTTAAAAAAACTTACCACTGGAATGACTGGCTTGGTTATTGAGCCAGTCATTCCAGTGGTAAATTTTCAAAAATAGTCTTATCTTGGTCTGCAAATAGACATTTTTCAAGACCATTGCAGATGGTTTTTTGCTGAGGAGTGTTAACGGTTTAAAAACAACAATTCTGCGGACATATATTTCTCACTTGTCCTCATTCCGATAAGCATCAGAAGTCAATGACCTTGACCATTGCCCACGTTGTACTCATGCTTAGTTCTAATATGGCTAACCTATCCAGGAATATAAGGAGAGATGTTTTGCTAAATGCAAACAAATTAACAGCGAAGAGTTTTGTACCAAAGTCGCAATGAAATTGACCTTTGACCCTCTGACATGAATGCAGATTTCTAACAGCATAGACAACCACGTAGCCAGGTTTAGTTCCAATGGCCTTAAAGGAAATCTCACAGTATCTTATACGAACCATTCATGTGATAGATTTTGCTACACTTAATCCATCCCTGACATTTTTACTTTTTATCATGCTGATAACACATTTCTACAGTCTATGATGACAGTCACGATTTACTTTTCAACCAATCAGAAAAAACATAGCATGTTTGCCTCAGTATATACGCTCAGTCATAGCGGTGCCAGCTATAGTTTGGCAAAGTGATATGAAAGCAATCATATAGGTAAGCTGTTAAATATTTTGAAACTAATCTGAAATTAGTTTCAAAACATTCAACGGGATGAGCATTACATAATAAAGAATGTAATAAATTGGCACTTACATGACATCACACACTATCGATTGAAGAGACAAAATGTTGGTGATCACTATTCAACATATACACGATATTACAAAGCAGATAATTGTGATACAGATAAGGAAATGTGACAGGATATGAATGATATGGAATCTATAAACCATAATCTATCCGTGCAATACAACATTTGAGATGAGATTAGCATCCCATTACTAAAGAGTGAATGGAGGATTCCAGTTTATCCATCAATCATATGACATCATAATCAACTACGTGACATGTAGGCTGATGACAATCAATTACATCATGAATATAGACGTAGATAAATTCATCACGAATGCATAATTGATGACGGACTAAGCGTTGTTGTGTGAATTGTATGTCTTTACTACTTAATAAACATGCTGGTGAATATTTTGAAACTAATTTGACTGTATACCTGAGATTCACATAGTGCAGGAATCGATTGATCCGAATGCGGGCAAATCGTGGGTGGCGCTTAGTTAGAGATGGGCGGGGCATAGCTAAAACTTCTTTCCTCCATTATAAGCCAAAGCAACTTGCTAAACACAAAGCTTAAAGGGTCCACAAACTGAGATGGTTCAATGCACACCAACTATATTTGTGTACAGTTCACTTAAAATTAAATAGTATTTGCTTATTTTCTAACTCCAAAATATCACATTTTGCCACAGAAACCCACTTTCTCCAATTTCCATGAGAATCGCGTTGTGAAAACTATACAGGTATTCTGTTGAATATTTTGAAACTAATTTGACTGGGTGCAACAGCACCCAGTTAAATTAATTTCAAAATATGCAACATTATGTTTATTAAATAGTAAAGAATATACAATTCGTAAAAACAATGTTTAGTCCATCATCAATTAAGCGTTCGCGATGAACTTAGCTACGTTGTTAATGACGTAATTGATTATGTCATCCTACACATCACATAGTTAATTACGATGTCATATCGACTCATATGATTGACTGAGAAACTCGAATCCTCCATTAGGGATCCGGCCCACCCTCCCCCATTTTTGTCACATTAAAAAATAACATTTTCCAGATTTTCTCTATGAATCAATCGGAATCTTGGCTTGAGAAATCAACAAGGCTTGAGAAATCCTAGCTTATTGCATGTTAAAATTTAAGCCACATCTGACCAGTAGTTTCTGAGATACGTATACATAGACACAGAATTTGATCCAGGTCCTTTAGTCCTTTAACTTTCAAATTTATTAAAGAAAACCTCAATTTTCTCATAGAAAATGTCCATTTGCAGATCAAGAGAAGACTATTTTTGAAAATTTACCACTGGAATGACTGCCTTGGTTATCGAGCCAGTCATTCCAGTGGTGAATTTTCAAAAACAGTCTTCTTTTGGTCTGCAAATGGACATTTCTCAGGACCACAGCAGAAGCTGTTTTTGACTGATGTGACTGTTAAAGGGTTAATTCAGATCACAACCAATGTCTGTAAATTTTTGACAGTAATGGCCTTTATTGTCTTGAAATCTGATCAGTAGTTTTTTAGATACAATCTGTAGACACAGACCGAGAAATACCGTCTTCCCATTATGGGCCAAGGGTAATTAGTTTCAGAATATTTGAGCGGATATTCCATACACGATAAAAAATTTGCCCTATCTGGTCCATAGGTGGGTATGTCCTACCATTTAAGTAAGCTAATTATGCGAGTCCGTCTTAACAGCCCTAACAGGTCGCTAGGCGAGTTCTTGCTGTATTTAAGTCATATGTTTTAGTACCAGGTACCAGCCAACATATTGTATATATCTCCACACATATTAATCTGGAAGAATACACCAAACTGAAAATCGTAACTGTCTCAGTCCCCCAAGTAAATTGACAAGGCGGGTTGGTCCTACCAACCATGAAATGTATTAATGAGGCGGGCCCACCCCACCAGCTAAAACTGCTATGCTGTTCCTGGTCCACGTTCTATTACTAGTCCACAGCCAACCTATAATGTAATACTCTCATCCACAACAAGCCGGGTCAGGTGGGCTTGTCCTACCAGCCCCACAAGCACATAAACAACTATTGTAATAATGTAACCGTACTGCTAAGGTGGGTATGTCCTACCATTTAAGTAAGCTAATTATGCGAGTCAGCCTTACTTAAGACATATGTTTTAGCACCAGGTACCAGCCAACATATTGTATATATCTCCAAGCATATTAATCTGGAAGAATACACTGAACTGTAACCGTAACTGTCATGGCCCCACAAGTAAATCGACAAGGAGGATTGGTCCTACCAATCACAAAACGTATTAATAACACATATTGTATATATATATCTCCACACATATTAATCCAGGACAGGTGGGTGTTTCCTACCATCCATGTGAGGCTACATGTGCACTGATAAGGTGGGTCTATCCTATTAGTCAATCAAGCTTGCAAGGAGGGTCAGGCTTTCCACCCACATGATGTAAATATATGTATATATTGTACATTTGAATAATTATGCTTATTGTAAGTGGCTGAGCCAGGTTGGATTGCCAAACCAGCCCTTCAAGCCACATCATGAAGAACCAGAGGTTCCTGCATCGATAAGGTGGGTCTGTCCTACCAGATCAAGGATGTATATTTGTACATTGTAAATTGTACACATACCACAGCAACCCTATAATAAACAGTAAAAAAAAAAGAAATTCAACCATTATCTGCGCATTGCACAACCAACCACAGTAATGAAAAAAAAAAAATTAGATCGGCAATAGGCCAAACATGGCCTCCAACGTCGCAACTGATGATGATGATAATGATGATGATGATGATGATGATAGGATTGAGTGGACATATAAACGTAGATATCGGTTGTGAAGACTTATGGCCCTTGATAAACTGCACATCACGCTTATTATTATTATTATTATTATTTGAATAAATTTATCAATGATTAAATCATCATTTAACTACAAATACATAAAAATGTAATACAAAATAAACAAAGTACATGTAACATAAAATTCTGAACAATCCACATATATATACATATTAGATAATATATAAAGAGAGTAGATATATTTAAATCTTCAAATTATTTGATAATATTCAGCAGATACAATGAGCTGACTGTTTTAAACATGTGTTTTGACGGTCATCTCTTCGCAACCCAAAGGAGAAAACAAACATGCTGTCAATCAAGGTTACGTTTCTCTAGCCACCCATATGAGGCCTTTGACCCGTTATCCCTCATATCAGCCAAAAACAGTTTCTGCAGTTATCTTGAGAAATGTCGATCTGCAGACCAAGAGATTATTTTTAAAAATTTACCTCTGGAATGACTGGCTCGATAACCGAGCCAATCATTCCACTGGTAAATAAAAAAAAATACTCTTCTTTTGGTCTGCAGATCGACATTTTTTATGATAAAACTTAAATTTTTTTGAACAAATCTGAGGGTTAAAGGTTTAATAGTCAAGATTGTTAAAAAAAATCTAAATTTCTACTTAGTTACCGGTACTCAATTTGAAGGCTTATTTTAAAGACAACTTAGAAAATTTACTAACTAAGTTACCGGTACTCAATTTGAAGGCTTATTTTAAAGACAATTTAGAAAATTTACTACTGAAATAACCGACTCGATTATCGAGCTAGTTACTCAAGTGGTAAATTAAAAAACCCTGTTCTTTCTTGGCTTACAATAAACGAAATCACGGATTTCTTTTTTCACGAGAGAGTTGTTATACTTACCTCCCTAACACTCTATGATATTTCCTAAATATCGACCTTCACTCAATAACCCCAGATTAAAAAAGATAGGTGCCCTTATTGGCCAGGTATACAGGTGACAGTCAGCCGAATGCCGGCCCCAACATCGTGCATGTGCAGACTGTCACTGCTTCAGCTTGACTATTGGCCGACACATGCAACTTAAAGGCCTGAAGACCGAGCCTCTGTGGGGTGGAGAGGCCGGGTACGTGTTGGGGAGGTAAGTATAACAACTCTCTCGTGAAAAAACGAAATCCGTGATTTCGTTTATTTCACTTCAAGAGATATACTTACCTCCCTAATACTCTATGATATTGCCAGAATTCGTAAGAGAATTTGGCGGGAGGGAGGCGAGGTCAAAAGACCAGCTCATCCCTTGCACGTTTTTGTGCATGAAACACTAACATCTGAAATTGCGTGACACGTACAATCAGGCAATGATTTGAACATCGGATAACATAACGGATGGTGAGAGTAATGACCACATGTCAAATGCGCTCCCCCTCCTTTTGGGAAAGGAGAAGCTATGACCTCAATGTCCCATACGCTCTCTAAGTACTGGTGCTTAGTACTACAGGACAAGAGACGAAAGGCTTCATTTCGTATACTCTCAGTAAATGAACCACATAATACACACGTACCATTACCGTATTAATAAATAAGGGTAATACATCGTGACAATAAATTATGTAACAACAAAAGGCAGTACTGACCTTATGCATGAAAGCTGTATCCATCCAGTCCACATCAGTGAAGGAAATATGATACACGAATATGCAGTTGTTTCCACAATTAAAATGTGCTGTCTGAAGACAGCAAGTGCAACTTATCTACAATATATACACCTGATAGTCTTTTGAATATAGATAAGGCAAGAGGATTAGTGGTGTCACAGAGGTAATGGTCGGTAAAACTTGACTCACAGTGCCACTGAGCTATTGACATAATGCCATCCACCGGCACCCTGTTAAACAGGGTGGTGAATGCCACTACGCAACGGACACTGTGAGCCTTGGCTAAGTCAACTTGTTTACCAGTGGCGGATTTGTGGCAAAATTTAATACATTCCACAATCCACCTAAATATAGTGTCTTTGACGCCCTGCCATGGGGTTCAATATAAGACAACCATTCCTGAGTACGTTGTTTGTACCTGTTTAATGCGCGGACTGGACACCATGGTTGACCTGGATATTTCAGACTGGTTCTTAGCCATGAAATTTATCCTAGATAGAAGCCTAAGGCCTCCCCCTGTAACTACATAACGGTCTGCCTCGGCAGATAAAGCATGAATCTCTCTTCTCCGTCTCACAGAGGCCGCAGCAATTAGAAAGTGTCAACATTTTCATAGAAATGGCACTTAGCGGTTCAAAGGGCTTGTCTGCTAGCACTTGAAGTACTAGAGATAAACTCCAAGACGGAATCGCTGGTGGATTTCTCGGTCTTAGATTACCCATGCCTTTTATTGAAGTGTTCAATGGACAGACTTCGTCACTTCCCCTATCAGCCAAGCAAGGGATAACTGACATCAAAGCTGACTTGTAGCTAGCAATAGTTAGGCTCGAGGCTATAGGCATCATACAGGTGACAGAGGAAATCGGCTACTACCTGAATAGATGCATCCATTGAATTAACATCTCTGCACCATTCTGCAAATCGATTGATTTTATAGTTATATGCTCTGGAGGTTGACCCCCTTCTGGCTTTTGCCATAAACATGGCTGCTTTTTCAGAAAAACCCTCCTTAACTTTAGATTCCTTGACAACATCCATGCAGTCAATTGGAACATTGACGGGTTGTTGTGAAGGGACTTGCCCTGGAAAATAATATTATTCTTCAGAGGCAGAGGAACTGGATTGCAGACCAGAAGGTCCAACAGATCCATATACCATGATCGGCTTGGCCAATTTGGGGCGATCAGAAGCACTTGGCACTCCTCCTGCCTGATTTTCTGAAGGGCTTTTGGAATCAGGATTGCTGGTGGGAATGCGTATGCATACATTCTCTCCCAACTGATAGCTAATGCATCTGTTGCGTAAGCGCTTGGATCTGGAATTGGAGACGTACGTCGTCATCTTCGCATTCTTGTTCATTGCGAACAAATCTATGTTGGGTTTCCCCCAGTTGCCGAACAGACGATGCACCATACATTTATTTAGTTGCCATTTTATAGGCAAAACACTCATCCTTTGGCTCAATGAGTCTGCTAACAGATTTAGCCTTCCCGGAATGTGAACTGCTTCAAGGTGATCATATAATCTAGACACCAGCAAAGCAGTTTACAAGTCATCATACAGACTAGGCGACTTCGCTCCGCCCTGGCGGTTTATGTAAGTCGCTACTGTTGAGTTGTCTGATTGAACTAGAACAATCTTGCCCTGAACTTTCTTTAAGAAATGTTCCAGGCCCAGAACTACTGCTCGTAATTCCAGTAGATTTATATGTTCCTGTGACTGATCCAGATTCCAAAGCCCTGATACTGTGGCTTCTTCCAGGCAAGCCCCCCCCCCCACCACATCCCTCCATTGATGCATCTGTGTACATCGTTATTTGAGGGTGGGGTGGGGTGGGTGATCATCACACCTGCCAGGAGATTCTCTCTCTTCATCCACCATTGAAGGTGGTGAATAAGCGGTTCCAACACTGACACCTCTGAGTCCAGGAAACCCGTCCTCTGAGTCCACTGTGTAATGAGAAATAAATGGATAGGTCGCCTGCGCAAGGGCGCCTGTGGAATGACTGGTTCCAGAGAAACCATCAACCCCAGCATTCTCAAGTAAACCCATGCCAGTACAGGACGACTGTTGCACACTGACTATATTACCTAGATGAGTATTTCTACTCGCTCTGGAGTAGGGTAAACATACCTTATCTCTAGATCGAAGAACATTCCCAGGTAAACAAACTTCTGGGATAGTCAGCTCTGAGAGTTCTGAAAGTTTATTATCCAGTCTAAGTCTGTGAGAGTTTTCAAAACTATCTCCAGATTTGCTGCAAGACTTTGCCGATTGTGTGCTTTTAATAGCCAATCGTCTATGTAAGTGTGGACTGCTATGCTTCTCCTGTGGAGGTATGCTCTTTTTGCAAGAACCACCCTGGTCAAGACCCGAGGAGCTGTGGAAATTCTGAATAGTAAAACTTTGAACTCCCACTGTCGGCTCTGGAATGCGAATCTCACCAATGAAAATTCTCCGTAATTGGAATGTGGAAATAATCATCCTTCAGATCTATGGACGCCGTCCACATTCCCATCTCCAACCCCGCCAACACCGTTTTGACTGTTTCCATTTTGAAACTCGGTGTGTCTATGAACTTGTTCAATGGCTTGAGGTTGAGAATTGGTCTACACCCTCCAGTGCTCTTTGTGACTAGAAACACGGTTGAATAGAAGCCCGGGCAATTTTGCGCCGGTTGAATTGCTCCTTTTTGTATGAGGGAATTTAGCTCTTCCTCTATACACAACCGTTGATTTGGATCTCTTGGAATTTGAGTCCAGACCGGAACCAGAGACAGGTGCGATGGTGGGCCTATCACCCAGTCGGGCTGGTACCCGGCTGAAAGCCATCGCAAGACTAAGCGGTCCTGGGTTAACCGCTCCCACTCCTGCTTGTATACGGTCAAACGACCTCCCACGGGTCCACCTAGGGAAAGAGGTGGACATAAGCAGAGCAAGAGTGGGACTGTCTCTGGTTCTAGCATTGGTTGGTTCTTGTAGAAATCGACCCATCAGGCACGATTACCACGACCAGATCCTCGAGCGCCACGGCCTATGCCATGGCCCGCTCCTCGTACACCTCGGTGTGCGGACGGCTGCCTGGCTGGCGTGGCCGTGGTCTACGCTGCGCTGGTGGCTGGCCTCTGACTTGACCAGAGCCACCTCGGGCCTGCTGTGGACAGTACACAGGGGGCACTGCACGAACCTGCTCCCTACGAAGCACCTCAAATTATTCACCCCCAAAGAGACCAGGACCTGACATAAGCATCCGCAGCAGCCTGTTGAACAGATCCTGAGATGGACACAAATTATCTAGTCAAAATGTCACTACCCTAGTCATACAGTCCAAAGCCAGGTTAATACCATCCTGGATGGCTCTCTGAACTGAGACAGGGCTTGTGCGGCATGATGCAGACACTGTTACTACACCCTGTAACAGCTGTGAGACATGCGAGAGCGCCGCTATGGACGCTCTCGAGCTCTCCTCTGCATCGCGCGCTCAAGCACAGCGGCCCCATGTCAGAACGGGAGCGTGGCCGCAGGTCCTCGCTAAGCGCTGCACGATCATCAGTGCTCGGCTTTTGGCACTGTACTGTATTTCTGGTATTGGCCAGCACCTCCCCGCCACCTCGCGAGGCTTAATGGATGTTTCTGTCGCCGTGAACATATCAACTATATGTTCTGCTAATGGCAGAGTTGCATGGCGGTAACTGCCGGCTTTCCAGCTGGTCCCGCTGGCTTGTTGACTGTTCTACACAGAGCTCTGGCCTAACGCTTCCTAGCGATTGGCATGCGTCAGACCAGTCCTCCTCTGTGGCCACCTGTGAGTGCTCGACAAGGCGCAGGCCTTTGTCATCCTCTATTGCACTCGCAGGTGTAAACTTGGCTGGAGCCATGGATACTGCTGGCCGGCCGTGGAAAACATATGGGCCCGAGAGTGCAGGCATGTGTTGCGGCACGGCTGAAGAAATGTGCAGGTGTAATCCACCACACCATGGCCCGGACCAGCCGCCGTCATATCCTTGGCAACCCAGGCTACCGTTTGAGCCGTGAAAGCTACGCCTGTAGGCATTGTTCTATGGAAAAAATTGACTGTGCCCGCTCCGCGAGGGGTGCACGATCATCCGTTTCCATGTCCACGGCTTCAATGGGTGAACCCAGCAGAAAATCCTCTTCCTCCTGGCCATCATACACTGCCTCTGGGCTAGCATAGAGCGCTAACCCGAGCTGGCCAGGGAAGAGGCCTTTCTCTTACCCTTGCCACTTACACTCTTCTTCGCACACTTCTCCTCCTCCGATGCCTTATCCTTCGCACGTAACAAGAATTCAGAGAATAAGTCGTCACCCTCCACTGTTTACAGACATCACATTTTAATAATGCCCCGCAAGGTGAACATTTTACACAGAGGTGAGGAGCAAACTTTGACTTGATTGATCGGTTACAACCGACGCAAGGCTTCTGAAAAAAAGGGACAAAAGTTAAAGCTTCTTTAATAATAAATTAAATAATTCACAAAGGAGAAAGAAAATCAGCTATAGACCTACAAAGGACAGTGAAAACATGAACAACCAGCCTCAAAGAGGATATTAAAAATAATAATAATAATGAAAACAGACGAACAGACGAATTGTATGAATACAAGAGCACACTATAAACAGTAATGTGAACACAGTAATAGCTTATGCTTTTATAATGATACAGATAAACAGTATGACTGAAAAATATTGGCAGCAAATAATTACAAATATTTTCAAATATTTCAATGTGCCATAAAGCATAACTAGAGTACCTGAGTCTTTAGAAAAGGCATACCACCACGTCCAGCTCTTGGAAGCTCCACCAGACAACCACTCTTCATCACCACTCACTTATTTATTAAAAGGGAAGACTGGGACCAGAGGGCAGAATGACAAACTCTCTTATGGGAGCCTATATCATTCTGGGCATAGTCTTTTTCCTAACATTTATAGGGAAATAGTGGAGACAAACCTCTTTAGATGTGAACAAACCTCCTTACAGAAACCTGCGGACACAATCATAGACATATTAGCATTTTATGGCGCCAGATAATAAAGTTACCAGTTTTCTGAGCGCCTATAACGTCTATACCACGTCACGGAAAGAGGTGACACCACATAATTAAGATGTAATTAAAACATAATTGTACTACAGTTCACCTGGTAACTCGGTCCTAAAGTGGCCTCAGATGAATTATGATGATCAGACATGATAATCAACACTCTAGAACAACTTTTGATAGATAGATAGACAGTCTGCGCATGCGCGAAGTTGGGGGCCGGCATCAGGCTGACTGTCACCTGTCTACCTGCCCAAAAAGGGCACCTATCTTTTTTAATTTGGGGTTATTGAGTGAAGGTCGATATTTAGGAAATATCATAGTGTTAGGGAGGTAGGTATATCTCTTGAAGTGAAAATGGGCATTGCTCAAAACCACTGCTGAGGGTGGTTTAGGCCGCTTGACCGTTAAAGGCTAAAGCTTAGTATGGCATATTTATCATCTCCATTTTAAGAAATTAAGATAATTTTGATTATTATTTTTATATTGATTAAAGATTAAATAATAATTACGATTTTGTTATTAAAGTCAATAAAGTGTTTTTAAATGGATTTCTGTTCGCAAGTAACTAAACAGTGTTTTTAACTGGATTTCCGTTCTGGAGTAACAGTGATTTAATGAGTGGAAAATTAGCGTTGCATAATAACGAAGCAACTATATGTATTCAGTTCAACTAGCTGAACTTTCGATTGCGTTTTGATGATTGTCAGTCAGGCCAAAATCAAAACTAGATAGTGCAGTTGATGGCACACCATCGCAAATGCTCACGTTTTTGCCAACTTTGCTATTCTCTCCCTCCTACCCGAGGGTGGAGCTTAATGTAAACATCGCTCACAATCGGCAATCATATTGGTAACTAACATACTGAATTTGGTTGAATTCCGCCAACTTTGACTTTCAGCCCGGCACCGCCACTCTACCCCCATGCTGTGGGTCAAGCCTAACGTAAATGTTGTCTTGCAATCCCCAATCATATGGGTAATTCACATAGCAAATTGTATTGAATTCAACCAAATGTTTTCGTAGGAGATATCTGGATGGACAGACAGATCAACAAATGGACTAACAGAGACGACTGTAATATCACCTCAGGTTTTAAAAAAATGTGTGGGGATAATCAACAAAAAGGGTTGAAGGTTAAGCCATTTGAACAGTTGAATTATACATAAAGTATACAAGAATGGTATGAAGATCATATTGCACAACTTTAAAACATAAGTAAAATTATTTGAAAAATAAACAAATGTTTTTTTAAAAGGTATAACACTTCATAAATACAACACCTACAATATGTGCAGCAATACATATGTTTAATGTGCACAAAAGTATTATCACAGCAGAATCTAATAAACTATATGTTACAATCAGAAGTTACGATATTGCATAATGTAAAATATACAAAATGTTATGATTTAAATAAATTATTTGCTCACATATGCATGTCTATAAGCCGCTAGTGTATTTTGCTGAATTTTAAAAGTCACAACATCTAATAGGAGTTAAAATCTTGGGTGAAGTATCTATTAACTGTATGACTGCTGCACGCCACCAGACAATAATTTCAATGGGCAATAACTCTGAACCTGCTGAAAACTTTGAAAACAATTTGACTGAAAGTTGTTGGTGGCTTCCAACAACTTTCAGTCAAATTGTTTTCAAAATATTCAGCATATCCAAGGCTAAACCCCATGAAAAATGTACTCTGCAGAAATTCAGCAGGCAAGACAATTAAGGATGCAAATTCTAATCGGTAGACATATTGTTACCTAGTCAAAAAGCTGACCAACTTCAGCAAAATTCTAACGAACCGAGTCAAAATGAAACAAATCATAAATTAATCAAACATGACAAAAAATGAGGTTATTCAAGCGGGAATATAATATCGTAAAAGGATGACTATCATATATTTGACTATTTCAGTTGTAAACTATTTTCTTAGTTTGTAAATCATTAATATATATCCTACATTCAGGGCCTTGGAATTGTGGGATGTGTTTCTAGCTATGCCTCGCGCATTTCAAACTATGCTTCACCAACTTTTTACGTTTGTCATGTTTGTTGGAATTGATTTAAAACTTTGAAACACAGAATCTAAAATGCAACGTAAACGTTGACTATTTTGAAATAAATATGACTGGGAACTGTTGATGCCAGTCAAATAATTCCAAAATATTCAACCGAGTATTTATTAAATTGTAAATTCATTAAAGACATACAACATGCACACTTTCCATGATGGACTTTTCAATCTTTGTGACAGCCCTACATCATTTCGATTGCGACATCAGCTAACACGTGACATATTTGATTATGACGTCAGCTACTTGAGTGACAGATTGGATCCCTCAAATCTCTATTACAATTTACTTACAACAATAAATACTGCAGAGAATGCTGAATACTGTATAAACTTGTTAACCCTATAATCCTCACTAACCAGAAATAACAAACACTTTAAGACGTAAGGAGTATTTTGTTGATTATTTTGAAATTAATTTGACTGGGAGGTGTTGCTGCCACAGCTTCGAGCCAAATAAGTTTCAAAATATTCATTAGCTTCCCTGGAGATAATGACTACTGTATTCTGCGGCTGTAGTAGTAAAAACATCCTACAGCTGCAATCAATCCTTCTTCACTTTCAACAATCATGTCTTGTCCGCAGACAAAATCTGTAGCTTCCTCAGATCCATTCTTGACTCGAGTGTACCGAGTCCTGCTTTCTTGAAGTCACCTCGTAGAATGCTTAGCAGATTCATGCAATGACGTCCTCACCTGGTCTTATATTTGTTGGCTCCCAGTAGAGCAAATTCCAAGGCTTTCTGTACTGGTGTGTCTTCTAGCATCCTTACCACATGGCCAAACGTGTACCATTTTTGTGTTGACTGACAATTTGGTATGTCTTCTGGAATCTGGCAGAGTTGTCTTGAAATTGAGACACTGAAACAATTTCAGTTTTAGCTGTAGGCCCATGCCCATCTTTAGCTAAGCTCCATCCACATTTCGCTGTGTTGGCATCGATCGATCCCTGAACTACCTGACTATCAATTTCCAGAAAACTATACATGTTGAATATTTTGAAACTAATTTGACTTGGTGCTGCAGACCTTTGCAAATTGAAAAAGTGCGTAACCCATTTTTTTGATTAATTAAATTTGGTTTAGGTAACCCATTCTGTTTTCTTTAAATATTTTTCATGTATTTAAGTACAATATGAAAGGAATTGTGAGAACAGAAAACAGGTTGTGTTATAAATATTTGCGTACCACTTGCGCGAACGAAAAATGGATTACGACAATTTGGACAGGCCTGTTAGTTTCAAAATACTCAACAGCATCTTTATTAAATAGTAAAGGCATACAATTAGTACACCAACGCTTAGTCCGTCATCAATTCAGCATTTGTGACAAACTTATCTGTGATAATGACGTCATGTATTTGTTTATGAGGTCATATGATTGATGGATAAACTGGAAAGGTACATTACGTGTAACTGGGCCCAGGCCTGATGTACATGTTGTATATGATGTATTTACAACTACAACACAAAAATTCGATCACAAGTTTTCATATTAAATCAGAGTTAAAATATGATATATGTTGAGAAAGAAGATTCATAGATTTGAACTTTTTTCTTCATTAAAACAACAACAGATAATTTTTACAGAAAATGCAGTGGCAGATCCAGGTTTTGTCTCAAGGATGAAGTTTTGAAGGATGAAGATGCAGGTTTCCTGCATCTTGAGTGATAGAAAACATTTCCTACACCCATGATTCACCCTTTATACGCCACTGGAGATGCTCAATCAACAAAGAAACTGATCAATAGGAACAGTTTAAAACATAAAATAATTCTAACCCTGTTAAACTGTATCACCTAAAACAAATAACAGACAATACATGTACAATCTAAAATCATCTCAAATGGCACAGTTGAATCCGCTCTGTCACTCAAGTATTTGTGACGGCATAATCAAATACCTCAGATGTTAGTTGATGTCACAATAAAAATGACGAGCTCAGTCACAAAAATCTAAGTCCATCATTAAAGTGTACGAATTGTACATCTTTGCAGAATTTACAATTTAACCGTCTGACTGCTGAGTTTTGGCACACACCATCTTCCAGGGATTCTATCTAAGGACCTGCTAAATATTTTGAAAACAATTTGACTGAAGATTGTGGGTGGCTAAGCCACCAGCAACTTTCAGTCAAAATGCTTTCATAATATTCAGCAGGTCAAGAGTTTTTAGTCATTGAAATTATTGTCTGGTGGCTTGCAGCAGCGAGATAGTTACTAATCATTCTGTTGAATAATTTGTCAGCTGAAAGTAGGCAGAAACAGTCCTCACTCAAACTAGTCTCAAATTATTCAACATAACTTAAGGTGAAATATCAACTGATGTGGTCTTGCTATCGATAAGCATAGAACATCTCGATCTACCTCCTTCTGAAAATACACAAATACAATGGTAATCAATCAATTCCAGGAAGGTTCATCATAAGTGGCAATGACAATCCTACTGCACACATATATTAGTTTTATTGATGGACAAAAAAAAATTCACCTTCCAAAAATGTCTTCATATGTGTCAGAGACACCGATGATTTCATCAACAAACTAGAACCTACACTGCTGCCCCTGACAATGTTTCCTTAGTAACTATTGCTGTAATCGCACATACATATAATCGCACTTGGCAAATTCGATTCTTAAATACATATTTATAAACATTTATAAAAGACATTTCTTGAGTTTATAAATTGGTGTACTGTACAGTAATAAGTTACATGTAACATGTTTCCAAAACAAAAACAGAAATATGTAAGTTAGTTAGTGCAATATTGATCACGATGCAAGAAATGTTCTGTTGAATATTTTGAACGTAATTGTATTGGAAGCTATTGCTGCCTCAGGCTTCCAATACAATTATGTTCAAAATATTCAACAATAAGCTTTGACAACTTATTTTTTAGCTATACTGTAGGACTATACATGTGTAGCTGTAAAAATAGTTACAAAACCATTTTTGAACTATGAACTGTGACAAATTCATTATATATATATATATAATAATTTTCCCCTTTATTTATATGATTACTATATAATTCAATTTAAAACAAGTGTGTCTTTGATACATTATATATATATATATATATATATATATATATATATATATATATATATATATATATATATATATATATATATATATACATATACATACAGCAAATTAAATTGATCACATCAA
The DNA here is from genome assembly GCA_034401795.1 of Chaetoderma sp. LZ-2023a. NCBI lineage: Eukaryota > Metazoa > Mollusca > Caudofoveata > Chaetodermatida > Chaetodermatidae > Chaetoderma > Chaetoderma sp. LZ-2023a. Next base: position 127,683,253 of record CM067372.1, read on the forward strand.
ATTCAAAGTAAAAGGTAATTCTTTATAATTTTCCCCTTTATTTATATGATTACTATATAATTCAATTTAAAACAAGTGTGTCTTTGATACATTATATATATATATATATATATATATATATATATATATATATATATATATAAATATATATATATATATATATATATATATATATATATATATATATATATATATATATATATATATATATATATATACATATACATACAGCAAATTAAATTGATCACATCAAATTCAAAGTAAAAGGTAATTCTTTATAATTTTCCCCTTTATTTATATGATTACTATATAATTCAATTTAAAACAAGTGCGTCTTTGTCAGAAATGTAAAAAAAATTTGACAGACAAACAAAGAAAACTAACAAACCAATTAATAGACTTATTTATTCTAATTGCAAGTCGCAACTAACAACCCAATTCCAACCCTCCTATAGGCAGCAACAGCCTCAAATCACATTAGTTTCAAAATATTCAACAGCTTACCTGTATCATTACCTTGAAGTTTGGCCTGATCCCTTCAGCGGTTCTGGAGGAGTCATTTTCGTGAAAACTAGGTCATCCAAGATGGTCGCTGAACCATTGGGTCAATCAAGTCCTCTTGAACAAACTTGGCTTACCTCTTGGCCTAGATGAAGATTCCCCAAGTGGTCTCGGAGAAGATTTTTAAAGACATTTCCTAAAATCGGCCGAAATCCAAGATGGCTGCTGGTCAAATTAGCCAATCGGCTTCATTTGAACACACTTGGATCCCTAAGCCCTAAGGATGCTTCCTGCCAAATATAATTGAAATCGGCCTAGTAGTTCTCCAGAAGAAGACATTTTAAATTTCCCATTGCTTTAGTATGGGCACATTTGCCGGGAAAATAATCCAAGATGGTCACCAAACCATTTATCCGACAGTTTAAAAAATTGCAAATTTGAGATCAGAATACCTGAAAAACACATATAACACCAATTTCGGCCTCAAAATCTATCAAATAAAAAAATCCAATATGGCCGCCAAACTAGCTATATTTTGATTGGCCCACTGCAGCCATGTTTTTTGATGGTTCATCTTCTCCTGAACAAACTTTATTGGTCCTTAGTCCCTAATCATATCTGCCAAATTTCGACCTGATCCGTTCAGCGGTTCTGGAGAAGAAGTCCTTTTCGCTAAAACTAGGTCAACCAAGATGGCTGCCAAACCATTTGACCAATCAAGTTCCCTTGAACAAACTTGGTTCAGCTCTTGCCCTAGATCATATTTCATGAGGTTTGCATCAATCCCCATAACGGTTTCAGAGAAGATTTTAAAAGATGTTTCCTAAAATCGGACGAAATCCAAGATGGTCGCCGGCCAAATTGGTCGATCGGCTTCATTTGAACAAACTTGAATCTCTATGCCCTAAGGATGCTTCCTGCCAAATATAACTGAAATCGGCCCAGTGGTTCTTGAGAAGACATCGTTTAAAGGAAAAGTTGATGGACGGATGACAGACGGATGCTCGCCACGGCATAAGCTCACTTGGCCTTTCAGGCAGGTGAACTAATAAAATCGTTTATTATGAAGAAAATCAACCGTATCCATGCTGGTTTCCCGATTTTAAACTACCAATATACATGTATATGTAAACTGTTCAATATTTTCAGACTAATTTTACTGGATGCTGTTGCTACCTAGACATAAATTCCAAGCAAATTATTTTCTCTAGGCATTGTAAATTATCGGAAATATTTCTTAAAATAGGTAGGAATTAACTAATAAAACATTTAATGATAGAGCTTTTGCATGTGTGTTCGTGCATGTGTGTCTAGCTGTCGGGAGATATGTCTAAATATGACTGATCCGATTTGGCTCAAATCTTAACGAGTGGGTAAAGCTGAAGAATGAATTACATGTAGTGTTTAGGGTACAAATCATTAATGCGTTATATTAACATATGTTTCTGAACTCAGCAATAGTTGTTGCTTATTAGGTTCAATTAGCATATATAGGGTCACTATTTCTTAATCTTAATTTATAAAGTACAGCTCAGAAATAACTTTGCATGTTTCCAAAACAAAATAAAATGTTCTGTTGAATATTTTGAACATAATATTAGGCAGCAATGTCTTCCAATCCCATTATGTTCAAAATATTCAACAAAACATTTCTTAAGAACTAACATGTAACATGTTTTTGTTTTGGAAACATGTTAACCTATTTGAGCTTTAATGTTACAGCAATATGTATCATGGTGTTCCGTATTCTCGCGGTAGTTACGACAATGGACCTTTCCAGTTTATCCATCCATCATATGACATAATCAACTATGTGACCTGTAGGATGACGTTATAATAAATTACAGCATGAATGACTTGATTTAGTCTGCCTTAAATGCTTAATTGTCCGACATGTTGTACGAATTGTATGTTTTTATTATTTACTAAACATTCTGTTGCATATTTTGAAACTAATTTGATCGAGTGCTGTTGCTGCCTACCCAGTCAAATTAGTTTCAAAATATTCAACAGCTTACCAGTATAGTTTTCTGGAAATTGATAGTTAGGGAGTTCAGGAATCGCTCGATCCCAAAACAAGCGAGGTGTGGGTGGAGCTTAGCTAGAGATGGGCGTGGCATAGCTAAAACTGGAAAAGTCCATTGATATCACAATATCATAAATTAAGCTTTCCTGATTGAAATGTTATTTGGATTTGAATGTCAGATGTATTTACCAAATTGTTCACAAAATATAATCCAGTTTTGTGCAGATAAACGGTTTTATATCAGCTCGGGAAAGCATCAGGGTAGGTGGTCGTATTTCACAGCTATACCATAAACCATATTCTCGCAGCTAACAAAGAATAGTATCTACGGTGGCCCCTTGTAATCAAAGCACATAGAAAATATCAAGAATGCTTTCCAGGTTAACAAGTCTTCAAGAAAACAATATTAATTCTTTAAAAATCGGTCAAAATCTGGAATCACTCACACTGCATGCAATACGTCATGCCAGAGTTTGTTTGTAAGACGCGTGATTGGGAAATCCCCAAAATTATTACAATGACAATGTGTTATGACATAGCGACTTTCTGAGCTACCCTTATTTTTTCCATACACTTTAATCATCCAACAGCGACACAGAATCATTGATAACGGGACTTGATGATATCTCTGAGGTAAATAAGTTAGTAGCAGACAATGTGCTTCAGTCAGCTAGATGCTTTTTATATATTAGATTTTTCTGAGTTAGTGATGAGATTTTTGAAGTAGGGTTCATGCGAGTATATTATAATGTTGATTTTGTTTGTACACTGTAGTTTTCTATTTTACTGTACTTGATAATAAGAGCAGAATTTGAGGGAAAAAAGGGGTTTGACATCATCTTTGTCTTCCTGGTTACGGCGTCGCCATGGGAAACAGCCAGTAGCGGGTGGTAGTTTTTATTTATAGCAAAAAATCATAAAATGTTGCGAGAATATGAGACAGGAGTATATGCATTTTAATTTTCAAATTTTATTCAGGAATATTACCAGCCCTGATATATTTATGGTATGTACGAGGTAACAGGGCTTAACTTAAAGCCTGGTAAATATACTTCTCTTGTCTGTAAATGCTTACTTTCTTACCAACAATTATTTGGGTTATATCAAATCTGATTTAAGGCAAGTTCTTGGCATTCATAAATGTAAAAAGAAATAAAACTGCAATATTGTCTAGATGGCCAATAGAATTTGAACAACTTGGCTGCCTTGGTTAATTATTATAATACATCCAGTATAAAAGTATGAAAAACTATAGCTAAGTATTAATATTATGTAAAGAAAAACATTGACAAAAATTATGTATGCATACAACCTTTGCTTTGAATTATCATTGTTTTAGCGCCTTTTGTGTCAACAACAGTGCCTCAAAGCGCTCAAAATGCTACTTAAATATCAATTAGCTCTTTAACACTTTCATACCAAAGCCGGGCTCTGAAAAACGCTCATTTGCAGGCCAAGAGAAGACTATTTCTTTGCAAATTTACCACTAGACTGACTGGCTCGGTAACCGAGCCAGTCATTCCAGTTGAAAATTTGTAAAAAGTCTTCTCTTGGCCTGTAAATGGATATTCATTAAGAAAATATAACGGTCAAGCTTTTTCAAGAAAATTTACATTTTTCCCCAGTGGATGTCCATTTGCAGGCCAAGAAGACTATGTTTGGTAGATATACATGTACACCTGGAAGTGACAAAAATAGCTTTCCGTTGCCCTGCAAATGGATATTTCACAAGAACATTGGAGTGATTATTTTGACTGGCTTGACCATTAAGGGGTTAATGGTCAAGAAAATCCAAATCTTTGACCAATCAGTGTTCATTTGCATGCCAAGAGACAATTTTTTGAAAATGTACCATGAGAATGACTGGTTCAGTTAGCGAGAGATGACTGGCATAGTTAGTGAGCCAGTCATTCTAATGGTAAATTGCCAAAAAATAGTCTTCTTTTGGCCTGTAAGTGGACACTCTCAAGTAGAGCTGGGCGGTCTGATGGTAGTACCGTGAGGACCGCGGTATACCGTGAACCGATACTGTGACCGTTGACATTTCCAAATACCGTGAATACCGTCCATAATGTTTGAGCAATATTTGAGAAATATATTCATAAAATCTGACTTGACCAAGGGTAAATAGGTGCTAATAGTGCCAAAAATACAGGCATCCCTAACTATTAGCTGAGTTGAGGTGAAAGGGTCGTTGTAAAAACAAACATCAAGACGTCAATTACAAAATAATGACAGGCAGAATTGTATGTCAAACGTACATCTTGAAAGTCTCACAGTAAAATTGCTTTATTTAAAACATCTAAACTCATTCTCTGGCTGTCCGCCGGTAGTAATTACACTATAATATATTCCCTATTCCCGTTTCTATTATTTGTAATTTATTACTCCAAGCATTTTGTCACCGAACAAACACGCTAGAATAACAAAATAACATACAAACTGCGTGCTATTCAAACACAACAGCGATCTCGCAAAGACGTATCTGATTGGTTGTTCATGAACTAGACCATGGGAAAATACATTACTATGCTGAATTTATCAATGAAAATTTACTAAAACGTAGTATTTGCTCGCGTCGTTTTGATCACGTGCTAATTTATTAACAACGAGCAGCGTTGAAGTCGTTATTTTTTTATTTTTCTGGCTTGTTTTAAGAAATTTCTTTAAGGATTAAATCCAGTTTAAGCAACGACGCCTAAAAATTATAGTGTTTTAGTTTTTGTAATTCATTTTTCAACTGGCTACACGTCGGAAGTTCGCGGAAATAGCTTTTTACACGCATTGTTCACGTGAAGCATGGCGAGTAATGAGTCTGCACATCGGGTACTCGGTAATTATCAGAAGCTTTGGAATCAGCTATATTCAATGTCGTGTTATATGTATGTGTATAGGCCTGTTTTCGCGAGTAACAGAATATATGACTCCAGCAGAAATAAAAGCGTACAACACTCACCCCGTTTAAATACTCGCGGATTTTGTCTAGACTCTGTTTATCAAAGCGCTCGACTGCCAAGATAAAATTTACTGTTTGCTAGTCGCACGCAAGAACAATCAAGATTGAAAATAGTGCACCCCAATGTCTCAAACAGCAGGTTATAGTTAGGGAGTCGACCACACCCTTTGACCGATATTCCCGTGAATGATATTACGTCAATAAAAATAGTGACCTAATAAAATCGTGAAACTAAACAGTCGCAATAGCCATGTTTTTCTTCTCTAAATTAGGAAGCCGATTTATTTATTTTACCTATATTTACCGTTGATTGGAGATGGAAGTGAAAACGAAATGGAAAAAATGGTTCTAATTTCGTGGCATGCCTCAAGCTCAGATGACGGTATACCGTGGTACCGCAGTATTTTTTCCTGGTACCGATACCGTCATGTAAATATCAATACCGCCCAGCTCTACTCTCAAGACACCGTTTTGGATGGCTTATTATTGGACTAAGGTGACACAAGAGGGGTGAAAAGCTAAATCATATGTCAAAAAGACATAAGTAATCCTTGAGAGCACCTGGCAATGGAAGAACACGTCTGGCATCAGCCATATCACGGATACATCTCTTACGAATCACTTTACGACACAGCTCCGTGAGTGGTTCCAACGTTGAAGCTCTCTGTTTCAACCACTTATACGCAGCATTATTCTCATATAAATCGGGAATACACAACGCTTGTTTCGCAATATTCTGTTCTGTGGAAGCCAGGAATAATAAATGCGCAATTTCTGGAAGATTTCGTGCAATCGCTATTTGGAATAATGGTAACATTCGCCAAACTCTATTGATCACAGCCTTTGCTGGACTGTCAACTAAAGCGCCTGCAAGAAGCAACATGCGAACAATCTCTGTATGTCCATTGTATACAGCATCTGCAACAGGATACAAGTCATTCACATCAGCTACGTTCACTAAGGCACCATTTTCTAGCAATATTTTCACACACTGTATATCGCCTCTATAAGCGGCATAGTGAAGGGGTGTGCGGTTTGCCATGCATTTACTATTAATATCTGCCTTCATACGGATAAGATACCAGAGAATTCTTGCGGCCTCATCCCATGCCTTCCCGCGGACTACCTCATTTATTGGGGTGCATCCCCATGCATTCATAGCATTAACATCAGACCCAGACTGCACTAATACCTTCACAGCAAACAGGTGTCCGTGTCTAGACGCATAATGTAAAGCAGTGTCGGAATCGTAATTAAGTATATGAACGTCGCATGAAGATGCTAATAAACTTTTGATAATATCAACATCTCCTTTCCGAGCAGCTAGCATTAGGGCAGTATCACCAGATTGTTCCCGTATATCGGTGTCGGCTGATACCTCTAAAAGACGCTGGACAACACGCGGACGTAAATTCCAACAAGCCATATGGAGCGCAGTACGACCAGCATTGCTCTGGATATCCACCTGTGAAAAAACCCAAACTCGGATACACAGTCAATGGTACGTCATTGCAAATCCCCAAGATTCACCAACTTTGTAGTGCTCTCCCCTCCACCACTTTCCACACTGCGGAGGTTGGAGTCTAATGTAAACAGTGCCTTACAATCTGCAGTCATATGGACAACTAACATAGCAAATTGGGTTGAATTCTATCATCTTTGACTTTCTGCACTTCTCCCCCCACTGAGACACACACACCCACCACCCTCACGCTGGGGGTCAGGGCTTAAATTAATTTCTAAACACAGGAAGTCCGGGACTTCCAGGGTATTGCTATTGGGAGTCCAAGCAAGAAACATGGAACTCTTAAAATGGTTCAAATACATGTAATTTGGTTAACAACATTGTTTTTAGAGATGTCAGGGCCAAAAAGAGGAAGTCCAGGACTTCCTTGGCATGTTTTTGTAGAGTCCAAACATGAACTTTGGGAGTATAGGATTCCCGAACTTCCACTAGTGGAAGCCCTGCTGGGGGCAGAGCCTAACGTAAATGTCGTCTTGCAATTCCGAACCATACGGGTAACTCACATAACAAATTTGGTTGTTCTCCACAAAATTGTTTCGGTGGAAATATTTGAATGGACGGAGGCGATTGCAATATCACCTCAATTATTTTCAAAATGCGTGCGAATAATAAATGGACATAACTGGGTTTTTTTGTGCAAATTATTTAACAATGGCGGGATCTGATCTGTCACTCAACTCATAATCTGACGTCGTAATCAATTATGCCACTAGTTAACCTGACATCACAATCATAATGCCGCATTAGAATTCTGTCATGAAAATCGACGTCTGTCACTAGCCACCAACTTTCAGTCAAATTGTTGTCAAAATATTCAGCAGGTCCAGAGTTATTGCCCATTGTAATTATTGTCAGCAGTCAGACAGTTAACAGCCTCTATGCCTCTGTAGCAGTATCTGTTGAACGGTGTAATATAAAATTGGTAAATTGTATGGATGCACCGATACACTAAGCCATAACGCGATACGTATCGCGATATATTTGTTTCACAATACGATATGTATCGCAATACATATATACATGTACATGAATGATATATGCGTTTTAAATAAATAAACCAATATTGATGTTATATTTCCTCACTAATAGCATCTGTATATCTAGTATTAAGCCATTTACAACACATAGTAATGGATTTGTTAGAATTGATACTCGCAGTAACAACGATTCTAGGATCTTGAATAGTGGGGACCAAGGACCCTACCCAGACAAAAGGTTGGGACATTAGAATAATATGAGGTACAGAGGCTCTGAACGAACCCACAACTTAGCAGAAATAGAGGACTGTTAGAGAAATATATATCCACATTTGATGCTTTCTTACAAGTCAGACCAATCTGATTAACACTCATCATTTACATCTTAGTATCTCAATTTCAAATCGTCCATACTGGCAGCAACCGCTTCCATTGAAATTAGTTTCAAAATATTCAACAAAATTTTCTTACAATGCCAAAAATTTGTCATAGCTGATATAAGTTTGAAAGAGTTGCATTATTTTACAGTTGAATATCTATAAAAAATATGGGGACATTTGACCCCTAATGGAAAAAAATTTGGGTCATTTCAGAATAACAGGTGACTATGACCCCATGGCCCCTCCTAGAATGAACACTGCAGTAATAAGAAATTTACACATTAAAATAATGCATCTCTACTTTTTGACTAAATTTTAAACACAAATTAAACTATGATATTCTTTTTACATGCATCACGATTCTTGTAAACGTGTACTGGAAAAGTATCGCGATGCGCGATGTATCAATGAATCGTTGCAAACCCTAGTAAATTGGTTCTAGCGTATGCTTACTTGTGCTCTGTACTGTAGCAACAAATTGAGTACTGGCATGCGGTTATTGCAGGCAGAAAGCATGAGTGGAGTGTCACCATCAGGGTCCACGCAGTTCACATCAGCACCATGCTGGAGGAGCAGTTCCACACATTGTGTATTGCCATTGTTGGCTGCCACTATCAGCCCAGCACTAACGTCGTCGTCTGTGTATACACCGTATTGTGTCTGAATAGCATTCCTCAACAGCTGCAAATCATTTTTACAAGCTGCCTCGACCAGAATACTGCAAGAAGATTGAACAAGCATTAAATATAGGGGCAGTGGTTTTAAGCTAACAGAAAATGAGCTGAATTCACAGAATTGGTAATTTGAAATGGAAAGTGATATTCAAATGAAAATCAATAGAAAATGAGAATATTGACAAAAAATTGCATTTTTGCATTAAAAAACCATTTTCACCCAAAATCATGTACCTAAAAAAGGTGAATCCTTCACAATACACATTTGCCTATCATATCCGAGGCATACATGTATGCCAAGTTTCATTAACTTGTTTTAAACGATTCTGTATGATGTGGTTTTTATGATAAAATTGACCAAAATCGTGAGTTTTTGCATTAAAAAACCCATTTCACCCAAAATATTGGCCTTATAAAGGTGAATTCTTCAAAAGGCACATCTGTGTATAATAACTGAGGCATACCCCCAAGCTTCATTAAACTATCTAAGTCAGTTCTGTATGATATGCTGTTTACGAGATATTGTAGATGGACAGGCAGACAGACAGATTGACAGACACAGTGATTACAATAGGGCTTCCACACCTTCTGGTGCAGGGCCCAAAAGACATCTATTTGCAAAACCTTTGTAAACACACCTTTCCCAGATTGATGTCATTACACCGGGATTCCCATAAATCAATGCTCGGAGCATAATTGCTGGATGGTCACGCCGCCAACAAACAGCTGACCTGTCTTGAGTTACTATTGCACTATAAGTACACTGTGATTTAAACTGTTCCTATATGATAAATTAAATCACTATATTATGTAAGTCATACATCATTGGAAAGCGCATTCAATTCTCTAAACATTAATGCATTATTCTTTTTGGGTGTAAAATTGTCACTGGGTTATTTGCGTATACAAAATATACCATTATACCTAGATTGATTAAATAAAGTGGACAATAGGGGTTATTTTAAAATCACAATCAACCGTATTAAATTTTACAAAAATATAAAAATGAATACAGAAATGTATATGAAATTGGCTTAGCTTTCCAATGGTGTATGACTTCAATAGTATTATGAAATTAGTTCTTCAAATAAACTACTTAAAGTGCCTTGTATCAGATTCCACTAGTAAAGTAATGCTTTTTGCACGTTGCCTTTACCAGCTAGAAATGGTATGCGCCATGCATTATGGGAAGGTATTTTCCCAAAATACACTAATGTGGGAAAGGTCTATTGAAACAAAAACATAATAGTCAAATGGAAATTACCGGATAAAGGCATTTTTAAGAACCAGAATCACATGTAAGAGAGGGATCCAATCCGTCACTCAAGTATCTGATGTCATAATCAATTATGTCACATGTTAGCTGACGTAATATTCAATAATGATGCAAAGTTCCAGTGTTAAAATCAGTCTGTCATTAATCCTTTGACACTTATGACAAAAATGGCTTCTACAGTGGTCTTGAGAAATGTCAATTTGCAGACCAAGAGAACACTATTTTTGAAAATTTTCCACTGGAATGACTGGCTCGATAATCGAGCCAGTCATTCCAGTGCTAAACTTTCAAAAAAGCCTTCTATTGGTCTGCAAATTGAAATTTTCTTTCAAAAAAATTGAAATTTTCTTGAACAAATTCAAGGCTTAAAGGGTTAATGAATTATACAGTATGTCTTTGATGAATTTACAATTTAACCCATTAATGGTAAATTTTCAAAAATTGCTTTCTCTTGTCCTGCAAATGGACATTCCTCAAGACCACTACAGAGGCAGGGTTTGGCTGCCTTCACCAGTAAAAGGATAATAAACATTCTGTTTAATATTTTGAAACAAATTTGATGGGGAACTGTTGCTGCCATACGCAGCAACAGCCATGGGCAACAATAGCCCTCAGCCAAATTAGTTTCAAAATGTTCAACAGCTTACATGCATCGTTGCCTTGAAAGTTAGATTCTGGGAATTCAATTTTCAAATACAGTAGATTCCAATTTGAGTAACGAGTGTGGATCTTAGCTAGAAATCGATGATGCGTATCTAGAAATGATTCCCAAGACTTGTGGTTTAATAGTTTGGAAATAATTTGACTGGAAGACATTGCTGGTAGCAATGGTTTCCAGTTAAATTATTTTCAAAATACTCAACAGCTTTCCTGCATATAATGATATAACTGCCCTGAAATTGAGATAAAAGTAAAGATATTTTATCATGACAGGTAATCTCTATGATATGAATGATGCAGTCAGTGAATTTACTGACTTGGTTCGCAACCACTAATCGCGAATGCCACTAACCACGAATTCCAAAATGTGATGACCGTGATTTCGTGTTAATGTTCTAAACCCACTTGTCTAAATTCTGTCCATTTTAGCAAATATTTTGATTGTATTTGGATTTACGCTTCAAATTTAGTCCAAATAAATCTCTGATGACCATATCCACCAAAATATTGACGAGATTTCATTATTTAAATACGTTGTAAAATTTCGTCGGGTGTTGGCATTTCGGAAATTATGAAATATAAACCAGTACACCACGATCTGAGATCAAAACTCAATTCGTAGTTCCTGTGGCCATGTTAGTAAATCTTTCCATTTCGGAACACGAAAATACAAAATTCAGGAAGCAAGTGTGCACGTTGAACTCAAGATTTACTGACAAAGTTACTGTTAGGCTTGTGCGATTATTGCGCTGAGTGATCGCGATCAATTATTAAAAAATAATCGTGATTACTCGATTAATCAGCTTGTATACAAATTACCAAGAGTAGACATAAGTTCAAAAGAATGTCAATGACGAAAATTGCAATGGCGTTTAGGAATGTCCATTTGCAGGGCAAGAGCACTTGAAATATATTTTCATAAATAGTCTTCTCTTGCCCTGCAAATGGACATACATTCACTAAGCAAAATGTCATTTTTCATGACTGATCGCATTAAAAAGTAATGGAAAGTTAGGTTTTGACATATTTTATGCAATAGAAAATATTCACGATTATTCTATTATTTAATTTTTAATCATATAAATTCACGATTTAAAACATAATCACGATTTTTAGACCAAGTCAGTCATGAAAATGCGCCCTAAAGACTCTAACAGGTGACTTACTGTTTCATGTCGAAGGTCAGCCTGTTTTCGCTTCCTCTATAATAAATGCTACATCAGATGATGTACACCAACAAATCTGAAATAAAAAGATTATATCAAGTTAGAAGACTTGGTTACGTCATGATCTGGGAACACACACTTGTAAACAAGTACCGGTAGAAGATACTCAACTTAAGTTATTGATTGAAGACCATAATGTAAATATAGATAAAGTTACGGATGGATGGACGGACAGACTGACCCTAACATGCTTAAAACATCTAATTATCACACGTGCTTTATCCGTAGTACCGTATTGAAATACATACGACAGATTGATCAGATCAGTTTTATATTGGTTTTATTCATAAATACGAGTTAGACAACTGACCGTTACTGGGCGATTCTACCAGTGTTGTTCCATCCAGAAAACATTTTTGGCAAAAAATCTAGAAAATTATTTACAGAACAAAATGATATTGTTCATACAATTAATATAGGATGTTGGGACTCTTTTGGTGGACGATTCCAGCATTACATTTTGAGCCAGCTTCAAGACTTTAATCCATGCTAGTGTAATAAGTTTACTGTCAAATTCCTTAATTTCCCTCTAGTAAATATTATGTGATCACACTATAATGCATCACCAAAATTTAACCACCTAGAGTTATGCAAATACTTTCTAGACAAGTGTTTGTCTTCCGTTACTCGAGTTACAAAAATAGAACATGGGCATTTTTTCAAACTCTTTGAGAACAATTTGTCCTCAAACTATTTATTTGAGGTAAATAGCCACTACAGTAGTAGTAGCCTAACATGCATAGAAATGTAACAAATATAACTAAAATTCAGAATTATTAATTAACAAGGCTTGGCCTGAAAAGGTTTGCGTTACTGTTAGTCACATTACATTTTGTCCAGCAAGAAAGAGGTCACTGTTATCCATTAAGATCGTGATTCAAAGGTCAAGCGATGACTGTAAATGCCATTCTGAGCTAGTGAGATTCATATCCAGGTATCTTTAAGCATAGTGGTGCACAATTAATGGATTTGTAAGACTAAAATTGCTCAATGAATTTGAAATAATCACGACTGTTAATGGGAGCTGGTTCATGGAGCCTTTTAATGACTTGTTCTTGGCTGTAGAATATGGCATCATGAGTGGATGGCCACTTCTAGTTCTTTCCAGCTGGAATCATGACAGATTTTGTAGTAATTGCCCTGTATTTCGCAAACAACACAGTCATCATATCTGACTGCACACCAGCAGGGTTTGGGTAACCGTAACTGACTGTAACTTAGTTACATTTTTCATGTAACTGAAGTAACTTGTAACTGAAGAATTTTTTCAGTTACAGTAACTGAAATGTAACCAGTAACATTGCAAAAGTAACTGAAATTTCAGTTACTTTTCAGTTACATTTCAAATCTTTTTACCAAATTTATTAACATTTTCTTAATTTGGGGCATAGCTAGTTATACATGTGACACTCCAATATCCCAATTTCAATGCAATCATTCAGGTAAGCTGTTGAATATATTGATGCTAATTTTACTGGAAGATGTTGATGCCATGGCAACAACTTTATTTCCAAGCGTCAGTGATATTTATTTTAGAGATTTTCCATTGGAATGACTGGTTTGATTATTGGGGCAGTCATTCCAGTGCTACATTTTCGAATATAAATCTTGCAGCCTACAAAATAGACATTTCTTGACCAATCTTGACAATTAAAGGGTTAACCCACTCTATATCTGTATACGTGATATTTTAGCAATGATAATCTGAATTTTATTGCTACATCAGGCAACAACAACCGTTAACCAATATCTTATACAGCTTTTACATTAGTCTACACTGTAGCTTAGAAACAGGTTGTCTACTAAATCATTATAGAATTAACTGCTACCTTTTAAAGATTAAATTTGTTGAAGAAAACTTTAGCCTTCTCATAGCAAATGGACCATGAGATTATTTTAGAAAATTTGTCAATGAAATGACTGCTTGGTTATTGAGCCAGTCATTCAGTGCTAAAATTTCAAAAATATATTATATTTCTCTGAAAATCGACATTTCTCAAAACCCCTACAAAAGCTATTTTGTCCAGCTTTAGTGTTAAAGGGGTATAAGGATTAAAACAGCAAATGTTGAATTGTAAAGAAAGTTAAAATCTGCCACAGTATGCGTTAACAGCATGTCCTGTTCTTTTCTTTATATGCACTATTGATTAGGCCAGCCTACATGTAGGACATCATTGCTCAGCAATTACACTCCTGCTAAATTCAATTCACATAGGTGTGGTGATAAAGTTTAAAGGACAATGCCATTGATAAAAGTCAAGCCATCAACCATTTTGGTATAGCAGACAAAATTTATAAAGGCTGTGGAATTAAACTAGTGTACTGAAAACTAATCTGACCTGAAAATAAACTGTTGCTGCCATATGAAGCAACAGCTTTTGGAAATACAATTACAAATGCAGTAAGTATAAAGTATTCGGCAGATTATCTGATCGGTGTCAATTTGCCATTGCAACTAATGAAGGTAATAAACTATTTTCAAAATAGTTACATTCCTATTTGAAATTAATCAAACATCAAAGCTGATGGACATTTGGAAGCTAATTTAACTGGAAACTGTTATATTGCCCCATGGGAGATGGCGGATTATCATATCATAGAAAGCCAATGATCCAAGGAAATCTGTTGAACATTTTGAAACTAATTTCACTGAAAAATGTTGATATCTATGGTAGCAAAGCTTTCAGTCAAATTAGTTTCAAAACTTTCAACCAATAATTTCTTACCATAAGATTAATGTTTGTTATATGGCATGTCTGGGTTGAAAGGGTTAGAGGACGAAATATATATGTACATCTATGAAGGCTGTGGAATTAAGCTAGTGTCTTATTATTTTGGAAACAAGTTGATTGAAATTTGTTATTGCACATGACACCAAAAAATTCAGTCAAATTTATTAAAGAATTTTCAGCAGCAGTGGTTATAGTGGTATTTTGTTTCTACTATATATCTCAATTTGGTTGACTACATTACACCTGTTATGATGACATTGATGTTCACATAGTCCTTCATAATAATTATCAGTTAAAGTAACTAATGTAACTGAAATGTAACCTTAGTTACATTATGCAAAGTAACTGAAATGTAACTAGTTACATTGCTCAACTAATGTAACTTTAACTGTAACTGACATAGTCCAATGTAACTGTAACTAGTTACATTTAAATGTAACTGACCCCAGGTCTGCACACCAGTCCTGGCTCTTCAGTTTATCTTGTGTTACTGCAATTTCCAATTGTTACATACATGTAAAGGTGCTCTTCATAGCCTTAAACCCGTTTTCATACTGACTTGACGCCAAATTTGGATGTTAACCTTAAAGGTAAAAAAAGGTCAAGGGCATAAGTCTAGGCACATTTACAAGCTCTAAGTAATCACTTGATCAACCAATTACCCTAACTGCTATGGGATTGTCATAAAAGAGCAAACTGAGTCACGGTTATTATTGTTGAAAGTCAATTACACGACTTCTATCAAGCAACCAGTCATCAATATTCAGTCAAATAGATTCAAAATCTCAATATGAGTGATGACTTAAATGTGGCTCGTTTATATTTAGGTTTCAACAAATGACTAATGAATATCTGTTTGGATCTGTGACTACCAAAGTTTGAAGGAAATTTCAATTCCTCTTTCTCAGAGATCTAACAATACTCACCATTCTATTACTTCTGATACAAGCTATCTTGGATAGCTGGCCCTAGGACTATAGACTTAGTAAGCTTTACCGGCTCCTGGAACCGGGTACTTGGCTCCCAACAGCCGAGTACCCGTTTGCCATGAAGCTCATATTGTTTGCATGGCCACCAAACAAGAGATACCCATGGCTTGCCTCCGTGGGGCTGGGAGGCATGGTCCGTAACAGAATGGTGAGTATTGTTAGATCGCGGAGAAAGGGAAATTGAAATTTCCTTAATTCTCCATCAATCAATACTCACCATTCTATTACTTCTGATATACACCAGATTTAGACAGTAGCCTGGTGGGAAGGGGCAAGCCATCAACTGCTACTTTTGACCCTTGGAGAAAGAGCTTAGACTTAAACTTGACAAATAGAGACCTAAAAGGACAATCAAGTTAAAGGGACCGAATCACATTCGCATCACTGCCACACACCCCTTTTTTCTCCTAAGAAAAGGGAGAGAACTCACGAACATGCATCTCGCCTGAAAACACAAATATGCTAAGAGGGTTAACTGCCCTTTGCATATATCAGCATGAATATATAAGGTGAATGAACATGATATATACACATAATACAAGAAACTCTCAATCTTGAATTACCTCATGATATTTGGATTCCAGACATGGAGCCTCAACCAATCACTCGTCAGGCCATCAGTGACACAATCTGGTTGACATCCTCTCGCCTGACCATGTCTGCTTCTTAATTCTTGCTTACAAATGCCAAAAATGGAGAATTGCAGTGTGGTCGTTTAACTATCGTTTCAAAACAGCTAAAGCTGGCGGAGTCTGACATATCCCTCATATAGTAATCCGTGAAAGAGGACTCACAGTGCCATTGTGCAACAGCCATGATGTCGTCTAACGGAACACCCTTGTAAAGGGCGGTCGAGGAGGCTATTCCTCTAATGTTGTGTGCCCTTGCGCATTGCACCTGGTGCCCAGTCGCAATCTCATGGGTAGTCTGAATACATTCGACTACCCAACGAAAGATAGAATCCATGGATGCGGCGCCATATGGCTTCTTATGGCAGATCCACAGATGTCTATCATTCGACCGCAACGAGTCTGTCCGTCTTTTGTACTTAATCAAAGCACGGACTGGGCACCAGACACTGGCATCAAGATAAAACCTAGTTAGTTTCGGTATAATGATCGGTTTGCCGGGATATTTCAGATTGATTCTTTGACATAAACTCTGCTCTTGGCAGTAGACGCAGACCCTCTCCAGAGACAATAAATCGGTCCCTCTCTGCTGAAAGTGCATGGATCTCACTGCGCCTTCTAGCTGAGGAAGCTGCCAATAGAAAAGCCGCCTTTAGAGTCAAATGCTTTAGACTAGCCAAACGCAATGGTTCGAAAGGGTGCTTGGTCAGTACATTAAGCACTAAAGATAGACACCATGCTGGAATGACTACCGGTTGTCTCGGTCGGAGATTGCTCATTCCTTTCACCATCACATTTAACTGGGCCACCTCTGGACTATCCCTGTTGGCTAGACAAGGGATAACTGATGGCAAAGCTGACTTGTATCCAGCAATTGTGACAGGAGCTAGTCCTGAAAAGAACATCTCACAGAGAAAGTCTGCTATTTGCTGAACAGTGGATTGAAAGTTATTAATATCCTTCACACCAGTCTGCAAATCTGTTAACCCTGTTGTTATATGACTTTAAGGTTGACCTCCTTCTCGCAGCTGCGATGAATTTCGCAGCTTGTCGAGAAAATCCTTCAGACGTGGAACGTTGTTTGATAACATCCACGCAGTCAATTTGAACATTTCGTGACGCTCGTGTAGGAAGCATCCCTTGGCCTGGGAGATTATGTTCGGAATCTCGGGTAACTGCACTGGATTGTCCACCAGCAGATCTAGAAGATCCGTAAACCACGACCTGCTGGGCCAAAAAGGCGCTATTAGCCGGACCAGGCATGGTTCCTCTCTGATCTTCACCAATATCTTTGGCAGAGGAATGGTGGGTGGATACGCGTAAGCGTGCATCCCTCTCCAGCTTATCGCCAGAGCGTCTGTATCGATGGCATTTGGATCTGGAATCGGCGAGACATAAGTCATGATTTGAGCATTTTCCTTTGTGGCGAACAAGTCCATGTTGGGTTTGCCCCAATGCTCGAAGATCCTGTGAAGAACTGGAGGGTTGAGAGACCATTCTGTTGGCAGAATCCTCTGTCTGCGAGACAAAGCATCCGCCAGAATGTTCAATCGCCCAGGAATGTGAGCTGCTTTCAAAACAACCGAGTAATTCCTGCACAACTGAATCAAGTGCCACACTTTCATACATAGTGTGGGTGACTTGGTCCCGCCTTGGCGATTTATGTATGATACTACTGTCGAGTTGTCCGACCATATCAATATCGCCTTGCCCCCGACTTTTGGAAGAAACTTTTCCAATGCCAGTTCCACTGCCATCATTTCCAACAGATTGATATGCAGCTGGCTCTCATGGAGAGTCCATGTGCCCGAGACCTGGTGTTCTCCCAGGCAGGCCCCCCCACCCCTCCAGCGATGTATCTGTGTACACGGACAACTGGGGGTGGGGTAGGTGCAGTGAAACTCCTACTAGGAGATTCTGCCGCTCTTTCCACTATACAAGATGCGACATTAACGGCTCCAAAACTGGCACCAGCTTTGACAGGGGTTCTATTCTCTGTTTCTACAGAGATATCAGATACAACTGGTTAGGTCTTCCCATCAGAGCAGCGTACGGGATTACCTGCTCCATGGAGACCATCATCTGAAGAAACCGCCTCGCCAGAATGTGGTTTCCCAATCGAAAACTCTTGAGGATGGCTAACAGAGACACCACGCTGGGCTCTTACGGGTAAACCCTGCCCTCCTCGAGATCGAATCGCATCCCCAAATAAACGAAATGTTGAGTGGGTGTCAATTCGGATTTCTCCTTGTTGACTATCCAGCCTAGATCTGAAAGTAACTTCAGAGTCAGAGCAGTATCCACCTCTAACTTGGCTGGCGTGTCTGCCTTGATAAGCCAATCATCTATGTAGGTGTGAAGCGCCACGTTCTCTCTTCTGAGAAACGCTGTCACCGCAAGGACCACTCTGGTGAAAACCTGTGGAGCTGTCGACAGGCCGAATGGGAGGACTATAAACTCCCATACATGATTCTGAAACGCGAATCTCAGAAACCTGCGACACATTGGAATGTGGAAATATGCATCTTTCAGATCGATCGATACACACCACATTCCCTTCCTCAATCCTGCCATTACCGACCTCGGAGTTTCCATCTGAAACTGAGGCGTATGGATAAACCAATTCAATGACCTGAGATTGATAAACGGGTCTCCACCCCTCTGTGCGCTTGGGAACAAGAAACATGTTTGAATAGAAGCCTGGAATGTTCTGGCTTGCTGGTTTTATTGCTCCCTTCAGAAGCAAACGTGACACTTCCTTTTGAATGGCTTCTAACTTGTCTGGCTCCCTTGGAACGGGAGTCCAGACTGGTGCCAAAGACAGATTTTGTGGTAGAAAATCCCACCACTCTGGCATGTATCCCTGGGATAACCATCGCAGGACCAGCCTGTCTGACGTCACACCTCGCCAAGCCTCGACGAAACGCAGGAGCCTTCCACCCACTATAGACGTATTGATGCCTAATGCTGGTGTCTGGCTCGCGATCCGCACCCCACCTCTCTTGACGAGAGAGAGAGAACCATTTTGGTCTTGGCTTGGCCGGTCTAACTGGCACCGCTGTTCCTGTTGCACAGGTGCGGTCCAGGCAGATACGAAGGGAGCCCTCGCACCCTCAGGTACGATCCGCGCCCTTCTTACTGCCCTTTGAGGACATACCCTTCCCCTTCCTGCCTCTCGGGCAGTCGGTGGCTACATTGGGGTGGGTAGGTGCCTCCACAACCTTCTTGACCTTCTTCGCCGGAGAAAACCCAGTAGAAACAGAAGCAGCACTAGGCTTGGCTTTCGCCTTGCTTTTATGCTTCTGCTTCTTAGAAGGGTGTCCGGTTAGTGGTTTGGCTACAGGCCCTAGTGCATGCGCCTGTCGCACTAGTTCCAGCTGCAGATTCACCGCTAACCGATTCTGTGCGATGCTGGCAGTGTCTTCCAAGATGGCCCGCGCTTGGCCACCAAAGATGCAAGGGCCAGTAAGGGGCTTCCCAAGAAGACGCTCTCTAACAGCCGTAGCCGGACGCATATGGTCAAGGACCATCTGCTTCCTAGACTTTGTCACTCGCGCCTGCACCCTTGCCAATGCGTCCATAGACAGCACCAGGCCATCATTCACGCATGAAAGCGCCACAGGTGGCACAGGGTGGCCTGCCCAAGCTTCAGCCCACACCGACGGAAGAAGGTGATAAGAAATGGTTGACAGCACTCATTGCTGCCCTCACACCCTCATCGCATAGGGACAGGACTTCGTCATGGTGCACCTGGGACTTGTCCACCAGCGCCGGGGCCACCCGCTCCAGCACTCTGTACTCCCAGCACCCACCGATCATCCTGTGACCGCTGGTACAACACCATATCTGTCGTATTCCGCACGGGGAATACGGCACCTTGCCCACACCTCCCTGGAGGCCGCAGGGAGCTGGCCCTTGGTCAGAAGCTGTTTGCTATAAATAGCATCCAACAACTCCATAAACCTTGGATCCAGTCCAATAGACTGGATCCGGGCTGCTGGCAAAATCCACATCCTAATCGATGCCACCGATGGACGGGGCGCATCCTCCTCGGCCGTGGTCGAAACCACAGATGGATCCACCCTGGCTAGCCAAGCCAGAGCCTCCGACCAGTCTGTCTCCGAAGAGGACACTCCCGTGAATACGTCACCCGTTGACGTGCTCACGGGTCTACCAGCAATGACCTCCCGGCTAGGAGCCATTGCCGATATGCCAGGAACTCCGGTACCGTACGGTTCCGCCGCCAGCCCATGGAAAACACCAGTCCATGGAGTAGGCCCGCACGGAAAACCGTACGGACCTGTAACGGTTGAGGAACCGTGGCCAAGCACGGGTGCCAATGGCACCCCATACGTGACCGCAGGACCAGGCGAGATAGGTGTATACTACGCTTGGCCAGCCACACCGGTAACCGTGCCGGTTGGCGGCAAACCAACCATCACGGAACCGGTGCCTGGTACCGGAGTGGCCTCAATCAGGGGCGGAGCCGCTGTCCTGGCTTGCGCCAAGCCAGACAGATGGAGGACGGTTCCGTCTAGGACGGAATCTACCTCCATGCTCTCCACCTGCGGCATCTTAGGCCGCAGCAATCTCTCCTCCTCGGCCTCCTCGTCTTCAGACCCCGAAGAGTCATCACCAGACGAGGAAGCACTGGAGCCGTCCATTAGGACGGCTCCCATGCCTGACGGACCGACCACCACTACTGGACCACCCGGAGGTGGCCGCAGAGACAGAACCCATCAGGCCGGAGCCCGACGGGACTGCCAGGGAGCCGTACGAGACGGCTCCCTCAGTGGCGAGTCCAGAACCCTGTCCAAGGACAGGGTCCGTACCAAGCAAGGGAAGAGACTGCCCTGCAACTTTCGGAAGCAGGGACGACACCAGCGTGGGAAGGATGCTATGCAAGAACCCTTGCATAGCAGGTCCAAACCACGCCCGAGGTGCCATCTCCACAACCTCTGGTTGCAGATGTGGAGCGCCCCCAGGGGCCGAAACAGATGCTCCACGATTTGCTTTCGGACCGCCTGACCCCACGTCAGACCCTGCCAAGTCCTTCTGGGAAAGGAACTTGACCATCATATCAGATGACAACACAGCACAAATATTACACCTATTATCAAGATTACAATTTGTACATCTAAAGCAGACATGGTCCTTAAACAGAACCCTCACAAACTTATGGCACTGGTCACATGATGGCGGGGCTGGCTTGGCCTATAAATAAGCACAAACCTACAATAAACAGGCGGAACGAAACAGGAATGGAAGGCAGACAAATAATTTTCAAATAAATTTAACCATAAATTAATGTTAACCCTCCAGCACCCCATCCCGCAACGTTACAGCAAAGATCGCATTGATTATGACGACAAGAACGAAGCGGGCAATATACACCCATACACTGATCCTGCAGGATGTATAAACGGAACCAGGAACCATATCGCATAGCGGGGTATATTTACTAATCAATATAAACTATACTTCTAATGAAGGCCAAAACGATATGTGAAGAAACAACAACATGTAAACAAACTGCTGTAGAACACGGTAAAATCGCAGAGCACACATCTAAATCAAGAATTTTGAAATCACCGATCACTGCAAACAGATCGTGATAACATGCAAACTTGAAAATTCCAAAGTTTTCTGGTACCAATTACAGTACGCAGCACCCAGAATCAGATGCGCGAATTACTGAAACATTTTCTTCAAATAAAAATTTGAGATAACTCGGGTGTGACGTCACCTGCTCAGATCATATGGAGAATGACGTCAGCTGATTTTTGTGTTAAACACTGCATAGCCTACACCGTATTTCATATCTGCCGATCGCCTGTTGGGGTTAAAGGAAGGCGACCAATCTGGCGTATTTCGTTGTTGACACACGTCCCAGATTCTGGGTCAGAAATTGGAACATGCGACACAGACGAAATTTTGAAGTCTTTTAACCCTCTGGGCCCTACCAAGAATTTACAAAAAAGTGCTACAAACCTTACAGCCAAAAGCTGGAAACTTGCTTAGAACCCTAGCCTATAAGCGGTAGTGGCGTGATAGCGGCGTAGTGCTACCATGCCAATTATATTAACTATTTTTGGCAAAGTAACAGCTCACTATATATAAAACTATACATCATTAGAAAGGGCAATAAAATTCCTTTAAGTACATATAAAATTTGTATGAATAAAATATATTTTAGTTAGTCAACGTGCCTCCCAAAATGGCCACACTTTGTAGGATAAATACATTGGTCTATTTTTGCAAAGTTTATCGAATTTTTCTTTAATTTTACAAATGCCATTGATAAATTTAATCACAGTGGTATTAAAACTAACAGATACCAAAGTTTCGTTACGGTTTTCATCCGATAAGATGTGAAAATGGCAATTATATTATGTCGTGGGACCGTACAATTTCGAGAAATTCCGGTCATGATTTTGGGGGGAGGCCTCATTCAATGTTGAATAATTCCTTTATACATAACCGAACACATACCAGGGTTTCTCAGCGTTGACAATGAATAAATGGCAAATTTTATGCTATGTGGCATTGCTGGTTGCAATCAGCAATTTAAGAAGCGAACGTGAATGTTTTACACTAAGATTCTATAGCATCAGACATTTTTTCGTAGCGGCGTCTCCAATAGGAATCGTTTATAGTGAAAGATCGTGAGTGAACGAGAGGAATTTGTAGAATCGTACCCGTATCTAATATAGGAGTACCAAGCTCATTACCCGTTAATGGCATCACCGTATCACACGCTATAAGATTGACACGTCTGATTGGTCGGGAATTCATGAATATTAATCTTTCCGGCAAGGTGGCGACACGATCAGCTGTTTTGCAAAATAGTTGTGTGTTCAAATATGTCAATCTATGCATATTTCTTGTATGCCACAAACTAAAAAATAGACAGATGACTTCTTCTTCTTCTTCTTTTCGTTCGCTGATCATACCGCCAGTCCTGTAAGTGACTATCGATATGATCATATGCGTTAAGTGCGTGGATCCATGGTTTATTACAGTGCGCCGTGCGGCCTGGAACCTCTGTCTTCAGCACTCGAGGTTTCTGTCAGGGTTACCTCACCCTTACCTCCTTTAGTCGCCTCTTACGACACGCAGAGGATACGGAAGGTGTATTCTAAGCCCAACCTACAGGGCAAGACAGATGACTAGATTAACCATTTTCCCAATAAGGAAGTGGGATGCCGATATATTTGACAGCTTTCGCATCTCAACTCGGCCTAATTAATGCTAGTAATTTGAAGAGTAAGTTTTCTCGGAAATTGTAAACAAAGACACGCAACGATGATTGAGATTAGTGGATTGTTTATCTATAACCTTATTGTTATTTCGCGACCAGAGGTAAACGAATGGATTTATATATTATTGGTTCTGCTGCTTTCTTACCACAATCTATAACTTTCTTGGTTAAATTAGTCATTGAGTCACTGAAAACTTGGGAAGTAACACCACATTGACTAACAATCATTGATGATTGGAACTTACTAATTATTCCTTAGAAAACAAATATTTCACTATTGCCCTTGTTACAAACATTCTATCACCATTTACTGTGTGGCCAGTATCCTCTGATCAACGATATAGAGAACCGGAGCCCTGAAACAAACTTGCACTATCATGGAAGTGTGCCCAAAATTAAAAGCAATTATCACATTTGAACCTGAAATTCCAGAATTTCACGTTTACAGTCATCATAAAGGTAAGATGTTGAATATTTTGAATCCAGTTTGAAGCTGGTGCTGCCGTAGCCAGCTTCCAGTCAAATTAGTTTCAAAATATTCAACAGAATTTAGAAACATTTGTAACAAATTTTGTATTCACTCTTGTCGAATGAAAAGGTTAATCCAGTAACTAGTAGTCATATTCCCTTTTTGGACTATATATATGCCCACCATTAATTATATTATTCATTTCTGCGCTAAAATCTGAGGGCGGTGTATGACCATAACAGCCGTTGTCGAGTCATAGTGCTTACCAGTATATCCCTATGACGCTGCACCATACATGCATATTGTTAACCATCTAACATTTGAGTCAAACCAAAACTGCTGCAGTTGTCTAGGAAAATGTAAATTTTCCGACCAAAGTAACATTATTTTTGAAAATGTATCACTGGAATGACTGGCTCTTGGTCTGCATATGGGCATTGTCTATGAGAAAATGGAAATTTTCATGAAAAAATTTGATTGTTAAAGTCTTAATCTAACTCTTAGAATTTGCCTATTTCTAACTTATTGTCCCTATTTTTTTCAGGTGAGCGGACAATGGCTTAAAAACATCAGAGACTTTCTTCCGCTAAGTGGGCTGATGGATTTACTAACATGGATTTTAGAGAAAAATCTGTTGATCTGTGTAAAATAAGACTGCTAAAACTGCTGGGATATTGCAATTGCCTCCATTCATCTGTCTATCCATCCATCTCCAAAAGCTTTTGGTAGAATTCAATCAAAATTGTTAATGTAAATTACTGATATGATTATGAATTCGGAGACACCGTATACACCAGGCTCCATCGCAATGAATCAGCCAAGAAAGACGCAAATATGATTCAACGGCAGTGAAATATACAACATGAATCTGCACACAAGCAAAGTAAGATTAACCCTTTTTCCGATGAATTCCCCATACCTCATTTTACTGATACCATTACGGAAAACTGGTGAATATTTTAAAATTAGTTTGACTGCAAACTGCCGTAGGCAGCAATGGCTTTCAGTCAAATTAATTTCAAAATATTCAATAGAATACATTTTATACTGTAAGCATCATACTTTTTCAGGGATTTGTCGGTGAAAATGAGAAAGGGTTAAATAATACAGTAGATGAATCCAATCTGTCACCCAAGTATATGACATCATAATGAATTACATCAGATGTAGGCTGACGTCACAATCAAAATATCTATTGGATGATCCATCATGCACTTTTAAAAGTCTGTCAGTTGTACGAACTGTATGCCATTTACTAAACATTCTGTTGAATAATTGAACAGACCCCAGTCAGATTAGTTTCAAAATATTGAACACGTTAGCTGTATCTATAGTTATCATGGAATTGGGAATTTAGGATTCAAAGTGTATAAACTGAACCCAACACACGCAAATCATGGATGGAGCTTACCTTGAGATGGGGCAGAGCTAAAAGTGGATTCATCTATTAGAAAATCTAAATTTCTGCCATGTCCACTTGTCAATTCCAGTCTTTGCTATGTTTAACCCTTTCACCGACAAATCCTGGAAACAATGTGCCGTGGCCAATGATGGTGGTAGCCTACTTTCTCAATCCAAAAGAAATTTACATTTTTGTATAAAGATTTTGAATTAATTACCTACCTGTATCTTATCGCCTTGGGTCCTTTCATGATCCCCATGTTTTGAAAAAATGGAGATATTATAATCGCCTCCATCTACCCGTCTCTCGGTCCATCATGCTATCCCCTCCCAAACAGGTGGGTGAAATTCAACCAAATTTGGTATGTGGGTTACCCATGATTGAGCTTTGTAAGAACATATTTAGATTTGGTTCCACCCCCTGCGGGTCAGGGGATGGGGTCCAAAGGACAAACATTCGAAAAACTGTCCATCACACTAGCTCCTCCCAAACTGTTGTGTGGAATTCAAAGGAATTTGATATGGGTTACCATACAATTGTGAATTTCCTCCCCCCCCCGCCTATATGGGGGGGGGGGGGGAAGAGTGGGTGTTCAAAAGATCGCTCTCACACACCCTATCCATGAATTGAAATTAAGGCCAAATGAGCCACTACATGTCTCTAGCAGGATTACTAGACTCTACTTTAGCCCATGAAATTTTCATTGGTGGCCAAGGGAAGACTATCTTTGAAATTTTAACACTGGAATGACTGGTTCAGTTATCGAGCCAGTCATTCTAGTGGTACATTTTTACAAATAGTCTTCTCTTGCTCTGAATATCTACATTTCTGAAGATCACAGCAATGATATTTTTTGGCCATCTTGACTATTGACATATCAAATTGTTACCATCAGGCTGGTCGGTTACAAATTGTACTAGTCATAGTCAATTTCTACTATCCTCTGGCTCATGTTAATTTTTAACTCCTGCTTTCACAGATCATTTCCCTTTATGACATCCAGATTTTCCACAACAATCCACTCCAGTCTCTGTGTAATGCAACTCTTCCAAAATCAGTGGTTGGAATTCAAACAAATTTGGTAGGTGATTATGGAGTGCAAGGCAGCAAGAGGACATTTACATTTGGCTCCACCCCCAGGGATTGGATGGGGTAACGAGGTCAAAGTGGTGAACATGGGTTCTGCTATAATGCATTATCGACCAAGAAATCTAGTTATCACTTAGATTCCATTGACGGGTAGATTCAATTTTTAAAGCACAACAGTGTTATCGGGGACTTGATGCTTGATAGATAACATTATGAACAAGAGTAATCAGAGATTGTAAACCACTGCCGAGACTACCCTACCATTTTTCACACACTGTACATACATAGCGGTTTTAAAATAAATTTTAGCACATCCAAATTTGTTAAATCATAGTGTATGGCCCTCTACTTTGTTAAAATTTGAGCAAAATCTAACCAGCAGTTTCCGAGATGTCCATAGATTAAAATGTGTATCCAATCTGGATCCTGGGTTTTTGTCCATATCACAACTTCTGGAAATCCTTGTTTAGGTTATGTTGCTTTGTTGTGTTAAAATTTGAAGCCAGTAGGATCAATATTTTAGATGCAATACCGGATGCACACAAATGTAATAAATAACCCCTTCCCCTTGCAGGACAAGGGTAAAGATCCTGAAGTCTAAAAAAGTAATCTGTTGAGTATATTTTGATATATTTAATTGGAATCTATTGTTGCCTAAAGCAGCAGCAGCTTCCAATCAAATTGGACTCGATATAGTCAACAAATCTACTATACATAGTCCAGTCTGATTACCTAATATGAGATTCTCTCTCCCTCTCACTTCGAGAAAACCTTATTTGATATTTGCACTGGTAGTTTACACAATACAGTATTTAAATATTATTAACCCTATAACACACAAGCCAGCCAAAAACGGCTACAGCAGTGACCTTGCAAAATGGCCATTTGCAGATCATGAGAATATTTTTGAAAAAGTATGACTGGAATGTCTGGCGCAATAACCGAGTGGTAAATTTTCAAACAGATTCTCTTTGTCTGGAAATGGATATTTACTATGAGATGTAATTTTTTTTAGCAAATTTAAGTGTTACAGGGTTTATAAAAATCATCAAGTTTAAATTTGCTTTCATTTTTCTCTCAAATGGTGTTTCAAGCTGAAAAATAAAAGGATAGATACATTAATAACATTGCAACATGAACAGCAGCAAACCCCAGTAAGATTGACAAAAATGGACAGGGCAATCAAGCGCAATAACTGGGGTGTCGGAATGTGTTTTGACCTGGGTGGGGTGGGGGTCTAAACTGTGGGAGAGGAAAAAATGGGGAGGGGGCATCTCCGAATTCACCCCCCACCCGTTCTGTCCCCATGTGAACCATATCTCCACAGTGGTCAATATCTTTAAAACAATTGTATTGTCTATGCTGATATAAAACAATTGTATTGTCTATGCTGATATGTCCTTCAAGGTTCCAGACCACAGGCCTTTGAATTTTCGTCCATGCATACCACTACCACATATCCCCGTACTATAATATAAATATTATAGTAGGGGGATATGTGATGTTTTTTCAAATTATTGGCAAGTGTCTCTCAATACCTAAAGCCCACTCGACTATTGATTTTAAATAATTTCACCATGATGGATGTTCAGTAATTTTGAGAGGCTTTCAGTTATTCAGTAATGGCAAATTGTATAAAATAATTTAAAAGCGTGGAAACTAGTTTCATTAAAATTAAACTAACTGTCATAATCTGTAAC
This sequence comes from Chaetoderma sp. LZ-2023a, assembly GCA_034401795.1. Lineage (NCBI taxonomy): Eukaryota > Metazoa > Mollusca > Caudofoveata > Chaetodermatida > Chaetodermatidae > Chaetoderma > Chaetoderma sp. LZ-2023a. The sequence continues at coordinate 127,711,725 of CM067372.1, forward strand.
ATCATATCACGTGACAAAGATAACAAACGAAATTCACGATCTTCATAACTACTGAGAGCGGGTTGCGTTCGCATTTCCATATTATATATGACACCGCTAGTATAGGATGCCATTTAGAAAGATTTTCCAGCTTGCCCAATCGTTGAGCAGCTCCATAATAATAATAATAATGATAATAATAATACCCGATTCCATCTATCCGGATAATCTGGTACTCGCTTAAATAAAGGAATTGCTTCGTCATCTTCGACATTTTTACGCAAACTATTTCATTCACAAAGATCTATTTATATTTTCCCACATAAATTTGTAAACAAACTGAATTGACCAATTGACAGTGGATTTAGAAAATTCGGCCTTCTGATGTAATGTAACGCTAAGTTTGATTGGATAAAACGCCAGTAATGCTTGCGTATTTAGCGATCGAAAACTGGTGGTAGCGTAAGCCGATAATATGCCCCATCGCTCCCGGCGTCAAATTGTCTCTTGTCGATAATACGTCCCGTCGGACTAGGAACCTAATTATTTCAAGCCGATAATACGTCCCGTCGCTGCCACAGGGTTAACTATGGAATAACATGGATTATACAACCTGGATATCATCGGCTCCTTCCATGGTAATCCAAATAATCCTTATAGAGTGCACACAAAGCTATCACAATCACAGAAGAAGACTTAGAAAACTTTAAAACTTCCAACTGCAAAAAAGCATGTAGCTCTTGTTGCTATGCGAACAAGAATGAGCTTCATGGCAAACGGGTACTCTGCTGTTGGGAGCCGAGTACCCAGTTCCAGGAGCCAGTAAAGCTTACTAAGTCTATAGTTCTAGGGCCAGCTATCCAAGATAGCTTGTATCAGAAGTAATAGAATGGTGAGTATTGATCGAAGGAGAAACACCAAATCACACCAGAGGTCAAAATATTCTAATGCTGATCAAAATTTCACTGCTTTAAAACCGAGTCCCTGTTCTACTTAAACCACCCTTTTGTACCTATGATCCTGGTTCCATTTCAAGTCAGTCTTCCTGGCTTTGCTAAACAAACAGGTGGTATTTCATACAACAAGATGCCTGCATAATCTGTCTTCAAGAAAAACATTACCAAATTATAGTCTTTGATCTAGACAAATTCATGATTTGCAAATTCCCCTTCCATCTGTTTATACATTAAACTTGTTTCAAAGCTTCAAGATCTAAGACTGAGTCAATGTATTAATTAAATATTATTAAGTATCTAACGAAATAATATTCTACTTTTGTCCTTAATTGATACTGGAATTTGGCTGTTACTCACGTTACAATATCGTTACTCGGCTACATCGTTATTCGAGTTACAAAATTTGAATTAAACCAAGAATTTTTTTTTACATTAGATGTTATTAGTTATGATTATACAAAATAATTTTGTTTTTTTATTCATTTAAAATAAATTTATTAATTATTCAATAATTATTTTTATTTTCACCCACACCAGTCACCCACCCAATAGCCTACAAAATCTGGTGCTATCCACTCTTTATACTTATCATTACATTGCCATATAGAAGAATATTTGCACTTTCCCATGATCATGACGTTTGTTTAAAGTGAAATTCCAGTGAAAATCGGGAATAAGTCAACTAAAAATATACTATAATCCGAAATAGTTGCCGCAAAAAAATATAAAATACACTGTTCCATTGCTGAGAAACAATAAAATGAATATGCCCAAACCGCTCAAAAACGTGACTCCTGGGCGCATCCATTTTCTCGCAACGAGAGCGAGAAACCGCGAGATTATGACGTTAACGACACACCAGCAAAATATTGCCACCGCTTTTAGATTTACCTGTTTACTTCGCGTTATGACGGCCGAATATTAATTAACCCTTTAATGACCAAATTCTGTCAGGAAAATCAGAATATTTCCTTATTGAATGGCCATTTGCAGGCCAAGCGAAGACTATTTTTGATAATTGACCACTGGAATGGCTGGTTCGGTTACTGAGACAGTCGTTTTAGTTGTAAATTCTCAAAATAGCCTTCTTTTGACTTGCGTCCTCAACTTGACGATTGCAGAGGCCAGTGCTGGCGTGAAATGGTTAAATCGCATCATGTCCGCATGTCAAGCATGGGCTTGCAGTAATAGAAACGATTATGGAAAGAGTACAGAAATTCACATTTTCAGATACCGATCCACAGAAGCATCCGCATGAAAAGGGGCTAACTGAAAGATGGCTTCATAATATCGGCACTGGATGGATATCTTCAACATTTAAATTTGGAACACACAAATTTAGAACATATAGTCTGTATAATTTTAAAATAATGTGTCATGCATTTCAAAACAAAAGGCGCGGTACTTAATTTTAATATAACAGAATCAAACTCGACAATTAACGTCGTATTTGCTTGCATCAATTGTAAAACAGGATTTGCAAACCAAAATGAAACGATGTCGCTGATTTCCCGGTCGGTCAATTATAGGCAACCGCTTAGCGGCTTACTTCATAGACGATAGTAGGTGACAGCTAGTAAATAATGACAAGTGTACTAATTAGTAGTTTAGTGCTTTCACACTATTGAAATCTAGCGTTATTAATCATTTACAACGTTTACTCCCAATTTTAAAATAACTTTGCAGAGTGTTGAATATTCTGAATTAAATTTTCCTGGAATTATGTTGCAGTAGCTTCCAAACTAATTAGTTTCACACAATAGGCCTATGCAGGGTAAACTTTAAGCTTTCTGCTTTTCTGTCCTTGAAAGGGTTAACTAATTTATCCCAAATTTTTAAATGTTGACCCATATTTACTGCCTGTTGAATATTTTGAAACTGGAATTTGACTGGAAGCAGAAGTTGCAATAGCAACAGCTTTCAGAGAAATTACATTCAACATTTATTCAACTAACATATTTTTCAAGATTTTGTTGTAGCTGGTTGATTGCAAACACGCTCCTGACATAACCCTTCAATGTTTTTAAAAAATAGAAATTGCCCATAAGAAAACAATTTTCGACAATTTAGCACTACTATGACTGGCACAATCATTGGGACACTAATTGCACTTTAATTTCCTCCAAACAATGTGGCAAAGTGTCAGTTGTTTAGCCAGTACGCTAATTATCCACCAGATGCAAGATTTACCTCCCCTGGTTACGGCTATCCTCGATCGGGCAAACAGAGTAGGTGTGTCGGTGACGTCAGCTGCTTGTCCAAAATGGCGCCTCTATCTACTGGTTACTTTAGCAATTTAAATTGAGGATGTCTTTTTTATTTGTTGGCATAAAATTGTGCTCTTGGTCTCAAATTAATGTGGAAAATTAGTACTTTACGTCAGATGCATAAAATCCCCCAGTGGAATACCCCTTTAAATCAATCTACCATACAAACATTATATAATTATAATTGCACGGACATTACTTTCTTGATGGCTATCTAAACACAACTGATTCAATGTTTACAAATTAGTAAAAACAATGGCTTCTTGCAATTGACAAGTTCAGACACGCATTACTCAAGCCGAAGTATGTTCCCGGTATGGTTACCGTTAACAGCACAGTTTAGCACACACCGGGAACCAATCTGATGTTACCGACCATAAACTCTCGCACAATAATGGGGAGATCTGCGAGAATTTGTGTTTGATTACACAGGTCGAAGTGTGTTCCCGGTACGGTTAAACTCGCAGTTTAGCTTACATCGGGAACCAAACGGCGAGATTTTGCGAGACTAGCGAGAATTTGTGTATGCTGACGATTTATGAGAAAATGTCTGCCGGGAGAATTTCAATTGCCGATATTTTAATTTTCCATACATTTTCCATAGCGATAACGCAAAATATTGATTTTCCATACTTTTTCAAGCCCTGGAAAAGGTTTTCTTAATTTTCCATATTTTTCCAGACTTCCATACATGCGTGCGAACCCTGGTCTAACAGTAACCGGGAACCAATCTAAACTTGCCGACTAGTAAATTACAGTGCAGTCACAGTATTTTGTGAGACTGACAGGCTATCATGCTTTTTTGTGAGAAAATGGCTGTCATGAGCAATTGCTGATATTTTAATTTCCGTGATTTTTACTGGCCATCCATCCTCATTACCATAATTCACAGTTTTTTGCAACTGTAGCCTTGAACAGCCGACTGTAATACAGTAATTTGGTGGTTGATTCTGTGATAATTATGGACAATGTGGGTCGGTAGGCAAGTCTGGAAACGTTTCTGAATTTTGAGATTTTCCGGAGTTGTTGATAACTCTGACTGAATGTTTTTAATATGCACCTGTACATAGTTTTCACTACGCTATATTTAACATGGTGCACACACACACACGCACGCCCGCACAGTACAGAAAGAAAACTATTGGATTGTAAAAAACGAAAACTGGTAACTGTGATTATTTTAAACAAAACTTTGGCATTAAATTGTTTATTGTTAGTTAAACATAGTGGGATATATTGTTACATCATCATCGCCATTGATTTGTAGTTAGATGTTACTCACAAATAAAATAATACAGGAAATCTATTTTTTAAATCCTATTCTTGTCTTGTCGTGTATAGAAGTTCCCGTCCAGCTTGAGGTGGGCCATGCTAATGCATTCACAGACTGAGCTGATATTACAGATTCCGGCAGGCTGTTCCAATGGTTGATTATTATGTTGCTGAAGAACCGTTTCCTTGTATCTGTATTGAAACACTGCTTTTGTAGTTCAAATGAATGGCCTAGGGTTCTGTCACATTTGTCTGGTGGGATTAGCTGATCCTGGTCCAGACTATATATTCCATGTGTATACTTGTACATTTCAATTAAGTCACCTCGCAGACATCTGGGCACCAGACTTGCTATCTTCAGAGACTGCAATATATCTTGGTATGCCATCTCTTTGAATCCTGGTACCACCTTAGTTGCACAGCGCTGGACATTTTCCTGGAGCTGTATATCTTTCTTATATAATGGCTCCACTGGGCATTGCCATATTCTAAGTGAGTATGCACAAGACTCTTGTACAGTAGTTTAAACGTTCCTGGGCCAATAAAGTCAAATGACCTTCTGATCATGCCAACAATTCTTCTTTCCAACAGCAATCCGAATCTGGTAAGAATGGTTGGGAGGTTCAAAACCTGTCTTAAGGGATGGAGCTCCTAACCAGTACATACCATATGCCAACAGCTTTTGATTTTTAACTGTAAATAACTGATTTTTATAAATTGTCCAAATTTGTAATCCATCTTGTACATTGCAACCATTGTGGAATGACATCCAAATTGGATCCCCACAGTGTACTGAAGAAGAAGAAGAAGAAGAAGAAGATCATGTTAGCCTTATTTACTGCTATCTCAGCATGCTGACTGAACTTGAGCGGATTATCTACATAAACACCCAGATCTTTCTCGTGGTGCATTTCCTTTAGGGTAACAGTTTGCCCACTCTCTTGCATGCTGTATTGTAACTTACGGCTGGACATGCCTAGGTGCATTGCCCTACACTTGCTCGCATTGAACCTCATGTGCCATATGTCTGCCCAGTCTTTCACGTTATTTAGGTCTCTCTGGAGTTGGTTGTGGTCAGCACTAAAATCGATTTGTGTGAACAATTTGGTGTCGTCGACGAAATGCGTCGCTGCTCTGTAAAATGCATCACGCTGAAATTTGTGGTGCAAACTAGCTATGGTTGAGTGACTTGTACAGGTAAAATGGGAAGGATAATCTCACCCAACATCTTAGAACATCAAAGTGTTCGTCAAGGTGGTTTCAAGTCTCCAATGGCATACAATCTGTTCATCAATAACTTACTCAACCTCATTGCGGACCAAAACATAGGCATCCTGATCGGAATAACGCCATGTAGCTCACCAAATATTGCTGATGATATCTGTCTCGATGCATCCAATGAATCAGATTTCCAACTACTACTAAACATTCAAGAAATGTATGCAAGCCATGCACGTTACATGATCAGTAAATCAAAATTTGTAATCCTCTCTATCAACCGTGGTGATGCTCAAGCAATGCTTCAATTCAATGGAACTGTAGTGCGGATCAACCGGTCAGGTATGGACCATCCCAGTCAATCTGGGAATGGACGGACTGGGTACATTCCAAGCATGCCCTCTGGGTAAGACGATAAGTGTATATAAAGCCATATGAGAGAGTCTCAGAATGACAGAGGCCGAGAGATCGCCTAGCGTGCATGCATGGGCATCAGAGATTGCCTACCAACGCACGTTAGCGTGTGGAGAGATTGCCATCTTCTGAATACTCCGGGTCTGTATTCGTAATTGTTTAATATAAATAGACTCTCCTCGTCGTTCTTGGTAAATATCATTACTAAAATGAAACGAGGATTCCGAATCTTTTTACAAATTTAAAATCGGTCCAGAAATGGCTGAGATATCCACGTTACTCCCGTTCAAGATAGTTCCCAAATAACGTCATGGGCACGTGTGTACTTGGTAATAGGTGAAAGCCAGCAAGTGACGTGGTCGCTAACCGTACCTCGTCATGACGCATGCGTTGATTATTTGAGACACACAGTTGTGACGTCACTGTTTAGTACAAAAGGCGCAGCAAAATCAGAAATCGTCAGAAGAGAAGGGTTGATCGACCCGAGGTGGTGTGGCATCCAGAGCATACCAAGTCGTGGGGCAACTGCTTACTGCTATCACCGGTGACATATAGCCAGCAGCAGTGCATTTCGGATTTGAGCCTCGTCTCTGGAGCACACTGACTGCATCCGCAATACACATTTTTGGAAGCTCCCAGCCGATCAACTGGGGGCAATAACGAAATTAATAGACGGTTCCCCAATACCAACAGTCTAGAGAGACCTCCAGTGTGGATGACCCATTTAGCCAGAATGTATGACCACAAAATTAGTACATAAGACGGTGGTGTTAATGGATATCTCACCATATCTGCTGAGCCACGCTGAAAGTGGCGAACTAAACCCCGCACATGTATCATGCTTGTCATTAACATTTTAACCGCAGTCCAGATTGGGACATTGCTTGATGCACTGCAAGAGCTATGCGGTGCATCTCGTCTTGTGTATCCGCAAAGATGCTACTGCATTAAAATAACTTTCCATTGTAGCTCTTAACATTATTATGGGGCATCTTCAATATGCAGAAAAACAGAATTTCTACACGTCCGCATAATTCTATGTCACTCGTATCTCGCAAGATCTCCTTCGATTCGAGATCGAAAAAAGTATCTTATATGTATTGAGTAGCTATTGGTGTAGTGATTTCCACCAGAATATGGTGGTAGAGAGCATTGAAACTTAAAAGGACATGAGTGCTACTCTCCACATACCAGACAATATTAATTCACATAAAACGAGATGATATAAAGCCAATAGTAGTAGTTAACAGAAAAATAGTCCCTCCGAACTCGTCGTAAAATTCAAATCTGTCATACGTCCGTCGCACACAAAATGAGGTCAAGAATTTTCTGAGGTTGCGTGGATATTGATATCACACAAACCACAAGGTGGATCCAGTCCATTTTAATGTTTGTAATAAGCTAGTGATACAGAGGTTAAGATGATACCAAAATCAACACGATCTGTAGTGTTCTTTTTACAGTCCACTACGGAGATGGACTGGGTCCTGATATGCTGATAGCCGAAGTGGAGTCTGTATAACAGTCTAGTTGTTGTGATGATGTAATAAGATGGCCGGTCAATACATTAGAGGTGTATTATCATAGAAGCCACGTCTCTATTTTTAGATTGATTTCTATATGTGTGTTCCTACATGACTATCTACTAGTCATCTGCAAAGTTCGTCTTCACCGTTCATGAGTATGAGCCACATCAGTCAGTTCGTCTGTGGATATTCTTTAGCAGCAACTCAGGATCGTGCCATCTCGCATCTCAGATGTGTCGCTTCACCTACAGTGATTATAGGACTATTTTTGTACCGGTGACTAATAGGTACTCTGTAACCGTTTTATAGTAATATTTATAGATTAGGTACCGATACATGTAGGTACCAGAAGGTCATGTGAGACCTCATTTTTATAGTCTATATATTTAGCAACACTGACACTCAAATGTCATACAAAAAAGCCCTCGGGGAGCAGGTAGCTAACATCGATGTCAGCTCCGATCCAAACGAAGCCATGACCAAAATACTGAAATCTATGGAATCATCCTCTACCAGCACCATAGGTGTTCTTAAAAACATCCAAACTAGGTATACTGACGACCCTCTAGTAGTAAAACTGTCAGCAGAGCAGAGGGCGTTGTGGCTGTGCATCTATCAAGGTGGCCATAGTGAAGACTGCACCAGGCTACGCCGGGAGTGCACTATTATACTGCGCCACATTAGCAAATGCTTAAAAGATCTTGCTATTCAACAGGCAGACTCCCTAGCAGATGAAATCACTGCCACGGATGACTGTCACAAAATGTTTCGGGCAGCCAGAGCCCTGTGAGTTACTGACTACACAACACCACTCACTGTACACAACTCTGAAGGACATTTTATCGGGACTGACCAGGGAAAAGCCGGGGTGATCCGAGAATGGTTCAGGGAACAGTTCACTGACAACGATGGTGGGCCCTTGCATCCGTTCTCAAGAGACCACAGGCCATTACTAACACCGATTAAAACAGCAGAAGTTGAGAAGGCACTTAAAGCCCTGAAAAATGGGTGTGCATCTGGACCTGATGGCATGAGCAATGAAGTATTCAAATATGCGAGTGACACTATCTCAAAACCGATCACACACCTAACCTAATAAATTCAGCTTTTATGCACCACCTACCCATCGACGATGTAGGCCAAGGCACCCTTATCGCACTACCCAAGCCCAAGAAGCCATCTGAGCCCCCAGCCAATCTGCGGCCCATTATGCTCCTCAACAGCATGCGGAAAATCTTATCCAATGTTACTCTATGCCACATCTGAGACAAGAATGATTACTTCAATAGATCGTGTCAAAGTGGCTTCAAACATGGACGCAGCTGCGCAGACATTGTGTGGGCTCAACGCATGCTTGTGTCGGTAGTCATGTCCAAACACTGGGACTTCCACAAAATGGGCATTGACATGCCACGAACCTTTGACACAATTAAACGCTCAAAGATCCTAGATGTACTACGCCAGGCCAGTTGCAATGATGAGCTACGACTAGTGAGACTACTACTTGCAGACACCAAGCTGGGAGTACGAGTCAAGTCAGTGAATTCTGTAGAGTTTGAGACATCAATCGGCTCCCCACAGGGAGATGGTCTATCTCCGGTGCTTTTCATCTGCTACCTTGCTGCTGCATTGAAATCTGTGTGGGAAAGTTCCACAAGACCAAACCCCCAGTTTCAATACTGGGCATGCCGCTAGAGATGGAATATGCCGACGATGTGGACTTCATAGACGAGGAAAAGAAACCCCTTGACGAACTTCTCCCAATAGCTGCAAGCAAACTCAAAATTGAGAATCTCTTTATGAATGAATTCAAAACAGAGTCCACCCACATATACCTATCGACAAAGTCTGAGACTATAGAAAATGACGACCCACTTCGTGGCGGCGAACCATGGAGGAAAAGTAAAATCCTGGGCTCACTGCTTTGCAATACTGCTAACAGTTCTGCACGCTGCGTCATGGGGAACATAGCTTTCCAGTTCTTCTGGGAGCTATGGATTCGTAGATCAAAGATGCCCTTGATAAAGAGGCTACGTTTATACAATGCAGTCTGCGTATCCGTGATGCTGTGTAACTGTAACAGCTGGGCAGCTCCAAAGGCAGCTCTAGACAAACTCGATGCCTGCCACCACAAACACCTACGAACCATCACTCGACACCGATGGCCAGACAGCATAATTTCCAACGATGCACTATACAAGATGTGTAATACGTCGCCGCTGTCTGTGAAAGTCGCCCAACAAAGATGATCCATTTTTGGCCATGTGCTAAGGCTGCCAGAAGAGACACCAGCACAGAGCCTTGGAATTCGCCCAACTCGGAGCCAGCAAATACAAAGCAAGGAGAGGACGTCATTGCATACATCTGCTAAGCATGCTACGAGGTGACCTCAAGAAAGCAGGACTCGGTACACTCAAGTTAAGAATGGACCTGAGGAAGCTAAGGATTTCGGCTGAGGACAAGGAATAGTGGGCAAAAGTGAAGAAGGATTGATTGCAGGTGTAGAATGTTTCTACTACTACAGCCACAGAATAGAGTAATCATACATATTTAATCCAAGTTAAATCGATTTGTTTATTTGTATAAAAACTTGGACTGCACTTCGCTTAGGTTACACTATAGAGCAACAACAAACACACCACCTTGTTCCCAGCACAGCATCAATTTTTCACTGAGGTCACTGTTCATATTCACAATGCACGAACCTGACAGGCGGCCAACTGAACCTGGCTATTTTAGCTCGATAGGATAGATTTAACAGTAGTTATGGATAACTACTTTTTAGGAGACATTTGTGTAATTATCTTTTCCCGGAGCTCTGGATAAGTTATGCACCGCCCACCGGCAAGTTCGTATACATTGGCCATTAACCTTATGGCCTCCTAAATTAGTAGGATATGAGTAGTTGTCTCTTTCTATGCTCCTCCGGACTCCAGCCCTATTAATTGTTTGGACTCTCTCTGCCACATTGGTTAGAACTGACTTTAGAAACTATTGGGGTTTCTGAGCAGTTAGAATCAAAGTACATCCCCAGTATCTCAGGATACATATTACCTGGTAACCATGCCAAAGTAGGAATCGCTGCAAAATAATTATGTTATATTTTATACTCCCGCAGTGCATTCTTTGGGCTTTCTGACTCAATCCTAAAGACAGGTAAATGTTAAGTCATAGGGTGCGGATCTCACATGATTCACACTCGAAACGTGAGAGATAGAGACACACATTGCCATCTAACTCTACAGTGACTGGGTGCGGCCTTGGAGCCACCACACCTTCACAGGAAGGTCACCATAGTTGGATATCTGTCTTTCTCTCCCAAATGTAAATAGATATGTGCTTTTCAAATGCTTATGTAATGTAACTTGTCCCTGTGCTGCTATTTGTGGTCATGATGCGGTATGTGACAGGATCGTTATTAGCTTCTGAAGCTGCCACCAGGTGACATGTTTGCATGCTGTCGGTCTGAGGGGATGCGCCATGGTGGTAACCATGCGGAAACCGAGCATTCCCGCCAGGCAGACCTATATGTTGAAGATAGGAAAAACACGTAGCCACTTGCGGCCAAAACTAGACATGTGTAGAACTAACGACTAAATGTTAGAGTAGGCTCTAGTAAGAGGGCCTGCATAAATAAAGCATCAACTACAAAATAATAATATCTTTAAATCACATAAGGTGATGGTGGTTTAATTCTGTGGAAATCATCCGCCCCACCTTCACGTAAACCAGTGTGTATCCCAATACTTTTAACTACACTAGGTAAACTCACTTTTTCATTTTTAGCATGGTTTGAATAGGAGAGTGGTCCTTTTTCCCATCTCTCCTCCTCCGCTTCAGCATTGTAGGCATTTTCCTGTGATGGAGGCCCGTGCGAGGCACTGTCCTCTGGCAACCAAAAAGCTTGCCCGGCCTGAGATTATATAGCTTATATTATGTTTACACTCTCCTTTGCAGGGATACCTCAAGGAATATACAGATCAGAGATCTGTGAGGTACCTCAGGCGAGGATCAGGTTAAATAATAACACCCTTCCGCTCTTACATACTTTCCTTCTCCATTAGACGTAAACGAGTACCATTGTTTCGTTCTAATACTTTTATGTCTCTCATCTAATTTATAATAATGAACCATCATACTGGTGACACCAACAGCCTGGGTGAGACTGTGGTTCAACTTCTGCAATGGTGGTCGCCCGGCCCCTTTAGAACATGAACGTTCCACTGACTCTCGAAGCCGGTCTTTGTACGAACCGAAGTGGCGCTATTCCCGCTCTGTTACTCCGGGACAAGCTAACCAGCACTCTCACCCAGCGCACCGTGTATTTGTGGTGCCACGGAATATGAGGGAGTCGCAGACCAGCGCGCCACCCCGGAGGCTCCAGAACACCTTTTCCATTGGAAAGGCCAACTGGCATTAAAATGGACAACGACTCTAAATTAAGAACAGAAAGTGTTATTCCCGCGAGGATCAGTTTGGCTAGAAGAATTGTTTATGCCCTGATGGACGCCTGTCTCCATGGAATGAATGGCCTTATCCCTAAAGTATCGGTACACCTGCATAGCATATAAGCACAACCACGTCTAATTTACGGTCTCTATGTGTGATACACGTAGCATTAAAGGATCTAGTGCAAGCAGATCAATTCCATATACAACCCTTACATCAACTGTGCAACACTTACCAGGGAGCCGCAGATGCCACTGTCTATGAATTATTAGGTTAAATTCCACCAAGGTGTAATCTACAAAGCAATCTTAACAGTTTTCGGTAATATAATTAGGGATAAAGATTCCATCGAATGTCAAATTCCAGAGTGACAGCTTGCCATTAAAACCAAAACTCACACAGCTGGTTCAGAAGTGTAAGAGAAATATCGCAGCACTATAACCTAGCATCTCCTTATGAACTATTGGAAAGCCACCCACAATATATCAGTGGAAGACTGGAGGGTCAGAGACTGTTCACACCTACTGAGAGAATAGACTGAATGCATAATTCTGTGAAAAAAACATTAAAAATGTATGAATATCGACAATCTGAAGATAGGCAAAGTGCACACAATTTGGGACAGTGCCTGCTATGATTGCGATTTGTAAGAAATTTGAGGTCGGTCAGTCATGCCCCTGCGGTGAGTTGGCCGGTGGTGAATGGGTGGTGGTGGTGATGGTGAGGGTGGTGGTGGGGAGGGGGTGGGGGGGGGAGGGAGAGGAATTTATGGTCTTTACGGGACACACCCATCGGGGTGGACAGTTTTAGAAACTGTAACTGAACCAACGCCCTGGAAACTAAATTACTTCTTCCTCTCTCCCCCACAAAGCATTCTGGTGGAACTTTCACTTTGGTGATGTCCACAGCTGGGCCTTAAAGCAACAACAGAGGCCCCCAATAATACTGCAAGTTAAGCGTACCCTCCACGGTATCTGTTAAATTACTATATATATATATATATATATATATATATATATATATATATATATATATATATATATATATATATATATTATATATATATATATATATATATATATATATATATATATATATATATATATATATATATATATATATATATATATATATATATATATATATATATATATCGAGAAAGACCAACCTAACACTGGTCAGCTAAATATCCGTGAACACATCGTCCACTTCCAAAATCATAGATAATTCCTTGAGCGAACTGTTTGGAAGTGGATTACACCTCCGATACGGAGGGTAGTTACTCTTTCCCCACTTTCTCTCCCAACTGGTTCTCAGAATGAGCTAATGTATGCAGCATGATATTGGACACAGCGTTGGTGATAAACCCATTGGGAACGAATGCGTGCCCAGACCCACACAAACAAAGTTATTCCGTTGACCTATCATGCAGTTGACAGATGTGTATAGTGAGCCACACCAACCGTCCCAGATCTCCTGCCCCAAGACCAACACAAGTTTTGGATCTGTTTTCACTGGATGAGGAGGGAGCGGCGTTCGGTCAGTGCCAGTCCGCTACATATTCTATCACGAGAGCTCCAATTAGGGGAGAGCGGGGCGAGCTGGGACATTATGATAGACTGGGTGCATTTTCTTACTTTACTTTTCATAAGAGGACAATATCAAAACTTTTCTTGGTGAACACAGTTAGTCAACCTATGCAAATATTGTATTATAGTTTTCTTTGATATGGCTCTATTAGATTCAAATTTTTGAACTTGGTGAAAGAGACATATATTTTGGAGGTCAACTGGGACAGCACAGGGGCGAAGTGGGGCAGTCACTGGGGGAAAGTGGGACAAGGACAGAAGCTGTTCATTTCAATGCAAAACTTTAATAAGAACATGAAGCATATAATGAAACATAACCATAACACAAATTATGCCTATCTTAGCATTACAACCAAGTTGTTTGTAATGCTAAGATAAGCAGAATTGTGTTTGAAACAACACCAACTAACAAATTAAGGTTATCCATGTACTAGCTTTCATAGAATTAACGCATGTTTAATTTTCCGAAGTTGACTGAGAAAACGATCCCGTCCTTAGTGCGTGCAGTTATACTTGTGCATGCTGGTTTAGGTAGAAGAAACTGTATTTGGGTTTTATTTATAGAGGCCATGTCTGGAACATTAGGTTTCACAAACTTATTAGCTACTTTCTGGCTTTTTCTGAAGAATTCGACTTCACAATCATCATCTGTGTCAAAGCCTCTTGTCACTTTAGCCACATAATACACCGACTTCTTCATCTGTTCTCCAAATTCTACAAGCACAAAGCTATCAATTTGTACATGAGCAAAGTTAACTGATCCAATATGAATTGTTTCATTCCCTTCCTCGTCCTCCGTAAGATCAGAAATTCCACCATCACTATCATCTTGTAGTTCAACTTCACCTTCTGACGAGGAGGAACTTTCTTGTTGGTTTCTGGCATTGGTGCATGGTTTCTGTAATAACTGTCTTCTGGAGTTTTGCGCTGACTCTCTTCTGGCCTTTTTCGCCGCTCTAATTTCTGCCTCTTTGCAAATCCGTTTCAGCTCTGGTGTAGACGTTGCTATCATAGTCGTCCCCGTTTTCCTGCCCGTAGGCTTACTTTCTTTTTTCGCTCAGGGGCTTTCGGTATCCTAGAATACGATCAGGAGTGACAAAACCACTTCCATTAGCTACGTTGTCTTGGGCAGGCGGAGGGGATGATGGTTCAACCGATGTAGATGCACCAGGTGCTTCATTATTGGTCTCAAGTTGGTGATCACTTGACACTGGACGATCAGTAACCGATGATGGTAGAAACTCGTCCTCTTTGAAAGCATTACGGTTAAATGGCCAAATTCCTGAAACACGGAAGCCTAAAATGATGTTCTTTGGGCAGGTAGCTTTCAGCCATGCTGCGTCAACAAGCTGTGAAACCTGATAGATGCTAATGGTTTTGCCAGGATTAAGCATCATCCAGCTGTTAGCCTCAGCATTATAGTAGGCTTTTAGTGGTCCAAAACAGCTCTATCTAATGGTTGAGTCTTATGGCTTGTATGCGGTGGGAGAGTTAGAATATGAATACCATGCCCCTTTGCATACTCAAGTCCGTTTAGAGAGACATGGCTTTCATGGTTGTCCATGGTGAGAATTACAAGGTTTTCCGTGGAAGCATGCGTGTGTTTGGCAACATGTTCCAGCACTTTAATAAACAATTCAGAGTTCATCCAACCAGAGTCCGTGGCTAATCCGAGTGATCCTTCCGGTGCTCCTGTCAGGAAAATGTCCCTATAGTTCTTGCGAGGAAACACAAAAACTGGTGGCAATGCTATTCCAGTTGCGGATACAGTAGCACAAACAGTCACAAGTTCTCCTCTCTCACGGGAAGTTAATTGTCCCACCTGCTTTGAACCTTTAGTACTAATAACCTTTGGAACCTTCTGAACAGTGGTGAAACCGGATTCGTCGAGATTATAAATGTTCATGCCTTGGACGTTATTTTCTGTGATGACCTTTTCCAGAAGATCAAAGAATTCCCCCACATTATGCTTGTTAAATGCTGATGCTCGCGCCAATGAGGTGGCCTCTGGGCTGCGAATTGACAGACATGAGTGTCTTTTCAGAAAGCCGGTGAGCCAATCTCGTCCTGCGATCTTGTCTTCTGTCCATTGTTTTGGCATTTTCAGTTCATTTCCCTGTGCCATCCCGTAGGCCAAATACCTCACTTTAACTGGAGTTAGGCCATGAAACATCCTGGAAGTAGTCTGTATGCATTCAACAAGCGAACCCTCTTGCTCTTTTGTAAACACTAGGTTGTGCTGAAAATTTGGTGCTAGTGTAGCATCTGGGTCCACTCTATATTTCTTCACATAACGAGTCAACACACTTTTTGACACGCCTTTATCTGCCGCAACATTGCGAAGCGATCCTCCATTCATGACCTCACGGACAGCTAGCAGCATACTCTTGTGTGGCACAAGACCCATATCAGTTTTACGTTGGTATTTCCTAGGCATTGTTCTGTAAGGAAAAGGACAACATGCTACATGTTATACATATAATTATATCTCCCATATAGTGAAACCTGTCTATTGTCCCTAGCAACACTTGCTTTTAGAGCCAAAAGAGGGTGGTTCTTTAAGACCGATGGCCATAAGGCCACCCATCTTGAGGAACTACCACCTTTTAAAGCTAATTTTAGCCTTCAAAATGAGTCATATAAGTATTTATATTGACTCTTTGATTGTTCACATGATCGTCGTTCTAGAAAGGTTTCATTGTAATGTATGCCGGGATTAATGTTTAGTGTCTATTCAATATGGTTCATTCAGAGACAATATCATCTTTTATCACCATTCTAGAAACGGTCATGCTATTTATACTCCGCACACGTGCCCTTATGTCACAGATAACAAGACGTACATGTACAAGCCTTTCAATCCCGACATAAGCCTATGTTTTTAAATATGAGGGGTAAAGTGGGACACTCGTCCACGTCATATGGAGAAGTGGGACACACTGTCCCACTTCTACCCACATTGCCCTTTCTAGAGCAAAAGTCTACCAATTATATATCTATGGAAAAATTAGGTTTAAATCTATCTGTCTCTGCGCTGTATGTATCCCTCTCCTGCTGCTATAAAACATGTATTCACAGCCAACTACATCAGCAATGGAAATGAATATATTGTAAAGAGGAAAAAACAAAATCCAACCCTGAAATTTATTTTTTGTCCATAAAACTTACCCAAGTAAAGCGATAATATTAACACGTGATCTTTGAAGAAACATAGACTGTGCCTATGCAAGGATGTAACAACGAATTTGATTGGCTAATAATTTTGCACTTAAATAGCACTGTCCCACTTTATCCCTGTCGCAGCTCACCCCGCTCTCCCCTAAATGTAAAATCCTCATCCGTATGTGTATTCTGCAAACTAACAGAAGTAAGTTCAACCAGCACATGATGAAAGCAGATTGCCCCCTTTGCAATACAGGGGTAAAAGTATTCACATTCATTTTCTCGCTGCATTGACATCACTTGAAGCTATCAATATATAGAAAGCGAACTGTTGCAATAGTCAAAGACATTGTGATTCAATTATTGAATCGATAATTTTCCCCATTATGTATAAATTAATTCGATCACGTAATAAATATTATCATGTAAATTATTCTCATGTCAATAACCGTTCATTAATTGAATATATACTATTCTAAAATATGAACATGTTTTGTTCACTTATTGAATGGTTTATATCTATAAAACCTTTATAAAAATTTGTTATATTCAGTGTTACTAAGCATATGTTCAAAGCCAACAATTTGGAATAAAAAGTTGGATGAAAATTATGACACTGTTCAAATTTTTCCAGTAAACCTTTTGCTGCATACACCATGTTGTAAGCGTGTACACACGAAGCAACTTGTCGCATACAACATGTTGCATACAACTTGTTGTATCGTGTAATTCGAGCTTTACTATACCACCTGACAAAATGACCACATTTGAAGAAAACAAAAAAATGCAATTATAGTGTACTGAAAAATTAAATGAACACTACATCGCATCTTCACAAGCTAGACAAATGAGTGACACCTCAAAATATTCTGTGGTAACCTCTATAATTATATATACGCCATGTTGTTACTTACCCTCTAAACTACTTTATAGAAAATGAATCTACAGACTGTAAAGTTTTCAAAAATATAATTGTAAGCTATGTGCTCAAATTAGAAATATATAACTTCGTTATTTAAATAAGTGATACATTAGTTAAATTTATGTTCCTGGATGAGGCTTATGACGTCATAAGTTGAACGTCTTTCTCGCTGTCATCCAACGCTATCCCAATAAAATTGCGAAATGAGTTTTATAAGGGGGTTCTCTTCAGCCGTGTTAGGAATTTATAAACTTTATTTACGGAAATGTTGAAGAATATGTAATAACAGTCCTTTGTCTGATTTCTCTGATGGTGCCGATTTTGACATCAAGTTTTGATCTTGAGATAAATGAATGACGCGATAGTATAGGTATATCAGTACAATTGCCACTTTTGAATCAACACTTTTACTGGCGCTATGGCAGATTACGTTATTAAAGTTTCTTCTATTAATATGACAGTTTAAATAGGTCTTACATACATCCCAATATATGTTTAGATATTTAGGTTTTTATACTAGCCTCAGGACTTCCTGAGATATTGTAATATTCATGTAATTGGTAGGTATATAGAAAATGGCCATCTTAAGGTTCGGCAACTAATGTATGAAAATAACAAATATATTCCTAAATTTGCGATTGTGTGATAAACGTCTTAATCTCTTCAATCTGTACATATATAAATGATGTCGATAGCACTATCACCGATAGGGATATCACCATCCAAATGCATGCGCTCCTGCCTTGAGAGTGCCGTTATCACGGTTCTTGTCGGATGGGATTCAACCTATGACGTCATGGGTTTAATTTTGCGCGCAGAAAATTATAGCAACATAGCATTTTTTAACATCATTTTAATCGGATTTATATATAAATGTCGCAGGAAAGTTTGACACAGAGCTTAAATATGGGCTCTACGATAGAACTGCATGTTTTATGCACACGATGGTGATCCTTCTTGTGCTCCCCTTTAAAGATTGAACATTAGACACACTCTAGCAAATCTAAAGGGTCAATGTTCGTTTATTTCATAAAACTGTGTTACTATGACAACTGAGGAAATGGCCATTTATGAAAATAGCAGAAAATGGAAATTATGGGATACTGAAAAATGCAAAGTGAACTGTGGATAATCTCACATCTACATACCCTTGAACTATGACTGGCCACTCAAAATAACCCTTATCGGTTGTTGTTTTTGACAACTCCTATAGTGTTCTGGAAGCGGATGGTCCCATACATTTGAGTATTTTGGTTAGGGTCTCGTTTGGATCCATCGATGTTAGCTATCTCCTCCCCGAGGGCGTTTTTGTATGACATTTGAGAGTCAGCGTCACTGATGAGCTCGAGCCGATCGTAAATGACTCTATTCTCTTGCTTGGTATGACATTTGTATAATAGGTAGAGATGGTTCAGCTGAAGGCATGTAACTGCTGGTTTAGTCAGTATGATCAGAATTGCACGTCCATAGGAACAAGTATCCCGAAGTATGGCCTTTGCATTGTATGATGTCTATTTGGTTGATCACGGCTGTTGTAGCCTTAGAGATAAGCAATGCGTCGTGTGCATTGTGTCCGTTGCTGGCATGGATGTTTAAAAGCTATTTGTCGAAAATAGGTCATAGGGAGTCCTCGATAGAGAATTCTACCAGTACACATCCATTGTTGTTGCGTGTGTGCTTTCTATACGACCACATGCACAGGCCAAGTCCTGAATTCTTATTCACCTTGCTGAGTTTACACAACTTGGATTGGAAAATCTCCAGACACGATCTCATCCATTAGTGCCCCGATTGTCAAATCTATTCATGTGACTGGCAGTGAGCTGATAGTATACGTGACATCCATGCAATGTTTACTAATCATTCCTTTCTATTTGTCTACTCATTTGTGGGCACTCATGTAGGCTCTAGTGTCCTGATATGGACAGTTTATCCTTCTATTTCGACAGGCTCTGTAACCCCTCTCTCTTTTTTCTTCTTCTAGTAGAAGAATTTGCCGATTGTACAAACGCATCTTGGAGGCTGTTGGTATCGGTGACTTCTAGGGCCAGGCACATAGAATTGGTATGTTCTAAAAGTGTCTTTGTGAGATCTAAGCATATATTGTCAGCTTCCTCTCTCATTTTATTTTGAATGTAACACCTTGTACAGGTGTCTGGAACACTCCTCTAATTTTGGACATTGGCGGTGCCTCCACTGCAATAGAAACTGTTATCAGCGTCTACATCCCGCCTTCTGTTCAGCAGTTGTGTAGTCGGTGTTTCCCCAGAGCTATTATATATATATATATATATATATATATATATATATATATATATATATATATATATATATATATATATATATATATATATGCGCTATGTAGTACTTAGAGGACTGAAAAACTCAACGACCATTTTTGCAAGATACCCGATTATGGAGGTTGAATTTGAATCATCCTCAGATACTTTGGGTGCCATTCTAAAGTGGGCTCTTCACCACGTCGACGGATGTTTGGAACCCCGTTTTCGAGTCTTCAGGACTTGTTTGTCTTCATGTCTATGTGGTTGACACTACCTCGTTGGAAGCGAATGCATTAGCCAATGGTACATACGCATTTCTGAGGCTGTTGGTCCCAGTGACATGCGGAGACTGCATTGTATCCCATTCTAATTCAGAATTTGGTATCTTGTGCAGGTGTTTGGAGCTAGCTTGACCATTGCTGGTGTCACCGGCGATCCTAGCAGTTTCCCTATCTGATGGTGTTATCACTCCACCATGACTTATAGCATCACAAATTTAACTTAATGCTGCTATTGCCTATCCAGAAACAACTTCTTGTCAACTACGCCGAAGATGTTAAAATGAAGCCTCACACATGAATTTGTCATATTTAATATGCATGGTCTAAGATGGTACACATACCTTGATTTTTAATATAAATAGTGCCACAGTTTATATAAGGATTATATTTCACCTATGCTAATTGCCAGGAAAGAGTATGGAGAAGTTCACATTTCAATAAAAAGCAATTACTCCAATTAGTGTTTAGACATGATGCGCAGCCATATAGCAAACAAGACGTAATATTAAGAAAAGTAAACATATGTAACAAAACCCCAATAATACGCAAAAATCTTATTCAAAAAGTAATTTAGACAGGTAACATGATACGTATTTGTTACTTAGTATTTCATTGTCTGCCAGGTGTCAATCATTGTAGAAATGAGATAAAAAAAAAAAGAATCATTTAGAAATAGACCCACATTACATTAAAATTAACCCTTTCAAACCCGCATTACCAGAATATCGATTTCAATGTAACCACACAGGTAAGCTGTGGGAGTATTTCGAAGCTAATTTGACAGGAAGTTGTTGCTGCGATAGTCAGAAACAGCTTCCGGGAAAATTAGTTTCAAAGTATTCACTAGAGAATTTATAAGATTTTTAATGAGTTTTAAAATTCTGGTTTTGGGTGTCAAATAGTTAAGAACATACGCATGCACACAAGTGCACATGCACTGATGTATATAAATATTAGTCCAATTTTGCCAGATCAACGAAAGATGATATATTAATCTTTTCACCCGACTTTAACAGACACGTGACTCGTCCATCGCACGTCCAAGCACGAGCGACTGACGTATGCTTTCGCGTTTCTTTCAACAGTTTGCATCTTTTTGAAGTAAGGCTTTCGGCTATAGTGATGCCGGTGTCTTTTAGATATTTCTTGCTTCTAAGGATCTCATTTCTTTTGTTATACGAGATCAATCGAAAAAGGATAGGTCTGTGGTTCTCGGTGGAGGTTGGAACTTCTTGAGGATGCTTTTTCATCCCAATCCTGTAGCATGTGGACATGTCATCGGTAGTAATTTTAACACCATGATGGCCTAATCTTTCTGATATTGTTCTAATAATGGCGTCATCCGTGGATTCGTGTAACGTTTCCGGAACTCCTTGCAAAATTAGACAACCTCTGCGAGAGTACTGACGCAGATCGTCGACATGCTGCCATAACTTTTCGTTGTCTGCTTTCAGTTTTGTTATCTCCTCGCTTAGCTTTGAAATATCATCTTGCCTTGTCGTGAAGTCCGTGTTCTCGAATTCACATCCTATTTGTTTGAGTTTAGTAACAACTCTATCTGGTTTCAGAATTCGCATAAGCAGTTCCGGTTTGCTAGTTAATTTGACTATAAGACTGTCCGCAATTTTGTTCGCTAACTTTCCCATAAAGTCTATATCAGTAAATAGGCCTTTAAATAAGCTTTTTTGTATTTCGTTTATTTCAGTAGATGGCATCATTCCTGTTTTCGTTTCAAATCTACTCACCGAAGATGGTCGCGTGTAGCGCACGCGTGGCATCGCATCCAAATTGAATCAGATTTCTAATTATATCATTTATCATCATACATCTTTCGTCATAATCATTCTGTCTTGCGATCTTGAATGTTTATATCTGATTGCGTAAACTAGCAAATTGTACTTTTAACTTTTTAACTTGCTAATTTACCAAATTCCCACGCGGCGCTATAATACGCTATAGCCTATGCAAACAAGCACGTGATAATGATGATTAAGTTCTACGTAACTAATGTGTGTAACTATGTACGTTTATGCAACGTCACTATGACGTAATTATTTGCTACCATAGGAATATTGACAAAGATACACGACTATGACGGCATGCTTTACTGTGTACTATGCATTAACGTCACAGGTAGTTTCAGCCATCGCTGCCGTTTTCGTAAGCTAAGAATAAGTACTAATTCAAATTCAACTTTCTTTATCTTTAGCGTTGGCTGTATACAACTGGGACTTTTCCGTAGAGTAAATTTAGCGCCCGCTCAATTGCCAAAATGTGCGTTTACCAGTCGAATGAAGAAAACTCTCAGTATGTTCATGGAAGAGGCAGAAACACGATATCACCTAAATTTTACAATCTTGGAAATAAAATTCAACTTTCAGCGCTGTTTTCAGTCATAGTGAATGGTGAATAATAGTACAATTCATCTCCTTACGCCCCGCGAAACATGTCATGTTTTGCGCTCTATTTTTTTCAGGGAAATACCAGTCGAATAAAAAATATTCTCTTTGGAGCCCACGTGCTCTAAGTTTTTGCCGAGTTGAATAGGGTCATTTCTATTTGGATTTACACCTTTTCGATATGTAATCTATCTGAAGGCGGAGCCTATGAAACGATGGCTCCCTTACGCATAAAACAACCTTATACATGTACAAGGTACGGCTGTGCCTATAGGCTATATGCAGAAGATTAATGGACCTTTCCAAGTTTAGCTATGCCCCGCCCATCTCAGCCTAAGCTATACCCACACCACGTCCATGTTAGAATCGATCGATCTCTGAACTCCCTGACTAACATTTTCCAGAAAACTATTCATGTAAGCTGTTGAATATTTTGAAACGGAATTGACTGTGTGTTGTTGCTGCATATGGCAGCAACAGCGCCCAGTCAAATTAGTTTCAAAATATTCAGCAGAAAGTTTATCAAATATTAAAGACATACAATTCGTACAACGCGTCGGACTATTAAGCGTTAAAGACATTTTATATCGAATCACTCATGACGTCTTCATTATCACGTAATCCTACACACCAAAATTATGACGTCATATGACGTCAGATGATCGATGGATAAACTGGGAAAGGTCCATTATTAGCTTAGTTCCCATATAAAATGGAATTGATACCGCCGCCGCCGACGAGTAACTGTTTTCTGCTGCTGAAAGTAGTGTAAACTTTCAGCTATACAATCAGTTTTCTTCAACTTCCTCCACGGTGTCCTTCAAATCAAATCAAATAGAATTTATTTGGTACTACGTAAGGAAGCATCCTATAGAGTAATGACTCCTTTGAGCATCCAAAGCTTCTTTATTCTTTGCCGTCATTAGTGGCCTCATATTACGCGTTTTGAGGTCTGATCGTAAAACATCAACTCGTTGCTGGCTATGGCGTGTAGGCGGCATATTATTGTCTATAAAATAGTATTGCGTAAATTATAAAGCAGTACTGTCTCAAATCCGGTTTCTAGATGTATAATATGCCCTTTGTAGCTATCAACCTTAATACTAATTAACATTGACAAGAGAAGTTAAGAATTTATGGGAGAAAACTCCTCGTGGTAAAACGATAATGATCATACAGAAATAGTTACCTCCCCTGAAGTACACGGCTGCTTGGAGATATTTAACGAAAAACCGAGTTTATCTCTCTCTAAAGTCTAGTTGAATTGTTGCATCTTAGATCCAGAAAACACCAGAAAGTTGGTTGTCATTGACCTACATTTATTTACCTATATAAGATCTCGGTCAGTCGTGACCTACCTGCCTGTGACTGCCTGCCTGCCTACCTGCCTGCCCACAATAAATCCTACTAACTTCGGAGTGCTGTGACTGATGTACAGAGGTCCGTTATCTGTAATAATTATGGTGGTTTTGGGAGTTGCTTGCTTTGTGTAGGCGATAACAAAGTTCAGCAGCATGAAACATGCCAAAGGGAAGAGGTTCGTTTTGTGGAGTGTCCGTTTTTAAAAATAGATAAATGTTACTATTGAATTCTATTATAAGAAATTGTACATATTGGATGGTTAATGTTGGCGTATTAATCAACTAAAAATAAGGGGCAAAATTTAGAATAAATGCGCTATCCCCTCCCCCAAATGGCAATCAAACCTTTTATGATGTTTTCGATAGCACACGGTCTGGAGAATATATCAAAAGTTGGCCAAAATCGGATCACTAGAAATGGTCTAAATATGACGTTAAACAAGATAGCCGCCGGGAGAGGGAGGGAAGGAGGAAGGGAAGGGGGGGGGTGGGGGTGGGGGGCGTTGGTGGTGGAGATAACATCATTGTAACGGCTGGAACTGCCGTACACAAGTCTTGTCGTATGAACTATGTTAACAAAAAGGAGCCTGAGAGACATAAGAGAGCTGAATTCAATTCTAACACCCGTTAAGAGACCTTTCTATCGGGACGTATGGTAGCAAAACAGACTCTGCTTATTCGGTGGGAACAAACTTGCTGCAAGAAAAATCAGTGTGATTACGATAACTATAGCTTTGTTCGAACTTTGAACATTGAATACTTCAGTGGAGAGTGGAGACCTTCACATTGCACAAATCAGCATTGGGCTGGCCTTGTCTCTGACTTTGTCATTGAACAGACGCGGATGCTGTCCGTGAAGAGTACTTGTGGATTAACCGGAGAGAGTGGTTCACATGACTGAACACCAACGAGCGATTTGAACAATGTATACACCCAAATCCTAGGCTTACAACTATGCTATGCAGGGCATCAATAATACAGTGTACACAACAAGTAAACACCACAAGGAGGCAACTGCCTCACGAATGGAGAGGGACATGGCGGACCTGACAAAACCTGCCACTAAGCTTGAACAGCATTCTCCCTTCTCGGAAAAGACGACATTGAGACATATTATAAAGGAAGTATATGCTGATAAGGATGTAAATGTTCCAGGCCTTTTCCTTTTAGGCAGTGTCACAGTTAAACATATGGAAGAACAATCTGTCTTTTCATATTCGCACACACGTACGACTAAAGTCAAGACGCTAGTATCAGCTCAGGACATCAAGGTCATGGAGGCCAGAACCAGTTATCCAACTATGCCATTTCAGATGCTCATGGTGTATCGCAGTCTGGAAATCTCTGCCTAGACGAGATGATGAAGAACGAACTTTGGTCACACTCGCCATCTTTATTTGAAGCAAGGTATCGTTTACGGCGGCCAAATAAAGCACACCTTATCGACGCTATACGAAACCATGTCACTTCCGCGGGTGCTGTTGTATTTCAGTCCATTCCAAAGACTGACCACTATGCCCTTGATGGGGGTTCACCTCTACATTCATTGAAATGGAAGGAAGGAAGCACCTACCGTTCAGCTGCCGAACCTATGCGCCTTTGACGTCCGATCTCTATGGCAAGGCCATCGTTGTCTTTAATGGATACAATGGAGGTCCAAACACAAAGGACGGACAATACGCATCAGCGTCAAATAACTCGGGTTACACATAAGATCAAAATATCTAGAAAAAGGACGAGTCCCTCTCAAGTGATATGAATGCCTATTTTGTCATCCACTTGATCGCGGGCCGCTTGCGACAGAGAAGCTAGCGTCTCCTCCGTGGTTGACATAACCACGCTGAAGGAGACGCTGATGTTGATTTAGTGACATGAGCTATTACAATGCTATCCTACAAGTCAACAACCATCAGGGGAGAGGACACAGATCTGCTGGTCTTGCAACTGTATCACGGAGCAAAGGACTGCACGGACTTTTATTTTCAGACCAAGGGAAACCAAATGTGTATAAGATCAAGGTCCTGAAACAGTTACTTGGTGATGATGTCTGCTCTGATCTGTTGTTTGCCCATGTATTTTCTGGTTGCGACACGATTTGAGTTCGTCTTCCAAAAAGTCATCAAGGTCGATTCTGTCTTGCGTGCTTGTTTAAAGATCTTTTGTGCGCCAAAGGCAGATCAAGTTACTGTAGAGACCATTGATTGTAAGCAATGGTGTCTTTGTTTAATGGGACCCAAACTGTATCTCTTAGTATCATTGCGCTACAATTTCCTTTGCAAGAAAATGGCCACAGCAAAGACCTTCATGACACCCGAAAAATTGCTTCCAGCAAACCTTCACTCTCGGCGGACCTACAAACAAGTCATCCAGTGGATGGGCAAGAATGACGGCAGGGGTCCCACTGACTGGGGCTGGGATGTACGAGGGCACAAATTCGTTCCACTCATGGTGAACAATAGTCATGCACCAAACACACGCCTTAAATGATACAATGCAACCGCTGCGCAAGATCAAGTACACTGAAATGTAGCTGCAAAGAAATGGGCCTGAATGCAACTTGTGGACATTGCTAAGATGGAAACTTTGACAATATAGCTCAAGCACCAGTTTCAGATGACGATGAAGTGAATACTAAGCGACTGTGAAGTGAAATGGTAAAAACGTTCTCACTGGCCGGACCTAGCCAATGAACCTTTCCAGTTTTAGCCATGCCCCGCCCATCGCTATCTAAGTTCCAGCCACACCTCGCTCGTGTTGGGATCGATCAATCTCTGAACTCCATGACGATAAATTTCCAGAAAACTATACAGATAAGCTGTTGAATGTTTTGAAACTAATTTGACTGGATGCTGTTGTTGCCTATGGCAACAGCAGCGTCATTTCAAATTAGTTTCAAAATATTCGATAATATCATTATTAAAGGTGCACATTCACACCAAATTGCTTGAAAATAAATTAGTTAAAATTGCATGCCTTTAGAGGCTTAACTTATGTACCTCAATGTACTTAAACGAAATTAATCTTAGCGTATGCTGATTTCATCCCGAATAAATTAATGTATTTTTTAAAGTTGTGAAATTGAATTAGAGACACTCATCCCTAATTCAACTTAAAACGTATATTAATTTATACGGAATGCAGTCATCATATGCTAATAAGATCGATTTCGTTTCAATACATTGAGATATACAATTTAATCCTCTAAAAGTATACAATTTTGAACAATTTTATTCCGAATGTGCGCCTTTAAGGGTGAAATTGTTAACAAATTAGCTCTAGGATTTTAAACAAAAAAAATTCATCGATTTTCCAGAAAACTAGGTTCTCTCGAATCTCGGAGATATGTTGCATTGGGCGAATTACAGCGATATGCACGTTACATTTCACACTTTACTGATTATTGTTAGCGTAATGAAATATGATTACATAACTATGTAGTGTTTCAAACATAAGCCTCTAGGTGGATAATAATCACGCTCAATGTGAACATTATGATAAATGATTACGTAATGATGCGGCACTTCACACACAGGCCCCCAGGAGGCTAATCGTGAACTCACAGCGTTATGATAGATGATTACGTAATCGTGCAACGTTTTAGAGAAATGCCTCCAGGTGGCTTTTACGGAACCTCAGTGTGGGTCTCTGTAAATAATCAGAAGTTTATTCTCCATATTCTAGAGGCGCAGTATTTACAAAACAAGACATGGTCCCATGACGCATGCACGTGTTTCACAGTGGACAACCAATCTAAAAATAGAGGCGTGGTTTCTTCGAGAATTTTCTCGATCTCTTAGCGAAAGAGATCTCGTGAGATACGAATGAGTGGACCACGTCTAAAGCTAGAAATAAACATCGTCTAGAGCTTCTTAACAGCCTTCGTGCGCTTGTCATGTTTATTGACTAACACTATCAGTTGATGTGTGAGCTGTCGTAATGCAGAAATCAGAATCCTCGTATTGGGATGGAATCTTTGAATATGAGGTAACATTTTGCCAATAGTTCTACCGGACGATGCTCGTCGAAGACATACTTTTCAGAGTGTTTTCGACATGAATAATAATAACATTGACACCATGAAGTCTAAAGCAATAGCATTTATCATGGCAGTGTTTGTGATAAAATTATGTCATCGTAATAGAGGGATCCTACCAGCCACTAGCGTATATGATGTCATGATCAAATACGTCACAATGTTACTTGATGTCACAATTAAAATGCTGCAGTTTCATCTCTAAATCAAAATATTTGACGTCAATGTCTTTTAATAGACGCATAGTCTAAGTGTAATACCTCAATTATAAAGTCATCGTGGATGAGTTTGATCTGCTAATGAAGAAGAAATCGTGATTGTGATCTGAAAATCTGTTTGTCTGGACAATATGATCTTCATTCACAAAGATTCTTAACGCCTTCCTGTCGCATCTAAGCACAGATATGTGCTGGTCGGTAGCGCTATACAACGTCATATAGACATTGCTGAGTATAGAAATGAGCATAAATGCGTACGAAAGTTGCTTATTTCCTGTACAAGGGATATGCGGGCTAACATCCGCATACAAAGGCAACTCTGATTATGTCTAATCGTCTTCAAACACGAAACTGTGGTCGACATCCTCGGTTGACGCGATCTTCCCAGGAGCTTACCATAGCTACCTGGAATGTACGTGGTCTGGCGGCAATATCAAAGAGGCACACCTTAGGCGCAGACTGTGAACAATATATAATCGATATTACATCCATTCAAGAGACTAAAGTAGCTAAACACCGAGAGCAGCAACTTCAGACAGGCCATAAGCTAGTACTCCTGGAGCAAGAACAGGCCACATACCGGGGTTTAGGCTTTGTAATCGGACTAAGGGTCTTGGACCATGCCATTAGTTTGGGATACGTCAGTTATCACGTTGCATTCATCGACCTGGCCTATACCAACGCGAAAACGCACCACTACTAAGTGTCGCATAGTCAACGCATATGGCCGAACTACCGAAACAGCCAAAGAGAACCCAACAATATTAGATTCCTTCTATGCAGAACTGAGCTCCGCCATTACAATCCCAGGTAGATAGCAACTGTTCATGTGTGGAGATTTCAACTCCAAGCTGCGCAAACTCGGCATTGTGGACAAAAGTTCAGGACCTGGCTTACACATGGGATTGTATGGAGAACACACAACAGAAATGGAGATGCACTAGTGGCATTCTTTAGTTTCAATGACCCATTAGCCACAAATACGCCTTTCAAACACCCATGGCGTCACTGGATAACATGGACTGGATACATTGCTGATCGCAAAGCCCCAAAAGGTTCTATAGCTACAACAACTGTCTTCAACCAAATAGACTTCATGCAATGCAAGACAGAAACAAAACCCCTACTTCGGGAATGCGTTCATGTGGAAGCACAGACCTAAATTCTGAACATAAGCCAGTCATTACACACCTTCAGATGAACCATCTCCACCTAAACACCATATCAGGCAAGAGGGTAGAGTCACCGACAACCTACCCAAGCTCATCAGCGACACTGACACTCATATGTCATACAAAAGGCCTTCGGAGAGCAGATAGCTAACATCGACGTCAGCTCCGATTCAAACGAAACCGTAACCAAAATACTTACATCTATGGATCATCAGCTACCAGCACCATAGGTGTTCTCATAAGCAACCGACAGAATCCTGTGAATACGGGATTAATGCGCCGATTAGACACACCGTGCAGCATAGTTGGCAGCCTGCTCTAAAAAGCCACCCTACGTCATAGCTGTCATCCTCGCTGTCGGTGACCGCTGAGATGCGCATATCTAAAACCTTGTAAATACGTTCATACGTAAATTCACTGTAAACACACATGACACGCACTGTGTGGGATATGTGGCCGGTGAGTTCATCGGCATGCGGCGCTGTCAGTCCGAGCGGTGCTTCCATATAAGGGAGGAATCTACGATCTACGAATAACGAATAACGATGCCTTTGATAAAAGGGCTACGTTTATACAATGCAACCTGCGTATCCTTGATACTGTAAAAGTGTAGCAGCTGGGCAGCTCCAAAGGCAGCTCTAGACACACTCCATGTCTGCCAGCGAAAACACATACACACCATTAATGGCCAGATAGCATATTTTCCAAAGATGCACTACACAAAACGTGTGATACGTCGCCGCTGAATGTAAAAGCCGCCCAGCAAAGATGGTTCACATGTGACCATGTGCTAAGCTTGCCAGAAGTCACACCAGCACAAAGAGCCTTGAAATTCTCCGTACTCTGAGCCAACAAATACAAAGCCAAGAGAGGACGTCATGGTATAAATCTGCTAAGTGTGCTACGAGCTGACCTCAAGAAATCAGGACTCGGTACACTCAAGTCAAGAATGAACCTAAGGACGTCAAGGCGTCTCGCTGAGCACAAGCCACAGTGGGCAAAAGCGAAGAAGGATTGATGGCAGCTGTAGGCTGTTTCTACTACTACAACCGCAGAATACAGTAACCATATATACATACAAGGCTTGCATTTGGCAAACATTAATCCTTGCGATTCTAGTGTTTTAATGTCAAAAGAAATACATGAAATCTATTGACCTTTCTGTAGGTAATTTGACTTGAACGTGTTGCTGACATAGGCTACAACAGCTCATAGTTAAATCAGTTAGACATATTCAACACAATATTCATGACATAATAATAATGTGATGGTCAAAGGGTTGATATCCATCAACAGAGCATCATTAAAGATTGTGATCCTTTGTCTTTGGAGGTAGATAAAGTCCAATATGGTGACCATCTGTGTTTCTGTGATGGATTAGCATCTATATATTATAGCGTAGCCTCGGAATATCAAAATACAATTTCTGGTACATGCACACTGGTACGTTACGTCAGATGCTGGGTTAATTAACTGCGACAATGAGTCTCAAATCCGATACACCGTTTATTAGTTATATCCACATTGTTCAAGAACTACTAGTCTACTACACGACGACCCAGTCTGTTTTGCCTATGGCAACCGACCCGTATATTAATCCTTGCATTATGAAGTCGGCCACAACTAGCCTCTTCAGTAATCTTGAAGAATCCTCATTTGCTACCCAACTGAAGACCAATTTGAAAATCTTACAACTGAAATGATTGGCTCGTTAACCGAGCGAGTGATTCCAGTGGTAAATAAAAAAAGTCCTCTCTTGGCTTACAAATGGACATTCAGTAGGGAATATTTTTTATTTTCTCGACCAAATTTGCTCATTAAAGGATAAATAGCACACACAGTGATATTATACTAGCTTTTGGAATAAACTATGCTTGCTATCTAAACTGCCTTTTACTGTAGAATGATCGGCTCTTAAACTCCACAGTGCAGAACTAGATTTCTGATAGGAGCACTGTTTATATAAGCTTTCAACTGAATACGTAGCTTACGATTTATGCATTAACATATACCTACTGTTGAAAACTAGCACCAGTTTACAAATCATCGTTCCTAGCAAGCGAATACCGTGATCCTTACTACGCCCGATGATAAACAACTGTACAACTTCGTTTAGTTAGTGGATCCAAAGATACATCTTATTCTTCCTATCAAACTGTTCTTGTTTCTCGTGACAGCGAGCAGACACAGCCCTTGTGAAAGCCGCAGCCAAAGTTGTTGCAGTACATACTAATTATTATATTCTGACAAGTTTTATTCAATAGATCCAATTATCCACCTGTTGTTATTGTGTACATTAGACAGCTCGCACCTGCAGAGGGCTGTTATATACGTATACTCAATGACGAATTAGATACTACTATTAATGCATTCTTTCCTACATACCAAATGTAATGCATTCTCTGTGAAATAAGAAATACTGGATTTCTGAAACTAATTAGCCTGGAATATGCTGCTTCTTAAGATATCATGAGTTTCCAGTCAGATTATCCTCAAAATACCAAATATCATCCGTACATGCTAACTCTGAAATGTATGTGTATGTCTACATAGTATGGAGCAGTCTAATTTTCATGTGTGATCGACCAGCCAACCCCCGTACAGTTATGCTGAATTAAAGATATAAATATTCACAATTATTGCAAAGTAGAGCGCAATGTTGGCCATCGAATGCGGGATGGAAACCTATATGTCATAACACTAATCTGAGTGATACACAATTGTACTTACTCAGTAATATATATGCTAAGACGTAATTCTACTGTAGCCAGGAAGACCACAAATAATTTGACAATATCCTATATCACTTTAAACAATATCTTTACTACCCGCGTCCTGACCACCACTCATAAACGCCATTGACGTAATGAAATCACATGGTTTAATAAAAAGAACTTTATTTATATTTTTTATGACACTTGGTGTGAATAATTTCCTAGTTCCACACTCACGTTGAACCATGTGTGCTTATGTGACATAGCAAAGATGCCAAGCATGCTCCAGTTGTAAGTGAATCAGACTAAGTATGATGAGGCATTCTGGGGGAAGCATGATTTGAATGGACCGTTCCATTTTTAGCTATGCCCCGCCTATCTCTAGCCAAGCTCCGCCCACACCTCGATCGTGCTGGGATAGATCGATCTCTGAGCACCCTGACTATCAATTTCCAGAAAACTATACAGGTAAGCTGCTGTTAAATATTCTGAAACTAATTTGACAGGTTGCTGTTGCTGCCTACGCCCAGTCAAATTAGTTTCAAAATATTCAACAGCATGTTTATTAAATAGTAGAGACATACACTTTGTACAACGTGTCGGACTATTAAGAGTGAAAGACTATAATCATTTATAACGCAATGATTATGACGTCATCCTATACGACGCTTGGCTGATTATGACGTCATATGACGTCATTACTCTGGAAAGGTCCATTATGCCATATCGGTTTCTCAGAAAACATATGCCACACTATATAGCACACTATAGTGAATGCACCTAAAGAAATACAGCCAAATAAATCCAATGAGAACCAAAATAAAAGTCTACATCAGAGCAAGTTATAACAAGATTAAAATTGTAAATGTAAAGAAACACTTCATTTCACTCCTGAGATAAAGAGCTACAGGGACAAATGATATGAAATGATAGAAAACAGAGATCTCTGCAAGTCTCCATTAAATCATTACCTCACTATGGGAAACAGATAGAGAAAACATTGTTTTCTAT
Source organism: Chaetoderma sp. LZ-2023a (assembly GCA_034401795.1). Taxonomy (NCBI): domain Eukaryota; kingdom Metazoa; phylum Mollusca; class Caudofoveata; order Chaetodermatida; family Chaetodermatidae; genus Chaetoderma; species Chaetoderma sp. LZ-2023a. Next base: position 127,744,950 of record CM067372.1, read on the forward strand.
TGCAAGACACAGGAAAGAGGAAACCTGAGGATACATTGAAGTCATTAGAATCTAATGGTGTAATGGGGGAATACATTGAGTGCATGTGAGAGTTGGGTATTAAAGCTTTTACTCCAACATTGTACACTGTGTGACTTTATAAACAGCTACATAAGGATATAAAGTCATTGCTACTGATCCCGATTTACAGTATGGAATGCATAAAACATGCAACTGCTGATTGCATTGCATTGTAGGTAAATCTACTGCATGGTGGGATTGAAACAATTTGGATGTACTGATAACTAATAAATTATGCAATCTTATTCAATAACAAGAGCATACCTTACGAGATGAGGGCGCATTCCCTGCTATCGATTTTTACAAATTGTGCTACCGATTTTACAAATTGTATTGAAATATAAAGAGTAAATTCATTAAGTGGGCACCTAACTGTTAATCACACAAATATGAAATGCCAGAAGAGCAATCTATTCAATAATTGGAGCAGATCATTGGGCTGTTAATGACTTCAGCTGGGTAGCACCATTACACATAATATGATCATAATATAAGCATACAAGCCATTCCTATTGCAACTTGAACGTAACTACATTCAACAAGATATTACATCGACGACATAGGTCTTCCAGAAAGAAGTTCTGGAAGTTGTTTTGATCACTTTCGGATGGAGTAGCATAAATACGACTTTGATATATTCTAGATGTACTATCAACAAGAATCCGTCACCAAATACTAACACTTCTAAGAAACGTCTGAACTCGTGACAGCAATACTTTCCACAATACGTCCATATAGCATGTGCCAAGGATTGGACAAGATGATGGTTCAGTGAAGACAAAATGTGCGAGTAGACGTACTGTACACACGACCACCCCTACATGCTTTTTTGAGCTTATAAGACAGGACATAATATGCATACGTGGAAGGAAACCAAAAGGTACACAGTGATCCTTTATTATGTCAATGCTTTACTATCAAATGCTAAGCTATATTCATTTCTATGTAACACAATACCCGAGAATCTCAGGATACATATCATAAATTAACTCATCAAGCTCACCAATACCTCCGGAAACTCTAGGAATAAAGGTGATACATGTATACAAGTTGTTCGTGAATTTAGAAATCTTTATTATTTCTTATCGTGGAATCGCCATTAGCTGGGGCAGATTCTCTAATGTCTTCCAGCACCGGGAAGTGCTTTTCTTACAACATCAAGAAGGCATTCTTATGTGTCTATTATTGCATGCTGAACTGTATTTATTTATCTCCTCGAGCTAAATGCCGTATCAACAACACGATTAATTAAAAACATTTATCATCATAGCTAACATTATGTATATATTACTTTAATGTTTTTTAATCTCTCTAGCCTAATTGTACCTTGTATTCTTCTCGGCTGCTATTAGTAATAATGTATTTGCAATGTCTGTATGTCAGGATTTAAGCAATAACATACTTTTCCACCCATTCCATCAGTATGTTCCTCCCATAGTAACATAAGTGTACTAGAACTGCAGCCACTTTGTCCATGAGACATGCATAGTCCAGCTAATTGGCTTTCAGCTCGTATGACGTAACTGACCTGCTGTGTGTTGGAGACGCAGAGACTGCAACTCACTTTCTGGTAATATACAGTTTATAGACTGGCAAATAAAATGCCCATCCTTACTGGTGTCAACATTGTGAAGTGTCTTTCATTAACAGCGTAACTAGATAACTGCCAAACGCGAGATTTTGGCAGCAGTGATAATGGACATTTCCACTTTAGTTATGCCCCGCCCATCTCTAGCTAAGCTCCACCCACACCTCGCTCATGCTAGGATCGATCAATCTCGGAACTCCCTGACTATCAATTTACAGAAAATTATACAGATAACCTATTGAATATTTTAGAACTAATTTGACTGGACGCTGTTGATGCCTATGGCAGCAACAGTATCCAGTGAAATTGATTTCAAAATATTCAGCAGCATGTGGATTAAATAGTAGAGACATACAATACGTACAACGTGTACTAATAGGTAAAGATGGGTCATATAGAATCCTTTATGGCGTAATGATTATGACGTCATCCTACACGCCGCTTAGCTGATTATGACGTCATATGACGTCAGATTGATATATGGATACTCTGGACAGGTGGATTGAACTACAATGCTTATTGTCAGCCTGCCAGCTAAAGAAAGCATAACACATGCTACACCGTTACCTAATCCATGACTGACAAAGCTGATTCATCCACAATCACATCTCTTGTGTCATCTTAGCCATATGTAGCCTCCGGGGTACGCGCTGGTCCGTCCGTCTATTCCGTCCCATAGCACCACAAATACATGATGCACGAGTTGGTTACCTTCAGTTCTCGGGGTTACGGATCTTGTTTCGCGACTCTCCGGAAAATACAAAGACCGGCTGCCGCCGAGGTTGAAACACACCGTCTCGTCCCGACTGTTCGTGTCACTGGTATGACGGTCCATTACTCAATTTAGGACATAATTAATAATAATTAAATACATACTAGGATGCTAGGGTGAGAGAGAATATAGTACATAGAACTAAGTTGGCGTCTTGCCTATCGTGGTGCTCGTCAGAGGTACCTCACCGATCTTTAAATCCGCGAGGTATCCCTGCAAGTCCTAGCGCAGTCACTTAATAAGTTTAATATAAACCATTATACCCCTAACAAAATATTATTATTTGCGAGAGGAAAGTGCCTCGCGCGGGCCTCCGTCACAGGAAAATGCCTTCAACCCCGAATCGGAGGAAGAGAGATGGCAGAAAGGGCCACTCTCTTGTTCAAACATATGCTAAGTGTGTAGTGTGAGTCAACCTCGTGAAATTATAAGTTATTGCGATGCACGCTGTATTACGGGAAGATGGGGTGGATGATTTCCGTAGAATTCAACACCGGCACCTTATGTAGTTTAAAGATACTGTATTGGTAGTTGCCGCTTTATTTATGCGGTCCTTCTGCTAGATCCTAAACTAACATTTAGTTGTTAGGCCCATGTTCCATGCTTAGGCCGCAAGTGGCAGGGATTTCTATCTATCTTTTAATACATGCGCCTGACTGGCGGAAATGCTCGGTATCCATATGGTCACCGTACGGAGCATCCCCCTCGGATAGACAGCATGTGGACATGTCACGGTGGGACAGCTCCAGAATCATATAACGATCCTGTTACTTACCACACCACAACCCCATACAACATCACTAGGACAAGTCATAGTTACATAAGCAATTGAAAAGCGCATATATGTTTTATGGTGGGGAGGAGGAGACAGATATCCAACTATAGTGACCTTCCCGTGAGGGCGTGGGTTACAAGACCACGCCCAGTCACTGTGAAGAGTTAGAGGGAGATTTGTGTCCTGGCTGTCACCTAATGCGTCGGGGGCGGATCGTGTGAGATCCGAACCCGGGGACTAACATTTACCTGTCGTTAGGGTTATGTTAAAATGCCCAGAAATGCACTGCTGGCCGGTTAAAATAATATGTTTTCGCAGTGCTTCCTACTTTGGTATGGATGTTTAAACTAACTACTATCCGAAGATCCAGAGAGGGTGTTCGCGGAATCGACACTTTGGTCTTCACCGCCTGGAAACCCCAATAGTTCCCAGAATCGTATCCGTAAATTCAAACTTGTTTTACTGGGGCAAATCAGACAGATCTTGTTTAAGAAAGTCTGTTAAATAACAGAGCATTTTAATCGATGATGAGTTCAAGATATTATTCTGCAATTAATAAAATCCATCCTACACATCGTATTCATAAAACTTGTTGAATTATCAGAAATATTCTCTCGACTATTTTAATAATCATTTTCCTTGGAGCTATTGCTACCCAAATACAACACTAGCTTCCAATTCAGATTTCCAGAGTATCCATCCATCATCTGACCTCGTATGACGTCATAATCAGCCCCGCGCGTGCATGATGACGTTACAATCATTACGTCGCAAAGGGTTCCATATAGACCGTCATCAAATCTCAAATAGTCCGACACGTTGTATGAATTGTATGTCTGTAATTCTTTGCTATTTAATAAACATGCTTCTGAATATTTTGAAACTAATTTGGCTGGGCGCTGTTGCTGCCATAGATCGATCGATCCCAACACGAGCGAGGTGTGGGTGGAGTTTAGCTAGAGATGGGCGGGGCATGACTAAAACCGGAAAGGTCCATTAAATCAGTTTCCAAATGGGCAAAATTCTTACTCCATTAATATATCGATACTCAAGGCTAGCAAAGACTGAAACACGAGTTTCCACTGTAAAACAAATACAGATTGGTGTGTATATGTCAGCACTAATATGATTATGACAACAACGGATTAAGCTTACTTGGCGCTGTTTATGTCTATACATCCTACTTTACACAATGTTACTACAGTTATGGTTGTACATTGTAAAAATGATAGACACATTTAACAACATATTCTCCCACACACTCCAAGAAATCCAATGATGTAGTTAAATAATAATTCATTCATAAAATCCAACTTTCATAAATGTCAGCGAAAGTCAATATATTAGCATGAACATGGTTTCTGCGCTATTTCTGAATTCACCTTTACAGAGTATCCATCTATCGTCTGACGTCATATAACGTCATATTCAGCTAAGCGGCGTGTGGGATGATGTCATAATCATTAGCGGCGTAAATGATTCTATATGGCCCGTCTTTAACTCTTAATAGTATACCTGTATACTTTTTTGGAAATTTATAGTCAGGGAGTTCAGAGATCTACCGATACCAACACGAGAGAGGTGTGGGTAGAGCATAGCTTAAACTGGAAATGTCCATTGGTGCCAGTTGTGAAAAACTATGATATGCACATGGCCAATGTTATTTAGCAATTTCTACTGAGAGGTGCGTAATGTGACGGGCCGTGGCCATGATTGTTTCTGTCCATCGCCAGCAGCACGTAGCCAGTTTTCAACGAAATACTCTTCTTGATTTATTTCGCTCACCTCTTATTATCTAACATGCAAACGTCCATTTTAAAGAAAACAGATCACGAAAACAACAACAGCTTACCCAACTCTGTTTTACCTTGGACACAGTCTAACCTTGTTTCAAGTACAGGCCAACTTCATTATCCCATATATTACACTACCAATGTCTTTTCATTTGCGTCATAAACAGATGTGGAATTTGAAAGGCATTCCCATAGAGTAGTGCTTCTTTTCTTTGGTATTGCTCTGGATCCATATTCTAGATCCAGTTCATATTAAATTCTAGATCTATTAAAGTGGCTATAGTCGGTAATACATGCATGCACCTTCTAGAAATCTGTACGTTTCTCACAGATTTCTATAAATCGCCGATTCAGGTTTCCTAACGCTAGTAAAATAAACATTGAATTAGTGGATATTAAACAGATTAATTCATTACCAGTATTACATTTACTCTTTGAATATTGATGATATTTAGCGATAAAGCTGACAACAACGAGATTATTATCTTAAGTTATTCCACGATCTGCTACGAGGCTTAGACTGGTATTTACCGCTAATACCATATACTGTTGACAACGTATATTTGTCGCTTTATACCACATGAACACACACCTGGTATATCTCACTCAGCTGACAGTCCTGCTCCTGTTTCTGACAGAAACAGATTGTATGCAGCATATCCATTGAAAATTAACAATCTGACGACGATTTAATGAAATTGCATAGTAATAGCCAGGCCTGCATGTTGTTACCCATTGTTCTCTCTCTCTTAGAACTGGTGTTAACAAATCATAGCTGCCAAGGGTGTATAGCAGTAAATGATAGTGTTGGATTTTCACCAGGAATGCCTTCTTGGCAAATTCGGGGCTTACATTTTCCGATGTTTATTATTTTAAAATATTGCTATTGTAAGACATCGCTAACATACATTAATACCATTAAAAATATATTCGCGGCCAATATAAATCATGTTTTTCTGTATCTGTCTGCGATTTGAACAAATATGCTTAATTCCTGTGAATAGGAAAGCGGTAACCTATTGCTCTTAATTTCATCTGCGCGATAATGAAGGGGAGTTGACTGATTTGACAAAAACTGTTGCTGTAAGCTGTTGCTGCTTTGCATAGTGTCATTAAGAATAAAGCTTATATTAGTGTAAACGAGGCGTGGATGATACAAGACGACAACACTGTTCTTGTCAGAAAAACCCAAAAGAGTTCTGGATATATGCCTTTAAGATAGATCATCCTGCATTCAAATATATCACAGGTCCCTTCTCATTCTGTTATTCTGTTAAAATAATTCATGTAATCTATCAGCTAATATATATAACAAGGGTAATCGTGGAAGATATCATGTCCTGGAATATCTGGTTGCATTTATGTTTGTCTAAGATATTCCTGGACATGATTATCTTTCACGATTACCGTTGTTATTTCTGGTAGTTTGACTGTATACAAATCATAACCAGACAATGGTGACACTACCTGGCAGAATGTGAGAGAAAATGATGATGGCAGAGTTACCTGGCGGATAGTGGGAGAAACCTTTGCATTCACATAGGGAAGCAATACTGATATATCTGAAGATAACCACTGATCTGGAAGAATTGAATATCTGACAAATTTAGCCCATAAGAAAGGACTTCTCTATGAGAACATTGCATAATGCTACTAATACTATGCGTGCGTGCGTGCGTGCGTGTATTTCTCATCCTGGCAAAGATATCATTGACTCATTGCACTAACTTATATGTGCCCTGTGACACCAAATGACATGTTTTATATAACCAAACGTCTAGTAACAGACAACATGTCTCTACCTTTATGACAATAATCACCCTCTTGGCAAACGAGAGAGAGAGAGAGAGAGAGAGAGAGAGAGAGAGAGAGAGAGAGAGAGAGAGAGAGAGAGAGAGAGAGAGAGAGAGAGAGAGAGAGAGAGAGAGAGAGAGAGAGAGAGAGAGAGAGAGAGAGATGCAGCTTATCATTTGATATTAACATATTCTCCCACTAGCGAGCCATGTGTAATTTCTGTTCTTCGTCCGCGTATACCTGTTGTGTCCTAATAGAGCATGGCCTAAGACATTCCATGTCTCATTGTGTTAGACACAGTGATTCAATCTGACAAAGTATATACTATAATGTAATTAATGTTACGCATGTTTATCCCAGGTGAAATGGACCTTTCCAGTTTTAGCCATGCCCCGCTCATCTCTAGATATGCTCCACCCACACCTCGCTCGTTTTGGAATAGATCGATCGATCTCTGAACACCCTGACTATCAATTTCCAAAAATACACATATGTAAGCTGTTGACTATTTTGAAACTAATTTAACAGCAACAGCGCCCAGTCAAATTAGTTTCAAAATATTCAACAGCATGTTTATTAAATAGCAAAGAATTACAAAGACATACAATTCATACAACGTGTCGGACCATTTGAGATTCGATGACGGTCTATAGGAAACCATTTGTGACGTAATGATTGTGACGTCATCATACACGCGCTGAGCTGATTATTACGTCATACGAGGTCAGATGATGGATGGATGAATACTCTGGATAGGTGAATTGTGCTATTAAGTTAGTGAGATTAGCAGCATGACGATCTGTTCAAAATCTTGAGTGCTTCTGGCCATCCGGATGTTTGCCATTGAACAGGGTATACTTGTTCATGAATTTGTTCATTATATGTTAAAACTATTTGCAAAATTGATACCACGAATCATACCTTAAATTCCTAGGATATGCGTCTGCTGTTAGATAGGATTACACACGTTGTTGGTTGACAATACATCCAAATTGAGGCTGACCCTTTTTCTGTTTAATGATGATGTGAATGAAAGCCATCATGCATTTATCAACAGGTCAATTGATTATCTGAATTTTGAGAGTATTCTCCAGTTATAGTTTTGAAATCAAATTTCATCTTATATACTGGGATGAGTATCTTTGCTTTTCATGTCTTTGTGTAGAGATTTTTGAAGTCGTACAGTGTACAGTTGTGAGTAAAAGTTTTAATGCATAACTGTAATTGATCCGTATTCAATGCATTCGGCCATTAGTCCATTACAAGATGAAGACTTCATTTTCTCCCCAGGTTCTGTGCTTGCTACGCCTTAAAATATGAACAAATGTTTTTATTTATCAGTTTCTTCTACTAGTGTGACGATCTGTGTCTATTTGAGTGGATTCAGATTTCCGCTAATATACCAATAGTGAAATTATGTATTTCTTTGCATTCATAATCTTAAGTTTGGTCTAGTTTGCTATAATGCAATCTATTGTTTTTGTTTCCCAATTGCTGTCACATGACTTTCATTTCTGGTGTGCAAGGAATGCTGGTATGCGTTCTTCAGAGTATGAGAATGACCTTTACGTCGGGTTGTATTTGCAGAAGCTGCTTTATCTGCTTTCACTATATTGTGGGGGTGGGATGGGTGGGGTGGGCCCTCATATAATGTGACATATGGTCCAAGCAAATCATACGCCTCCGGAGCTAGCGGAGCTGCACATAATACATAGGCTAGTCCACTTAAAAGTGGAGCATGATTGACAGCTCAAATATGTTATATAAGCATATAATCCTATATGCTAACACGTACATTCACAACTTGAAATCATTTTCACTTAGGATTCCAGAGTATCTACATAGAGTTCTATTTCAAGAAAGCGTGTGATTTCATTACGTTAATCGAATTTGCTGAGGCTTGTTCGGCAGAGGGAAGAAGTAGTAGATACTTAATTGAAAATGCTATAGAATTTTGTCAGATTATTGTCTATCCTTGTTGCACTGTCTCACATAACATATCTTTACATATATATTTGCGAGTAAATCTAATTATGTGCCATCATGATCAGATTTATGTAGAGAAATATATTTTTTCAATCCACATTTAACTGTTAATAAAAAATGTGCTCTAGTCTTAAAAACGCACGTATTGTAATATGGAGTTGAGGGACCGAGCTTCCCATAGCAAATTAAATCACTATAAGCTAAGTCGTCGTATCACAATTACGCATACATGGATAACATATTTAATATCTTGATGATAATTTGACTTGAAGTGCTTGTTACATAGAGCAGCAACATCGGCTGGTCAAAGTCGCTTCAAAAACTGAATATTTCTTATTCACAAGGACGTTGCTGTAGCTTCTATACAGGAGTGAAAGTGTTGAAGGAAGCATAATAGCGCCAACCCACCGTCGATCACAGCGCGGAATGGACCTTTCCATTTTTAGCTATGCCCCGCCCATCACTAGCTAAGCCCCACCCATACCTCGCCGTGTTGGGATTGATAGATCCACGAATGCCATAGCTATCAATTTCGTTAAAACTATACAGGGAAGCTGTTGAATATTTATTAAAAAGTAAAGACATACAATTTGTACACAACGCATAGTCTTCAAATATGCGTTCGTGACGTACTTATCGACGTCATTCATGACACAATTCATTATGACGTCATTCCACACATCACGTAGTTGATTATGACTGAGCGCTCAAATTAGTTCCAAACTACTCAACAGCTTTCCTGTACAGCTGTCTTGAAATCGAGACATAGGAATTCTAAGGTTAAAGTGTTAAACATATCAGGTACCTTAAGTGACACCAGGATTTAAATCAAAATTTATTGATTTTCCCGAAAATATTTTCTTAAGTAGTTCAGAGATCTGTTATTGTATTACATGAATTACACTCATATACTGTACATTACATTTCACGCTTTATTGATTATTTTTTGAGTAGTGATATATGATTACGTAACGATGTAGTGTCTCACACATATCCCTCTAGGTGGCTAATAAGCATGCTCAATGTGAACTCTTATGATATATGATTACATAATGACGCGGCACTTCAAACACATGCCTCCAGGTTAAGTGAGCTTGTGGACGTTATGATAGACGTTTTACGTAATCGTGCAACGTTTCAGAGAAAGGCATCCAGGTGCCTTTTGTGGAACGCCTGTGTTGGTCTCAGTAAATAATCAGAAGTTTATTCACCATATTTTAGAGTTGAAGTATTTTCAAGACAAGAAATGATTCAATTAAGCGTGTAAGTGTTTCACAGTGGACCACGTGTAAAGCTAGAAATAAACATTACATAGAGTTAATTGTTTTTACGTGTCTTTTGATTTTCATATTTACTAATAGACTCTATCATTTTATGCGAGGTGTCGTCAGAGTGCGGATTCCCACGCCTGTCTGGAACTCTCAAAGATCTGGCGATCTGCCCCTAATATTTCTGGCACGCCATGCTCGTCTAAGACATACTTTCAACGTGTTTTCGACAAAAACAATAATAGCATTGACGCACTGATAGATTATAATAGGAGTAGTGGGGAGAATGGGGTGGCTTGGACAGGGGGCTCAGAGATCTATGTTTGTTTGTGAAGAGAGAAAATGGTTATGAGGATATGGTCCAAAAATGGTAAAATGTTATGTTCTGTACCATGAAATAAACATACTCATGACTAGATAATCATTTAGAAATCTTATGGTTGATAGGAGTCACGCCGTAATTACGCAGAAACCCCCACACAAGAAACAGGCACACAAATTTGAAATTTGGATGCACTTATAACCAGGACATTGTAGAATGGTATGTAATGACAAGAGCAAGTACTGCGAATTCCTGGTGCCCAATTTTGTCTTGATATAAAGTGAACAAACTAACTAACAAGTGGGCCCCAAACTGCTGTAACAAACATCCAGATTGCCGTGATCATCTTGCTATTAATTTTACCAATTGCATCTCGTAAAAACAAACTCAACGTTATAGTAAGTTATCAGATGGAAGCACTACTTGTGACATGCAGACTAGCAATCGAAAAAGAATCCATTACCTAGTGATAGCACTACTAAGCAAACCAGAACTATGTGAAAGGAATACTTTCAATGATTATTAGACTCATACCAGGAAAATTGCCAAGTGAAAACAAACATGCTAACAGGCCATTTAGGCATCCTGTGCTAAACTCACAATTTACACAAGCACACATGCATACTGGGAGAAAACTAAACATAGTGACTATCTACTGGGACAATAAGCGAGTATCAAACGCTGCCCTGTATTGTTCTCGCTGTGGTATATCCAGTAACTCACACAATTCTGGTAATAAAGCTGATACATGTATAAAAGTATTCTAACTTATAAATCTCACTATAGGAAGAAACCCTGGTTAACCCTTTAATGACTAAATTTGTTTAAAAAAATTAAAATATTTACTTATTGAATGTCCAATTGCAGACCAAGAGAAGACTATTTTTGAAATTGTACCACTGGAATGACTGGTTCGGTTATCGAGACAGTCATTCCAGTTGTAAATTTGTAAAAAATAATATTCGCTTGGGATGCAAATGGACATTCCCCAGAACCACTAAAGAGGCCGGGTTTGGCCGGCTTCGTCGTGAAAGGGTTATTCTTGGTGTGAAAATCCTGCTATGTTTCAAACGAAACCAGACTAACAAAATTAGTTCTTTTGTGGTGGACATAGCAGTTATTTTTGCTTGTGTCTATATCTGTCCAGGGGACGATTTTATGGAGCTCTCCTATGCTCCCTCTAGATTTTACTCGGCAACTGTAAATGGTTAAAATAAGAATGCTGTCGTTGTGGTTTCATTCAGAGAAGGGTATATTAGCTGGTATTGCAGTTTGAAATCCAACTATGGATATGTATCTGAATCGTATAAATATTCGACGTCAATGTGCTGTATACTACACACTTTTGGTGACTGCGGAATGGATGTCCACGAGGACAGTCGGGAACGGATGTTGAATTCTCTCTTGCCATGGTAAGCTACGCCCTACAAGATCAAGATGAAGTAATATATGTGTTAGACATTGCATTGTACTTATTGATTGGGTTGGGAATCTTCATCATATGGAAATAGAGTATCATAGGCAACATTAACTATACACCTTTCGTCATAAAATACTTCACTATGTATTTATTGTTAGGCTTGTGTAATTGTTAGTTTGAGTGATCACGATCGATTATTCAAGAATAATCGCGATTACACGAGTAACCATCTTGGGTACAAACTACTCAGACAACAAAAAGCATATTAATAACGAAAGCTGCAATGGTGTTTAGAAATGCCCATTTGTAGGCCAAGAAAAGATTATTTTTGAAAATGTATCACTGGAATGCTTCTGCTCGAGAATTTATCCAGGCATTCCAATGATACATTTAATAAAGTCTTCTTTTGGTCTGCAAATGGATATGAATTCGCTGAGCAAAATGTAAATTTTCGTGACGGGTCGCATTCGGAAGTAATTAAAAGGTGGGTTTTGAAATATTTATGTAGTATAATTATTCACGATTATTCCAATAATAATATACAGTTTAGAGACTTGCAAATACAATTATTATTATTACTATTATCAACATTGTGAAGTGCCATTAAATAACACCTTATTTCTACAACTGCCAAATGCGAAGTGTTGACAGCAGTGATAATGGAGGAATCAAGTTTAACTATGCCCCGCCCATCTGTAGCTAAGCTCCACCTACACTTCGCACGTGTTAGGATCGATCGATTCTTGAACTCACAGAAAACTATAAAGGTAAGCTGTTGAATATGCAGCAACAACACCCAGTCAAATTAGATTCAAAATATTCAACAACATCTTTATTAAATAGGGAAGACATACAATTCGTACAACAACACATAGTCTGTCATCAATTAAGCATTCGTTATGAACTTATCTACGTCATTCATGGCGTCATTGTTTATGACTTTATCCCACACAATGACGTCATATGATTGATGGATAAACTGGAAAGGTCCATTAAACCACCGTGGTTATTGTCAGCCTGACAGTTAAAGCGAGCGGAACATGTGCTGATTCCAGCTCATTAATTTTGTGTCATCTTAACCCTATAATGATCAAGCTGGTCAAAGCGGCCTCTGCAGTGGTCTTGAGGGGGGGGGGGGGTCATTTCCAGGCCAAGAGAACACTTGTCTTATTTAAGATTTAACACTGGAACGACTGGCCTTGTAGCAGAGCCAGTAATTCTAGTGGTATATTAAAAAATAGCATTCTTTTTTCCTACAAATGGACACTGACTAAGCGAAGATTTGCATTTTCCTGATTATTAACAGTTTAATGGCCATGCCTGGCAAAATCAACTTCAGTTGTCTAAGTAAAGCTTTGTACATTCTATTGATAAATTGCTAACAAATACTCTTTTCTTGGCCTGCTAATTCATATTCACTAACCGAAAATGTCATTGTTCTTGGCAAATCTTAACCATTAAAGGGTTAATTGCGATATGTAGTATTTTGAGTAGTTTGGAGTGCTGGTGACACGAGAAGGGTTAGCTTAATCTACAACAAAGAATTACATGAGCACGAAATATGGCTCAAACCTGGAGCTATTTATGTGCGCTAAACAGCTACACCATATGTTGCAATCCTCTTGAATCGTACACGAAATTAATTATGAATTATACCATTTCTGGCAAATGGATCTTTATCCTTGTAGCAGGATGCCTTAACATGCCTTGGAGATATGGTGCCTGGGGATACTACGATGCAACGAACTTGCACATCTAACCCTGATGCAGATGCACCTGTAACTTCTATTACTTTTTCACATTCACAATTTCTATCCAGAAATCAATTATTCACTCTTATTATACTGGTGATGATCAGACAGCTCTCCTTTAAGAAATACTGTTACGCAACAGGACATTGCGATCGAAAACGGGTTGAAGATATTACTCTGCAATTAATCAAATTATAAAAGACGTCACGTTGTAAGAAATATTGTCCTGAATATATTCAGATTAGTTTTCTTTGGAGTCAAGGCAACATCAATTTCCAGTAAAATTAGTTTTAAAATAGTCTGCAGATTCCCTGCATCTGTCTCCTGATTTTGAAGAACTTATTGAAATTTAATTTCGGCAGACAGGTGAATGCCCACTCTAAGAGTGCTTTTGAAATACCTATGTTTATACTCGAGGCTAGCGAAGACTGGGACACGTTTTACCATTGTCAAACATGTCTAGCGGCGTCTAAGGGTTGGTGGGTAGGGCAAGGCCGTGTAAGACGGGCTGATGGAAGGTGACAGTTCGATATCTGAATGCATAGAGATTGATTCATTTCTGTCTGTTAGGAGCAGTACTTTGCAATTAAATCCTCATCTTGGTTTCTTTGGTTCACTCCTTATTATCTAAGATGCAAACGTCCAATTTATCTGACAACAGAGTGACCAGCAACAAAAATGGGATCAGCACCCTCAAATTTTGTTTTTGTTATATTAATAGGTCTACCTGCATGATTTTATATAATTATTGTCCACAGAGAACTTTTGTTGACAAATGATAATTGCCAATATGTATATAACAGTGAATGAGAGAGATAGATTTGCACTAAGGATGTCTTAAAACATTGTTGTGTTGTCAAAGACAGTACTATCTTACATCTATACTAGATAAGGATGGCCTTATAATCCCAGGCAATAAAAATCATGAATCTTTCCGTAGGCCGAATTATGATATGAGCAAATATAATTGATTCCTGTGAAAACCAAAGTAGCACATAGAATGAAACGACGTGATCTTATTACAGCATTGCATTTCAGGATACAGGATGGGATATTAATACATTTATCGAATTAGTCGCATTGTAGTGATATATAGATTTTTACCTTATTTCTCTGACAATGTCACCGCGTATTCAAGCTTTCTGGAGACACGAGTATTGCTTTATATGTCAGGAGGCCATTACTGGTATCTGAGTTTCGTCCGTCCTCCTAACTTAACCTGTTGAAACCAATATCCCACCATCTTACTTTGAGATCAAGCATTGTGGGAACGAGGTTAATAATTGAAACTAGTTTAACTGGAAGCTGTTGCTGGCGTGGCCAACAAAAGCTCCCAGGCAAATTAGTTTCAAAATAATAAACACAATATTTATGGTACTTAAATCACAATGAATTTGCTGTATCTGGTACATATATTGGACACACTAGTCTCACAATAAAATCCTCAGTTCATCATTGATTGCAATACGCCATTGTATAACAGCTTACCACAAATCCAAGCTTTCTTTACCCGTTAAAGACAGTTAGATAATTCAATCTAGGCAAAAGAATTTGTCAATATGGAAAAGTAAGAGACGTGACAAATCGTTCCGCATCAGCTTCAGATCTGTAAGTGGTTTACACCCCAACAACACCACCTCTCCATCACCCGGGTCACGCAAAAAACAAGAAGAATGTGTCGGAAAGTATATATTTCATCTTTAATCTTATTCATTACATGAATGAAATGTTCCACGATATGGGGTGTGTGTGTTATTATGGAAGAAAGATGACTGGTAATCATTTGCAACAAAATGTTGCTGCAATTTGTTGCTGTTTTGCACTGTGTATTCAAGGAGTGAATTGAATATAGCAGGTAATGAATTAATCACAAACACATATGTTTTAAATGATAACCTTAAAGTTCCGATCCTTTGTTTTGAGGAGCCAGCATTTTAACCGACCTTTTGACTGCGCCAAATTGATTTCTATCTATTGTCTTACTAACTGCATCTATTCATAAACACCTCTGTGTCGTAATGGAAACTAGCGTCTAGCTAGTACGAAAATCGCGTAATTGTCTGGCAAATGCAAACCATAGATAACAGTTATTTGTCAGTCATTTGAAGCCTCAGGTGATTAACCTATGCGGTTTGTAAATGCTCTGCCTTACCTTTTCATAATGTCTAATGTGTATCTGTTCCATATTATTATTACATTACATAAATCCCAAAAGGCGAAATCTATTGTAGAGCAATCGGGTCCCAGAAAATATGTTTCAATATGCAATCATGCCAATTTCTAAACCCAGAAGCCTGCACGCATGCACGCATGTGCACACGCACACAAATAATTACACACATGCACGCATGCACACACGGCTGCAAGCATGGTAACATACACGGCCTCGTGCACAAGCGCACGACCGAAAGCACGACCACATGCACGCATTCACGCCCCACCTCACGCAAGACGGCGCGCACACACGCACGCACGCACGCATGCACGCGCTCATGAAGCGTCGGCCTCGCACATGCCAACATGCATGTTAGCACGCATGTAATCACGCATGTTAGCGTGCACAAACACTCGCACACACGTACGCACACATGTATGCACGCACACACGTACGCACGTACACACGCACACGTACGTACACGCACGCATATCAACTCCTTTGAACCCATCCGTCAAATGACGTCAAACGTTTCATCTTTGAGGCCAGGGAATTGTAGGAAAACAACAAACTACAAAAAAATATTACATCATTCACGCATGCACGGACACACGCACGCACACGTCCACACGCAGGCACGCACACTCACTCAAACACGCACGCACTCACGCACACGCTCTCAACCCAAGTGTCAAACGTTTCATCTTTGATCAGAGAGAAGCGGAGGAAACAGCAAAATACAAGAAAATAACACATCATTCACATCAGTAAGGGAAACAATTTCACGTCAGAAATTAAACCTAAGGTTGCTGGTTCCATCCCATATCTGAGAACACTCCAACAAACGCTGTTTATTGCTTGTGACACCAGATAGTGGCGTCAGTTGAACTGATGTTAGGCTGATAATTTAAGGTACATACTTGGTCGAGAGTTTGGATAGATGCACGCGATATTTCTATGGGATATTGAGTACATTAACCAGAAACATTTCTTTTAAATTGTAATTCTGTTTTATTTACATTTAGAGAACCATTTTCTGACAACACTTACGATTACGGTGTGGGGCCTTGTTATATAGTTGGCCTAATTAGATTATCCAAATGGGAAAAGCTAGTCAACAGCATCTTCACACTAAATTGCACTCAATAAGTGACAGAAAATGAGCATTTAGTTGCATGTATGTTTCTGTTAGGATTGGATTGTTCAATATACTAATTAATTGGATACACATTTATGGGAATTAAGGCTGTCTGGATCACGCATTAACGTTCAGATGTGGATCGCTTCGATCTGACACAATGAACGGTATTATCCTTACCGCGCTGATGCCAATATTCTATCTTTTACGGTGTCAATAGTAGAGAAACTGGTGTATATTTTCCAACAATTTTGGTGAACGATGTTGCTGTCTACGACAGTACCATCTCCCACCAAATTTGTTGAAAATATACACCTGTTCATCTTTTAACTTAATTTGAAAATTAAAATTTTTGTCATCAGAGTGCTACGGCTTAATAAGCCGGTATACCGTCCCACAGGTATCTGTCTGCTAACAATTTCATACAAATGTTACATGATAGATGATTGCACTTGATAACGAAGACATAGTTATTGTAAAAAACTGAAACATTTATGACAAGAATCGCGGCTGTGAGAAGATAAAAGATAAACGTTTCTTTGTGGATAAATCATCTCATATTTTCTCCGAGAACCATATAGACTAGCTATTGCGCATACTTTTCAATACCTGTTATTTTATGTTGAATACTTTGAAAATTAATTTACCACAAGAAACACGCCGTTTATTAACTCAAGCAAAACACAGTTCACTCACGTTTAACTATTCGACAGCACAGAAATCAACGATGACGGTACCACACCCCAACCCCATCTCACCACTATCATGGCACTGAGAAGCTGGGGAACAGCAGGATCTTGGCTCCTTCCTCTCCATCTCTACCGATACGGGAACTCGCTGTGTAACTGGAAATACCATAGTCCATCTTCCAATCCTTTGGGTGCTGTGGCTCTGTAGCTCTAAAATACCCATGAAAGTCAAGATGCACCTATATGATGCTACGTGTGCTTCCATAATGCTGTACAAGTGAACCAGCTGGGCAGCTCCAAAGGCACTCTTCAACTGACTTGCTGCACGACACCGCAAACATCTGCAAGCCAGTGTAAATTATCGCAGGCCCCACAGTCCAATTAAATACAGCATTCTACAAAAAGGGCATCTTTAACGACCATTATACACCGGACAAGAAATAAGTCCAACGTATAGCTCTATTAATACACAGTCAATGTATGGTTACTATAAAGTGTAGATACAATGCTTCATGGTTGAAGGGGCTTATGGGCGAAAAATTAGAAAATTCGGTCTCAAAATGTACCACTCTGTTAGACTAACGAGGTCATGCTATTGTAGTCAAACAATGGACGGATCCGATATGTGACTCAAGGAGCTGACGTCATAATTAAAATACATCACTTGTGAGGTGACGTCACAAACAAATAACGTAGGCGCCCCCATCCCCCCCTCACAGAACTGATAAACACGAGTCCCTGAATTGAATGGATTGTGATGAATTTTCAATTAAATACACATTTCTAGCGATTCCAACATGGACAAAGCGTAGGCGGCGCGTAGATGGAGATAGGCTAGGCATAGATAGAACGTTGGCCCTTTCTTGTCAGCATTCATGATTTGTTCTAAATCGTTAACTATATATATGGATAGATTAAAGGCGTGATAATCAAAATATATCGTAAACGTTGGCGAGTGAATTCGTGTGGTTCTACGTCTGGCATCAGGTGCTTGTATGTGTGGGTACACGCATGCATATGCGTGTGTGGACGTTCACACTTGTGCGTATATACACGGCAATGAGTTAATGAGTGCATGCGCTCTTAGTATTGTCTCGCCCTTGTGTCTGGGTGTAGTGGGACGGGGTGGGGTGGGGTGGGGTATGGGGGACTGGAATGATCTATTGAACGCTATGATTAGGACAATGGTCAATAGTCCTGTCAAAAAATTCGAATAATAACCATTGATATGACCTTGGATTATAACCTGACGGGTCCCCGGTTATTAATATAGTAGAAGAGCTACAATGATAGAAGAATAAGGTTCATCAGATAAAACTCGCTCATTCACTGATTACACATCGCCCATTTCTAATGAGATTTCGGGCCAATCAATGACATTATCAAATGAACGATGGAAGTGGTGGGTGGTGGTAGGTTATCAGATGTAGCGCAGATACGATACGACCTCTCTAGCAATCAGAATCGGACTGACCATTGTGCCATTGTACCAATGGCACAAGGGCCCCACCGAGCCCGAGCCTTCGTTTGGCATCCTTGGGCCCTATGAGCCCTCTCCAGTCATTTGATGTCACGGCTCCTAATGCACCCCAGTCCGACTCTGCTAGAAATGGGCCTTTCCAGTTTTAGCCATGCCCCCGCCCATCTCTAGTTAAGCTCGACCGACAACTCGCTCGTATTGGGATCGATCGATCCCCGAATGCACTGACTATCAGTGACAGAAAATTATATAGGCAAGCTGTTGAATATTTTTCATTGGGTTATGTTGTTGCCTATGGCAGCAGAAATGGAGTGCTGTAACTGCCTGCGACAGCAACAACACCCAGTCAAATTAGTTTCAAAATATTGGGACTGTAAACCATATTTATGTAAATAAATGATGCTTTGATTGACAGGTGTACATGCAAAATAGAATCCGGTGACATCACACTGTAGTATTAAAACGTGGCGTCATATTGCCATGGTGAGGAATGCCATTGTAATAAAACGTCATCCCTCGGTGGGTGGGTTGCGAGAGGAGCATTCCCAACCCAAGGACTATGAACAAATTCCACAGACGCCCTCGCAAACTTCATTTGATAAATCTAGCCTTCCATTATGACAAATTGGTTTCAATGTTAAAACATTCTGTTATCTTACCGGCATGCAGCGTAGAAGAATACGTTGCTTGTTGTGAAACTGAGATACCAGAAGCCATTGATCCAATGTTAGGCCAAATCATCGATTGTCATTATATTGTGCCAATTAGTGTATGACAGTACCGATGTCTAAGAAGAATCACTACATACACCAGTGTCCAAGCGAAAACACATTCTCCTGTACGTATATCCTATATATCTAGGAGACCTATCGGAGAAGGAGGGGTGTGGATGGTTTAGACATATTCCTATCGAAGTAGCTACGACATCATGCCCATCTCTAGACGATGCGGGATAGGCACTCGATCGGATAATATCAAGCTAATGCAACGAGGAAAGGCAAAGTAGCATCTATCCCGATTTGAACAATGCTGAAAGAGACGCCACAATTTTCTCGGTCACGCCCTGGTCAGGGCGCAGCGTCGGCGGTAAGCCGACATGAAATACATCCGCGCTAACCATGTGGGATGTCTGAGCACTGCCGACATTGTTCTGGAGTGGGTGAGCAAATCTATATTGGCCTTGTAGGAGGGGAAAATGATGAGAGGTTAATAGTTAATACACTTAAATCTATGTATGGCCGATAGCTATCACACTAGAGCGGAATAAACAAATAATAAATCAAATCTTTAACGCAGACGCTGTTTTGAGTACTCGCGTAAAGAACAACTATTTTTGGTCTTAAACAGCATTTCTGCATGACAACATCTATATTCTGAGTTCAAGATGGGAGTCTCGGCCATTTTTAGCTGTGGTAAGGAAAGCATGACTGCAAAACAGTCCTCTTCTATCACATTATGTGTAACCATTTGCACTCAAGGGTCAAATGGCCTATTGTGTGGATAAATCTATCTATCTATCTAAAAATTTCCAGCCTTTCAGAAAATACTGTGTGACATTGTTGGCGATGAACAAATGACATAGGCTTTCATTTTAGTAGTCTAGTGTGTCTGTCTGACTGGGAGCGTTCAGAGAACAAGAATAATCGTCCGCAAACAGTTATTATGCTACAAAGATAATAATCAAATGATAATAAAACTGATGCAATGGTAAATATGCAATGATAATAATCTAATGATGTAATGATATAATGATATAATGATGTAATGATGCAATGATATAATGAAATAATGATGTAATGATGTAATGATATAATGATATAATGTAATGAAAATGTTATAACGATAATGGTATAAAGATAATGGTACAGTGATAATTCACCTTTCCAGAGTTTCCATCGATGATTTGACGTCCTATGACGTGATACTCAGCTAAGCGGCGTGTGGGATGACGTCATAATCATTACCTCATAAATGACTCAATTAGGCCCCGCTTATTAGTCCGACACGTTGTACGAATTGTATGTCTAAACTATTTAATAAACATGATGTTGAATATTTTGAAACTTATTTGACTGGGCGCTATTGCTGCTATAGGCAACAACAGCACCCAGTCAAATTAGTTTCAAAATATTCAACACCTTACATGTATAATTTTCTGGAAATTGATAGTCAGGGAGTTCAGAGATCGCTCGATCTCACCACGAGCGGGGTGTGGATGGAGCTTAGCTAGAGATGGGCAGGGCATAGCTAAAATGGAAGGGTCCATTCGATAACGATAATGAAACAGTGATAATGATACTGATGATGATAATAAACACATTCCTCGCATATCCTAATGATATGTGCAAACGCAGGCGTAAACATGCATACTTTGTAATAGTATGATACTGAACTGAATTTGCTAAAGAGTTAAAAGAGTAGGTGAAAGACGTGTGTGTTATTGCAAGCAGACGTCTCAAACTCTACAGACTTCACTGACTTGACTCGTACTCTCACTTGGTGTCTGTAAGCAGTAGTCTCACTAGTCGTAGCTCATCTCCATTGCAACTGACCTGGCGTAGTACATCTAGGATCTTTGAGTGGTTTATTATGTATAGCAATATTGCACATAACTTGTCTTTAATTAATAGGTCTATCACTGTATCGGCTACGTGTTTCACATAAGTTTCAACTATCTGCATGTCCTATTGCAATCTATGTCATTGGTCCAACAACGTGACCCTCGGTATTATCCATCTCTAGTGACATACCTCTCATTGAGATTGGAGTGTTTGGTCTTGTGGAGGATTCTCGAACAGACGGTCGAGCTACGCCAGGTAGCATGTGAGGAGCACTGTAGATAAACCAGATCACCTCAAACTATACAGAAAGCGTTGATTTTACACGGACATTTAGTTTTATGCTTGGCAATAACACTCTCGCCAGGTGTAGTTCCTCAGCATCGCAGCCAGCTTGATGGTGATATTGAAGGATCGGTGGTCTCTTGATGGCATCAAATGCTCGTGACACGTTGATTCCCACATGTTAGAAGTACCAATGCTTTGATCGATGGCCGATGTCAACACAGCGCACCTACATCCTCCTTTAAAACCAGTCCACAAGTCCGGTAAATGTTTCAAACTTAATAATGCCACAGTCAATATAATTTTTGGAATGCTGTTCAAATGTACTATTGGTGTCAGGTAAGAAAGAGGTGCAGATGGTTTCTTAGACTTTGGAAGTGGGATGGGTATACCTTCTCCAGCACCATCGTTCGGGGGCGGGGGCGGTGTTGTTCAAAGGCAGACTTGGTAATGTGTGCGATTTGTGTCGAGATGGTATTATCTGCATATTTAAGGAGTTTGTTATTAAGGCCATCATACCATTCACGGCAATTCGTTTATGTTAACGCGTTTATAAATTCTGCTTCTGTTATCCATATTTGCGGGGGATATGGCTGACCTTCAAACGTTGGTTGCTCCTTTTATGCCCCTCATGGTAACAATCTATATGAGAAGGGATCCAGAGGTAATCTCCCTGGTGTAGCGACATGTGCAGTCTCTGTGCCTAATTATACTGGACAATAATGCACACGTCGCTACACCTATGCCCATCCCTGGGTTAAAATAGACTAATCCAAAGCCCTACTGTTGACACTGTGTACGATACGATTGCGCAATAGAGCGATCCAGTACTTGATATGGCCAGCCCATTGCTAGTTAAGCTCCGCCCACTTTTGGTGTTTGTTAAAATCGATATGAATCTCTGAAACACGAATTCCCGTTATATAAATTTCAAGTAACTACACATGTAAGCTGTTGGCTATTTTGAAACTAATTTCACTTCGGTGGGTCGTTACTGCCTATGGCAGCAGCAGTTCCTAGTCAAATTTGTATCAAAATATTCAACTGAATATATATTAAATTTTGAAGTAATCAAAGACTCTTCTCTTTCGTGACAGAATTCTCGATTTTTGTTCGTGACGAAGCCAGGTTGTTTTGATTGTAGTGTATTTGGTTTAAACAGAATTTTATTTTGTTCAATGGGAGCACAGTAAGACATAAGTCTTATACACGTGTCTCCCATACATACAAATACAATACATTATTGCTATGTATTTGATTAAGATCTCAGATAATTAGGTAACTCATCGGACCCTTCTCAGTGTAGGATGTAATAAGTACTGCATGTATTAACATGGAATGGAATTTCATTTCTAAATCCTAATATCTCTATATACACCATTCTGGTAAGCTGTTGAACAATTTGAAGGTATTTTGAATGGAAACGATTAATGATTCAGGGCAGGTCGGTATGCTAAAATATTATCTGCCTTTCATTGAAATAATTATCGGTGATTAGCATAAAGCTAGATCCAATCTCAATTTCTCATTGACTTGATTATTCATATATACTCCTTATAATAGACAGACACGCGTCACCTGACCTGAAAGAATTCATGTATGTATATATATATATATATATATATATATATATATATATATATATATATATATATATATATATATATATATATATATATATATATATATATATATATATATATATATATATATATATATATATATATATATATATATATATATATATATATATATATATATATATATATATATATATATATATATATATATATATATATATATATATATATATATATATATATATATATATATATATAACTTTGAAGGCTTTTTTATAAACGTGGGCGGATTTAAAATATGAATTCCTTCAGGTCAGGTGACACGTGTCTGTCTATTATAAGGAGTATGTATGAGCGATGTGTCCGTTCCGTCATTTCATAAAATTCAGGAATAGGATCAAATAACAAATGTAGCATTAGTACAGAAATACCTATCAACACGTTTATGCATCTCTTCCTGTGTATAAAATATATATTATCGACCGTCGTGCTTTTTGCTTATGCAGATGAGTCCATTGATATAAACATGGCACTTCAAATATATTTTCTTTGAACACCTATATATATATATAGGTATGTGGTGATCTTTTCTATGCCGTTTGTTGTCCGAGAAGCAGACCTACTGACTGTAATAAGCTACCACTTCATCATCATGTCGCAAGGATGGATCCGTAGAAAGGGTGAACAATGCCACGCACCCACACAACCATGACTTCAAGGGCGCAAATAATCACAGCAAATGCAGAATTACGTCAGATTCAGTCAGCATCAATCAAATCCATTCGCATCTCACGAGATCTTCTTTGACACGAGATCTATGAGATCGAGAAAAAAGTGGACATTGGTGTAGTGATCCACCGCCCACACAGAACCACCCGCCCACACCCAAATTTTCTGATAAACTGAATTGAATTGTGAAAGGACGCGAGAACTATCGTGTTCATAACAGACAACATCATTTCATCTAAGACGAGATGATATACAGCGCATAGTCTTCTGTATGAAGAATAGTTAACAGAAAAACAGCCCGTCTTAATTCATCTTCAAATTCACAACGGACGCACACAAAATAAGGACACGAATTTCCTAACGATTACATAGATGTTATTATTACATGAACCACATGATGGACCCAATAGATTTTAATGTCTATATCAAGCTAGTGATACAGGACTTAAAATAATACCAAAAGCAACATGATCCACAGTGATGCGTTTACAGTTCGATTACAGTGTGCTTACCGTTCCAGCAGGGAGACTGGGTCCCGATAAATCTGGTCTCCAAAGTTATCTCTCTGACTCGAGTCGTTGTGCTGGCTTAACAAGATGACCGGCCATTACCTTAGACACGTTTTATCGGCATGAAGCCACACATCTATTTTTAGCGTTCAACAGTCTATATCCTGTATCTGGCTAGAAAATCTGTCTTTAGAAATTTTTATTTTCAAAGCTTCATCTTGTGCTATATTGGAATAAGCAGTTTACGGAGATTGTTGATGCAACAAGACATATTTGCATGATTGTGGGAAAAGTTAAGTATAATTCGGAGTAGGTTACACAATATAGACGATATGATAGAAGGATATAGCTTTCGCTTAAGCTAAAATTACGCTTACAAAGCTAAACAGCAAAGTTTTGCAATTGTAATCATTGCATTGGTTACCTCTATTATTCAGAATTGTCGGTTACTTTACTGCTTTGAGTCGAGACTTCTTATCTGTAGAATCACCTTGGTTTATGTCCTGACCTAATCCTATAATGAGCCATTGGAAGCCGGCGGAGTTATTCTGCTGATAAAGTGTTTTCTTTTTACAATTCATATCCCGTTACCTTACAGCAACATCATTCTTCTGCTTCTGAGACACAATAAACTCCAGAGATCAGACACAGCGTAGTGTCAGGAATTGTACCATACAATGTATATTCTTTTTCAAAAAGTATAAATCAGACATCAGTGTACAGACGGAAGTATTGATCTGAAAAAATCGCTTCGATTTAGGTCAACACATTTCAATAACGAATGCATGCCGTGTGATTATTTTTCCATTTGTTGGCATTTAAAGGAAGGGAAAAGGGAAATAACAAATGCTGTTTATTGGTAATTTCATAGAATATTAAATGAACTACGATCGATAAAAATGGAAATGAATCGGGATTATTTGAGAAAAAGCATTTACTAAATCTAGGAGCGCTTAACTTGGATCCAATTAGTGACCGTACTGGTGCTTCGCACTCCGGCGTGTGCCAACTGTGTGTGCAGGTATACCGCATAGGCCTAGGCCTAACTGAACATAACGAAAGCGCACCTGAATATAGTTTTGCAAGCGGTATGACTAGTATTCTCTATAGGCGCTGTTGTAGAGCACGACTGCTAATTCACTATTGATCCTATTGAAAACTTTATATTTGAAAATAACTTTTTCTGTTTCGGTCAAAATGATTTCAAACTACACTGCTGGTTTCCTAGGTCGCAATATGAAGCCTACATTGATATTTTGACATTCGCGTGACTGAATGTAGACCCTGTTTCTGGAAACAACGGCTTTCAGTCAAATTGTTTTAAAATTAGATAGTATTTTACTTGTAATCAGCTTAGCGCGAATATAACTGAGCTTATATGACCGGTTATAGCAGGTATTACTTATTCGCTCCGCATACACCAGAGCGCATGGGAGCAGCTTTGTCACTATTTGCTTCCCGCCAGAATGACATAAATGGTATTTAGCTACTTCTTTCTAATTGTTCTGATTTATTTATGCTTTTCACTGATGGCTATGGGTTGATTATTATATGAAGCTTGATTCTAGAGCATATGTTATTTCCCTGATCCTTTCCTTTAAGCCGGAAAGGTAGGACATAGTAGAAATAATTTTTGATCCAGTGATCTAAGTAACAAACCAACCAGACACGTTTTTACTGAGACATCCAAGCTAGGCATATTTCACCTAGTATGACGTAGCCGGCCTGCTGCCTGCTACAGACGCAGAGATTCCCACTCGCTTTGCAGTAATCTATATGTTGCAGGCTTGCAGGTAAAATGTCTATCATTATGAAGATCAACATTGTGAAGTGCCTTTCAATAACAACCTAACTAGACAAGTGCCAAAAGCGAAATATTGGCAGCCGTTTAATTGAACCAACATGCGTACTGCAAGCCTGTCAGTTAAAGAGAGCAGACCACAATTACATCTTTACATAAGACACGACCGACTAAGCAGATTAGTAACATTACCTGAATCTCAAACATTGAAAGTACGCGTGGTCACGATCTGGGGCTCAACACTGGAACAATTTGAGTCCGCTAAGCAGCTCACCCAGATATTGCAATCCACTTGAGTAGAAGTTAATTATGATCGTTATCCTTCTAATAATCCTTGCCATTCTATGGAGAGATGGTGTTCGGGATTGTTGTGAAACAACCCACTGACACATCTAACCGCGATGCAGAGCCGCGCTTACCTTCTATTACTTTTCTATATTGACACATTCTATCCGTAATTCAAGTATTGAGTCAATTATACGTGTGATAATCAGACAGTTCTTGTTTAAGAACGGTTGTTACGCAACATTCCATTGTACTCGATGATGAGTTCGATCTATTATTCTGCAATTAATCAGATTAATCCTACACATATGATTGATTCATAAAACCGGTCACATTGTAGGAAATATTTTGTTGACCATTTTGCGAATCGTTTTCCGTGAAGCTCTTGCTACCAATACAACAGGATCTTCCAATTAAATTAATTTAAAAATAGTCTGCAGCTTCCCCGTATACGTACACTGAGCTTAAAATAGGCTAATCGTGACTTAGAGATATTAAAACAAATAACCAAGGGGGGAGAGCGGAAATACCTTTTCCAGTGAACCTGTAGAGATATATGACAATACACGAGGCTAACGAAGACTGGAACACGCTTTTCTCAATTGTCAAACAAATACCGATTGGATGTCTATATATCCGCAGACTAATAAGATTACGATGACAACACATCTGTTTTGATGCTAAATACGTCTATATCACCAATTTGACGCAATCAAATGCATACTAATGTAGTGGTAGGTTGTACAGTGCTAGAACTCTGTGGACACACTTAACAAAATATTCTCCCGTATCCATCACGAAATTTAATGACATACTGAAATAATAATTCAATGATAGAATGTAACCTTATTTCGATAGCTAATAGACAAATGTTGGAGCGAGTCCTAAATTTCATCAGCACAAGAAGCACAAGAATATTCACGCATTTCGTAAATGTCAGCGAAAGTCAATACATTCACATGGACATGACTTCTGCACTATTTGTGAATTCTTGCCAGCTGGTAAAGATTCTGTCATGTACGGAGCCTTGTTGAAACGCTTCTAAGGGCGGGCGGGTGAGGTATGGTGAGGGCTGACATGCCGCGCTGATGGAAGGTACCAGCTCAATGTCTGAATTCAGGGGGACTGATTCATTTCTGTATGTCATGAACAGTACTTAGCCAGTCTGTGACTAAATTATCATCTTGGTTTATTTATTTCACACCTTTATGTTACATGCAAACATCCATTTGAAAAGCAGATCACAAAAACAACAGTTTACTCCAAATGTGTTTACCTTTAACACAGACATATGTTGCACTAGTATGCCATTTCATTGACGTTGTACATAATTGTGAAATCTGATCACATGAAAGGAATTCCCATAGACTAGGAGTTCCAGTTTTTGGAATTGATCTGGATCCAGATTCAAGACCCAGATCAGATTGAATTCTTGAAATCTATATGCCTATGGCAGATGGCAATAAATCAGTGAGGCACCTACACTAATGCTTGTGAAATACACATTGAATAGATAAGTGGATAAAAAACATAGAATTACATTTGATATTTGAAGATGGATGACATTTAGCTATAATGCTAAGAAAAACTAGCTTTGACAACCGAGTGACGGAAAACGGAAATGGACTCGGCACCCTCAAATTCTACAAGAAACTGTTTTGCACGAAATTTCCTCTCCGATTCTTGCATGGCATTACGAATCGTTCTTTCGCTTAGAACTGAGGTTGATAAACCATAGTTGTCAAGTCTATCAAGTAAATGAGAGAGCTGAATTTACACCAAAAATGCCATCTGGCACAATCCTGGCTTATATTTTTTATGTTTATTATTTCAAAATATTTTTTATGTAGGGTCTTGTTGTCAAAGACTACATCAATACCATTTGATTGTGATAATTATAATACGATAATTAAGGGCTATGATGAAAATGACTTCTACTATTACACTCGCTACTACTACTACTACTACTACTACTACTACTACTACTACTACTACTACTACTACTACTACTACTACTACTACTACTACTACTACTACTACTACTACTACTACTACTACTACCACTACCACTACCACTACCACTACCACCACCACCATCACCACCACCACCCCACCACCACCACCACCACCACTACTACTACTACTACTACTACTACTACTACTACTACTACTACTACTACTACTACTACTACTACTACTACTACTACTACTACTACTACTACTACTACCACTACCACTACCACTACAACTACCACCACCACCACCACCACCACCCCACCACCACCACCACCACCACTACTACTACTACTACTACTACTACTACTACTACTACTACTACTACTACTACTAATACTACTACTACTACTGAACCATAGAATTATGAATATTATAGACGTGTAATTTTACTGTACTGCAAATACTCTACCACCACAGCCGTTACGTACATTTATATAAAGTGAAGTTGAGCATGATGGATATACAATTTAATAAATATTCTGTTTACTATTTTGGGGCTAATATGGCTGGGCGCAGTTGCTGCCTTAAGTAGCTACAGCGTCCGGTCAGATTAGTTTCCCAATATATTTTAACAGCTTACCTGTTACCTTGAAGCGAGTCGCAACTATACACCTGTGCAAAAGTTAAGCACGACCCTATTTTTACGCACATGCGAGGGTATATTCATGTGCTATGAAGAAAGCAATAGCATAAACATTTATGTACCCATCCATCTTAGTGCAAGAGGTAATAATGCAACTAGAGGAATGCTGATTATGATGGTGGGGAAACAATGTATGTTTTTGTTTGAACTTGAAAACGAGGCCTGAATATGGTTACGTTGACACAACTGACAACTATTGCCCTACAGTTGACACACGTGGCTAGATTGTCATTAATGGTGTCTGAAAACGAAGTTTAACATCTGTGCACGAGTTTGAGACTGTCATTATTAATACCGGGTATATCCACCTTGTGCCTGGATGACGGCCTCGACACGACGTCTCATGCTGGTCACCAACCGACTGATACGCCATTGTGGTATTCGTTGCCATTCAAGATGGAGTGCGTCTGTTAATTCCTGTAGGTTCTGCACAGGAGGATCCCTCCTTCTCACCATGTTTCCCAGAATGCCCCAGATATGCTCAATAGGGTTCATGTCAGGGCTCCTTGCTGGCCATGGTAGGGTTTCGATGGCATTCTGGCGGAGGTATTCATGCACAGCTCTAGCACGATGTGATCGGGCGTTGTTATCCATGAATATATGGTGGGTTCCAGGTGCATGATTTACAAAATGAGGGACCACAACTCTATCCAGTATGGAATCTTGATATCTTTGTCCATTTAGTGTTCCAGGTACAGTCAACAGATCCAGCTTACAATCAAATGAGATGCACCCCCATATCATAACGGAACCTCCACCAAATGGAACTTCTTCCATGATGTTACGTTGGTCGTACGCCGTGCGTCTGGACCTCCATACACGAGTTCGACCATCTGTGGCATGAAGCAGGAACCGACTTTCATCGGACCAGTGTACCCGTCTCCAGGATCTCATGTTCCAGTGTCTTCTTTCGTTGCACCACCTCAGACGCTCCTCTTTGTGGTGTGCAGTGAAGAGGGGACGTCTGACAGGTCTCCTAGCTTTCATGCCAGCAGCATACAGTCTCCTTTTGACGGTATACATTGACACTCTATTGCACGTTTCCAATTGCTGGCTGAGCACTCTGCTGTTGGTGAATGGAGATCTCCTAACAAAGCGTACTAGGGCTCGATCATCACGGGCAGTAGTCTTCTTCGGTCTTCCAGATCTAGGCCTGTCCTTCACCTCGTTAGTTTGCCCATGTTTTGCAATCAAACGACTGATTACAGTATGGTTAATGTTCAGCTGATTGCCAATCTCTCTGCATGACATACCAGTGGTATGCATGCCTATGATTTGCCATTTCACACGATCACTTAACCTTCGTCTTGCCATAGCGGTTCACAATCAAGAGCTAATTCTCTCTGTACAAATAAACCACGGTCATGAACACAAAATTCCTAATCTTGTCGCCTAAATCTGTATGTAATGTTCTACACCTCAAACTGGACTTTTACATAACTGAACACGTGTGCTGTTTCCCGCCACGCACGGACATCAAGCGGCGTGAAGTCATGCATGCACGTGCATTTCGTACTTGGAATTATGTCAGCTAACGCGGGGACAAAAAGTATGGCAGCCTAGTTGTACCATCATGTTTCTACGTTCTATTGTTTTTGCTGGTGCTTAACTTTTGCACAGGTGTATAGTATAAGTCTGCCTGCCTGCCTCCCTACATGTCTGCCTGCCTGCCTGCCTGCCTTTCTGTCTGCCTGCTTACCCGCCCGCCAGCGTATCTGAGTGAGTACGAGCATGCGTGCGTTTAAGTGCAATTATTGTACATTTGTCTATTTGTACATACCTGGCGTGTATATAATTATGTATTATTGTACTTAGTGTATATATGTTTTGAGGGCATCGGGAGCATCAGGCCACCGACGATGTACCTTCTTGAAATAAAGATTATTATTATTATTATTATTATTATTATTATTATTATTATTTTAGAGATAAGCTGCGTCTTATATTCCCGGCCAATAAAAATCTCCAGTTTTGTCTTTCTGTAACAGTCTCTCTGTGATATGAGGAAATATCATTGATTCCTTTAAAAATGAAAGCGGCAGCTCATCGTGCTTAAGTTCACGTATAATGAAAGCACGCCATCTTATAACGTCATTGGATTTCAGCAAGCTGAGTTGGGCATGGATACATTTATTGGATCAGCGGCTTTGTAGTCATATATAGATTTTCAAATACTATTTCTCTGACAATAACACAGCGCATTTAAGCTATCTAGATCCACGAGTATTGCCTTATCTGTCAGGAGGACATTACCGGTGTAACTAGTTTCATAGTAATAAACAAAATACTGGTGACCTCAGAATGAATTTACTGTATCTGGTTGGGCACGTTGGACTAACTATAGATCAAATTGTGGCATTATATAACAGCTTATCGCAAATCCAAGCGGTCTGATTTTCCTTACACGTGGATAGATAATATGGAAAGGTAAGAGACGTGAAAAATCGTTCTGCATCAGTCTCAGATCTGTATGTGGTTTGCACCGGGCCGCTTCTAGATCTGGACTTTGTGTGATCCGATGCATGTGCCCGTTCAGATATCTTATTGTGTATGAGTGCCCACCTCCTGCTTACTGACATATGACATTTTGACGGTTACCTCTCGCGGTCTGAATATTTTGAAAGCAATCTGTCAGTGATCTGTTGCTGCCCATGGCGAGAGAGAGAGAGAGGGAGAGAGCGAGAGAGCGAGCGAGCGAGAGAGAGAGAGAGAGAGAGAGAGAGAGAGAGAGAGAGAGAGAGAGAGAGAGAGAGAGAGGGAGGGGGGAAGGGGTGGGTGTGTGGGTGTGTGTGTGTGTGTGTGGGGGGGGTGGGGTGGAGGGAGGGAGGGAGGAAGACAGAGAGGGAGAGAGAGAGAGGAGGGAGGGGGGGGGGGCATAATTGAAAATTAACCAGCAGCCGAGCATTTTGTTTTAACCAGTTGGCTAAAACAGAGCCTGCCAAGAGAGTTAGGAACAACAGAAATGGGTTTAGCACCCTCAAATCTTGCGAGAAATGCCTTCCTAAGAAATTACATCTTTAATAATTGCATGACGTCACAAATAGTTCCCTTTCAGAGCTGATGTCGAGAGAGATGCACACGATTATGTAGCAGTGAATTAGAGAGGTGTATTTACACCAGGAATGCTTTCCGGGTAAATTTTTTATGTTTATTTTTTTAATGTTGTTGATGTAAGATCGCGCTATCTTACATCTATGCTGTTAGAGAGATAAGCACTGCCTTATATTCGCGGTCAATAGAAATCGAAATTTTTTCTGTATTTGTGATATTAGCAAATATCATTGAATCCTTTGAAAATGAAAGCGGAAACCCTTTAATTCACATAGATGGAAACCACGTGATCGCATTGCGTCATTGAATTCCAAAAAGCAGTGTGGGTGTATGGATATATTTAACGGATTAACGGCTTTGTAGTGATATATAGATTTTCAAGTCCTATTTCTCTCACAATGGCAAAGTGTATTTAAGATGTCTAGAGCCATGAGTATTGCCTTATTTGTCAGTAGGACTTTACCAGTGTCTGGATTTCGTTAGGACGCAAGATTAACTATTTTAAACCAATATTCCACTATTTTACTTTCCGATTAAGCATTCAAGGACACAGCTTACTATTTTAGACTGATTTGACTGGAAGTAGCGAGCAACAGTTCCCGTACAAATTGGTTTCAAAATAATAAACAAAAAACGTCTTGTATCACAATGCAATTGCTGCATCTGGTACATAATATTATTTTGGTAGCACTATCGCACAATGCAATCCGCATTTCATCATCGACCACAGTGAGACATTATATAACAGCGCGCTGCAAATCCCAGCTGTCTGATTCTCCCGTTAAACACGGTTAGATAATTCAATCTAGGCAATAGAATTGGTCAATATGGGAAAGTAAGAGACGTGACAAATCGTTTTGCATCAGTCTCAGATCTGCGAGTGGCATACACATCGACAAAACCATCTCTCTATCACATAAGCCGCGAAACAGATTCAATTCTTCCCTTTACTATGCGGTTAAGGAACAATTTGCGTATATATTTCATGTTTAGTTTTATTCATTACGCCAATGAAATGTTCACACCATCTGTGGGATAATGAAAGGCAGATGAATGTTATTCAGTTGCCCCAAAACGTTACTGCAAGTTGTTGCTGTTTTGTTCTGTGATTTAAAAAATAAGACTTAGTGGAATAGAAGGGAACTGAATGATGTAAGACGAGAACTCAGCGAAAAATCAGTTAATCGCTCCTGACAGAAAAATAATTCTGGATATCTGAGAACAAATAATTATGTTTTAAATAATGACATTGAAGTTCTTATCACTACGAGTTAATATTTTAGTTGACAATTTTACAACGCAATATCCCTTGAATCTATTTCTTAATAGCTGACACCTTTCATAAAAACGTTTGTCCCGCCCCTGTAGCGTGCAGCAAGATTCTTGGAATGGAAACTAGCGTCTAGCTAGTACAACAACCGCGTGCTGTAATACGCTGGTCCATCCAGCCTCAGGTGATCTGTATGCAGTTTTCAAATGCTCTGCCCTGAATTTTCTTAAATTATAATGCGTATCTGTACTTTATTATTTAATTCAATACATAAATCACCATGCCCCAGAAGATATGTTTCAACATACGCACATGCCTATTTCTAAGCCCATATACATACATCCACGCACGCGCGCGCACACACGAACACGCACATATAGTTACACACACGTACAGCTGCACACACACCGTACGCACGGCCTCATTCCAGGTAAGGACACAATTTCACTTCATAATAACACCTAACGTTGCCGGTTCCCGCCCATATCTGGCAACACGCAAACAAATGTTCTAGATTGCTGTGGTGTCCGGTGACGCGATGTCAGATCGATAATATAATGCTTTATCGAGAGTTTGGATACGTGCTTATTGTTATTGTTATTGTTATTGTTATTGTTGTTATTGTTATTGTTGTTATTGTTATTGTTATTGTTATTGTTGTTATTGTTATTGTTGTTATTGTTATTGTTGTTATTGTTGTTATTGTTGTTATTGTTGTTATTGTTGTTATTGTTGTTGTTATTGTTGTTGTTATTGTTGTTATTGTTGTTATTGTTGTTATTGTTGTTATTGTTGTTATTGTTGTTATTGTTGTTATTGTTGTTATTGTTGTTATTGTTGTTATTGTTGTTATTGTTATTGTTGTTATTGTTGTTGTTGTTGTTGTTGTTGTTGTTGTTGTTGTTGTTGTTGTTGTTGTTGTTGTTGTTGTTGTTGTTGTTGTTGTTGTTGTTGTTGTTGTTGTTGTTGTTGTTGTTGTTGTTGTTGTTGTTGTTGTTGTTGTTGTTGTTGTTGTTGTTGTTGTTGTTGTTGTTGTTGTTGTTGTTGTTGTTGTTGTTGTTGTTGTTGTTGTTGTTGTTGTTGTTGTTGTTGTTGTTGTTGTTGTTGTTGTTGTTGTTGTTGTTGTTGTTGTTGTTGTTGTTGTTGTTGTTGTTGTTGTTGTTGTTGTTGTTGTTGTTATTATTATTATTATTCTTATGATTATTATTATTCTTATGATTATTATTATTATTATTATTATTATTATTATTATTATTATTATTATTATTATTATTATTATTATTATTATTATTATTATTATTATTATTATAATTTGGCTCATTTATATAGCGGTTATCAAAAAATTGCTCTAAGCGCTGTACACTAGTTAGTTATTAAAAAATTATATGTAATTTTAAACAATCAGTCATTAAAAAAACTATCTGTAAGTAAACAAGCAGTCATTGGTAAAAACAATATAATTAGTAAAAGAACGATATGGGCAAATTGTTAAAAACTAAAACTAAATTTTATATGATTAAAATGGATGGTCAGTGTCTAAAATAGTGCTATACCAATATAGTTAAAAATTAACAATTATACTGAAGTTTAAAAAGATGCGTTTTCAGTCCTTTCTTAAAACCGTTAACATATGTCATTGTTCTGAGATCTATTGGCAAATCATTCCACCAGACAGGTGCCATCAGCGCTTTATAAACTAAAAGGCAAACCTTTAATTGAATACGTCTACGAACTGGTAACCAATGAAGTTCTTTTAACACTGGTTGGATGTGAGCATAGCGGCTACAACAGGTGACAATACGAGCGGCTATATTTTGCATCCTTTGGAGACGGTCCGGTTGCTGACCCATGACCCTGATGAGAAGAGCATTAGCGTAGTCCGATTTAGTCATCACCAATGATTGCGTACGTGTCTTTGCAGCTGAAGTTGTCAGGTATTTTCTAATTCACCCAATGGATCTGAGACTTAGGTACGTAGATCGACACACAAAGCTGATGTGCTTCTCCAGTGTAATTTGCTACTACTACTACTACTACTACTACTA
Source organism: Chaetoderma sp. LZ-2023a (assembly GCA_034401795.1). Lineage (NCBI taxonomy): Eukaryota > Metazoa > Mollusca > Caudofoveata > Chaetodermatida > Chaetodermatidae > Chaetoderma > Chaetoderma sp. LZ-2023a. The sequence goes on from CM067372.1 coordinate 127,780,713, forward strand.
CTACTACTACTACTACTACTACTACTACTACTACTACTACTACTACTACTACTTTTTTTTTTGAAAAACCGACGCTGACGCAGTCGGACAAACTTCACGGAGGAACTCCTTTAAAAAGGCTTGCAAACCCCCAGAAAAAAACCTGGTGAACTAGTAATCTTGATTAATATTACACCAAAACAATGATAAATAATGAGCATTAATACAATCTATAAATACATATGGCTTAAAAAGTATAGATACAAAACAATATGCTGATAAAGCTCCGATAGCAAAACAAAACTTAACAAAGGCATTACTATTCAACCCAGGTGTAGTAGTAGACCCGTGTGGCGAGTGCAACTATCCAACAAATGAAAAGTGCCTCGTCAATCTATGACAAATAAGTCAATCATTGACGCCAGTGGGCTGATTCTCTAAAGATCAGCGGGCGTAGTAGCATTTGGGTAGTATAATACATATAGTCGGCAGAAAAATTCCAGAAAAATTGATGGCCCTCTTGTTTACATTTTCAATTTACTTTATTATAAGGTTTTGTAAATTACCATTCAATCCATGTGTGGTAGTAGACCCGTGTGGCGAGTGCAACTATTCAACAAATGAAAAGTGACTCGTCAATCAATGACAAATAAGCCAATCATTGACGCCAGTGGGCTGAGTCTTAAAGATCAGCGGGCGTAGTAGCATTCGGGTAGCATAACATATATAGTCAGCAGGAAATTTACAGAAAAATAGATGGAAATAGATGGCGCTCTTGTTTCCATTTTTGATTTACTTTGTTGTAAGGTTTTGTAAATTACCCGGGAACAAATAACCCTATAAAACTCTGTGCAAATTCCTAAAATTACCTGGGACAATTTTATAATTCAATGGCAAATTACTTTATCGATTGATTATTAAATTACCCCAGTCTGTTTATTTCTTAACATGAATTATTAAACATAACAATATCAAAGTGCAGACTAAAATGAATTACATGACACAGATTAATTAAAAGACACAGATAAATCAGCTGTAGTAATTAAATGATTTAAGCTAGTGCAGGCTCATTTATTTTTACAGCTCCCAACTCTATTGAAACTATGTTTGTTTTGCACCATATGTCCTTGAATTCTTTTTCTTTACCATGCTGCTTTAATCTAAAATATTCGCAAGGAATATGATTCAGCAGCAATGAACGAAATATTGCCTTTATTGCTCTATTGTGATTGCCCATAGATGGATTTTTCGTCTGTGCACACCGATGTTTCCAAATGGCCCAAACACCTATGGTTAGTATTGTTATTAAAATAGTCCTTTCAGACTTTATGATATTTACACCGCTTGATCCAAATTCTCTAAATAAGACTACATGCGTGTCTAGAACAATGGGCTTCGCTCCAAATTTTGCCAAGATTTGGCTGATATAGTCCCAAAATTGTGACGATATTGGACATTCCACAAATAAATGCTCGATTGTTTCCTCGTCTGTTTGACATAAGTAACACCTATCAGAAGTCGTAATATTGCACTTGTATGTCAAGTGTCCCACCCATAGACGTCGATGTAGTAATCGCCACGATAAATCACGAGCCATATTTGGTATGGATGGAGAATGTAAGATTTTCCATACATTTTTCCAAATGGATGGTTTATAGCTTGAGTCATCCCATCTCCTAATTGCTATGGGAGGTGTTACTTGTTTTCGTCTCATAATATGGTACCATTTTTTGGATCTCATCTTGTATTTTAACATCTCATCATCAAGAACTAATGCGGGTTGTGGAGTCAAACTATTATTATTTACATTTGGCAGACGAAACCATTCAATTGGTACAGCATGTTTTATTTTATTTAGCAACCGCTGGACATCTGTATGCCTCATATGTGTTTTTCTAGCTACGTCTTGCATTGAAATCCATCTACGTGTTTGAGGGTGTATCATATCCGATAAATGTTGAATGCCATATTTTGCAAAGGACGGTAGATAAAGTACTGCATTGTTATAACATATATTACTATTGCCCCACAATTGCTGTTCTAGTACTTCCTTCCAGCACGTAGGTGGAGGCATGTATCTGTCAAATATTTCTAACCCCTTAACTTGATCTTTAAACACATCTGGTATCATTTGGCTATTCGGAGGTGGCTTCTTTGAGGTAAACACATGCTCCGCCAGAAATGGTTCTACAATTCTCTCCATGAGAGCTCGTGAAACACATGCCCACGTCTCATCTGATGTAATAAGATCATCCAAAAATTTTAACCTTAAAGAAACACATTTCACTTTAATATCAATTAAATCAAGTCCTCCTTCTAACTTAGCATTATTGAGAACACGATGGGAAACTAAATGATTCTTTTCTTCCCATATGAATGACAATATCAACTCATTAACCTCCTTTTCTACATGTTTTGGCATGTGTACAACCGATGCTGTATACCATAGCCCAGATAATGCCAAGTTGTTGACAACAAACACTCTACCAAAGATTGAAAGACGACGACGCTTCCAATTTGCTAATATTCTCTTAAGCTTAGATACTCGTTCATTCCAATTTTGTATTGTATTCGGTTTCCTGCCAAAATAGATGCCTAAAATCTTAATGGTATCATTAGACCAATTGATTTCAAGTGGCTGGTCATTCCACTCTTTCCATGGCCCCAGAAATAATCCTTTGGATTTTCCTTTATTGATTTTCAAACCAGATGCATTTTGGAACTTTTCTAGTACGTGGTTTAAAATTGCAAAATCATTGTTTGAACTGGTAAACACAGTTGTGTCATCAGCATATTGTGACAGCTTAAGTGGTCTTTCTATGCCACGAATACATATGCCTTGAAAGTTATTATTTTGCCTCAATGCTATGCCAAGTGATTCCATCACAATAACAAATAATAATGGCGATAGGGAACACCCCTGTCTAACCCCACGTTCTAAGACAATTTCTCTGGATAATTGATTGTTCACTAAATAGCTACTCTTGATATCCGTATATAAAATCTTTACCCATTTAATAAAGTTTGAGCCTAACCCAAACGATTGCAAAGAATTAAAAAGAAAATCCCATTCCACACGGTCAAATGCCTTTTCATTGTCCAAGGCAATCACAGCTGAAGGGATGCTATCCTTCTCAACCAATTGTATAAGGTCTCTTATTACCATGGTATTGGTTAGAATTGTCCTCCTGGGTACAGCACATGTCTGCTCTGTTCCAATGATTTCTCCTAGTTTCAATGTTAGTGCTCTGGATATTATTTTGTAGTCTACACATAGTAGAGAAATTGGTCTGTAGTTCTGAATTAGACGTCTGTCATTTCCTTTATATATTAGCCTTACGTAAGCCATAGTTGGTGGTAAATGGCCTTTCTAAAAAATTTCAGTGCCTAATTCTTCCATTATTGGACCTACAAGGTGCCAAAACGTTTGGTAAAATTCAACTGGAAGGCCATCACACCCCGGTGATTTTTCTAGTTTCATACCTTTAAGGGATTTAGTTAAATCTTCTAGTGTTAAGGGTTGATCACAAAATTCACTGTCTGTGTCTGACACCTTTTTGTCTATATTTGCTAACAAATCCAATTTTGCATCTTCATCAATTCCCTCTGACTTGTACAATGACTCATAGTAATTGCATACAATAGTACTCATTTCATTGTTTGTAAAGACGGTTGAACCATCCGGCATGTTTAATGAGCACATCACCTTATCTATTGCCCGTGCTTTTTCTAATGCGCAAAAATATCGGGTTGGCTTTTCCCCTTCTGCGTGCATCTGGGCTCTTGCTCTAATTTTTGCACCCTCAAACTCATAGTGTTCTATATCTCTTATTTTACTTTTAATTTTAACCAGTAATTCATAATAATTCTCTTCACCATTATTTACTTTAGCATTAATTTTCATCAGTGATCGATGAAGTGTTTTCTTGCGTTTGCGTATTTTCTGTGCTTTTCTAATAGCATACTTTCGGGAAACATACTTTAAATCCAGTTTAACATCCTCCCACCATTGCAATGTGCTCTTATATGATGCTTTCCTATTAATCCAATGTTGCCAACAACTCTCTATATTATTCTTATAAAATTCTTCTCCCAACAGTGTTGTGTTTAATTTCCAAAACCCGACCCCTTTTGTTACCCAGTCAGCATTGGCAAAGGTTACACAAACCATGTTATGATCAGAGAATGCAACTGGCTTAATATTAACATCTCTCCAGTACCCTGTTAACAAACTATTCACATAAATTCTGTCGATCCTTGAACCAACTTTACCATCTACCGAAAACCATGTAAGATCTTTACCATGAGGTTTTGATATTCTATAGGTGTCCACTAAATTTTCATTATCACATATTTCTTTTAAGAGTCTATGTGATGTATCAGTATAAGTTGAAGTTGCATTCCTGTCATTTTCTTTGTCTAAGACACAATTAAAGTCACCACCCATTACTAAGTTTTCAGTGATGTTATCTAGTGCTGTTTTAGACATCTCCTTAAAAAAATTACGACGTAGTTGATGAGATGTAGGTGCATATATACACAGCAACGTGATACGTGTTTGTTGTATATCTAGCGTGACTCTCACCCAGCGACCATTTGCACCTGATACTGAAGAGATTATATTTACATAGGCTGAACAACGAGGGAGTATAACAATTGCTACGCCTGCACTATTATCTTGAGATAACGAATAAAATATTCTGGATCCAGAAATCTTTTCTAAATTATCGTATAATTCTAACTTCTGAATTTTTGTTTCCTGTATCAAAGCAATGTCAATCTGCTCATTTTTCAGAGTCTCTAGTAAGTGACGTTGCTTTATGTCACTATTTAAGCCTCTACAATTGAGTGTGCAAATTAGCATAAAAGGTAATAAAATGCTGTGTAAAACCGCCATTATTAAGCTAACTAGATTTTGTTTTTTTCGACCCTCTCTTAGACCATTTACCTATTTTACTCACAAACGCTGCATTACTTAGCTCAACTTTTTCCAAATGCTTATATTTTAATATATCTGAATCATGACGCAGATGCTTATATTTAACACCATTTGCCGTCACATATGGAACTAACACCTCTCCTGCCTCTGACCTGTACATGACCATTTCATCAGGTGATTTAGAACTCTGTGTTTGAATGGATATATCAGATTCAGCGACTGACATATTATCGTCTTCTATATCACTTTCCTCTATTTCTGATTCAGAACTCTCTCCATCTTTCTGTCGCTTTGTTCCACTCAATCGATCCGAGACACCAATTACTTTCTCTATATTATTTAAATCGTCTAGATTGAGTGTACTCAGTGGAAATTCAAAGTTAGTTTCAGTATCTTGCGACCTGAATTTTACTTGTCCTAAATTAAAACTCTCTTCCAGAGGGTATTGATCCTCATCTTCAACTTGTGTGGAATTAGCCTCTCTGTCATCAAACTTGGATTGACTTGTTACTGGAGCAAGACTCAGCCCCTCATCTAGAACCTCTATTTCATCGCCTGCAACTACAGCGATTGGATTCTTAGTTTTTCCCCCCATGCTTCTCATTAACATGGACTTCAGCTACAATCTCAGCAACTACTGGTTCGATGACATTTTCCTTAGCAGCGTGCTTCCCATTAGTATGAATTTCCGCTACAATCTCAGCAGCTACCGGTTCTATGACATTCTGTTTAGAGACAACTTGCTCTGCACTTTTATCAGCACCCTTTTTGACATATTTGTTCTGCGGGCATCGCCACTTAAAATGATCAGATGATCCACAAACTAGACATTTGTTTTTGTTAGGGCAATCTGTTGCAAGATGTTCTGTGCTTAAGTAGATTCTACACTCTTTGATTTGCCCCCTGTACCATAATGGCAAGATAAATCGACCATCCATGGTGACCTTGCTTGGGAGAGGTTGTTCTACCTTTTCAAACCAAATTCTTCTGATGCCATTTTCTAAGGTTCGATCAAATGGATAGGTCTCGTGTTCTACTTTGTCCACTTTGCCATACTTGATCAATTCAGTGATAACCCGTTCATCTGGGATCTCTAATGGAACCTTCATCTTGACTAATAGACGATCAGAATCTATTTCCTCCACATTACACACCTCACCCTTCACGACAAGGACCTCGTCGAGCAACTTTTCCGTCACACTTTCATTAACTACGGTGACATTCCATACAGATTTGGAAACATTAACGAGACCTTGAAGGACCCGTGGCCCTGCCCCAACTACATCCTTCAACCCATGATACACCTCAATTGCCGAAATACCCCAAGCCTTTGTCGTGATTTTAAGACTCAGGGTACGCTTATATGAGGTTGCCATGGTGTTTTATAAAAAGAGGAACCCCATACTACTACAATATATAATACAAATATATAACACCAAGACGTCGGGGAAAGAGCTAAACACTAAATAAATAGTGTCCCATTTGAAACCCTGACGTCTACCAACAAATATACGAATAGAGAGTACAGTCGTATATTTGTTAGTTTGAACCACTTTCTAAGTGGTTCACTAACACCTAGCCGATTAAAGTATGCTAACAAATATATGATTAAATAGTCAAGTCATATATTTGTTAGTCTGTTCGAGTTGACCGGGGACAGCCAACTGACTATAAGGAGTAATATAGTTAAAGAACTAGGCGTGTGCTTACAAATGACAAAGGAATTAAATCCACTCACTCAAGCGATCGTGCCAAATACAATGCGCTAGCCTACGATCTATAGAAATAGCAGACCGGCGCGGGGAGAAATGTATTGCATTGACCACAGTAAGAGGAGCCCTATTAAATGGCGAAAACCGCCAGCTAAGAGGAATGCCTTTAGAAAATAGAGACACAAAATGCGCTCCAACCAAGACAAGAATTTACAAATTAAATATAAAGTTTGAAAGGAAATACTAATACGAAATATATGTATAAAATTTATCTACAAAATCGCGCTAGAAACTAGCAAATTCGGGCAGCAATTGCAGAGCTAAATAAACGCGTGCGTTCACTTCGACTACTACTACTACTACTACTACTACTACTACTACTACTACTACTACTACTACTACTACTACTACTACTACTACTACTACTACTACTACTACTACTACTACTGCTGCTGCTGCTGCTGCTGCTGCTCTGCTGCTGCTACTGCTACTGCTACTACCACTACTACCACTACTACTACTACTACTACTACTACTACTACTACTACTACTACTACTACTACTACTACTACTACTACTACTACTACTACTACTACCACTACCACTACTACTACTACTACTACTACTACTACTACTACTACTACTACTACTACTACTACTACAACTACTACTACTACTACTACTACTACTACTACTACTACTGCTGCTGCTGCTGCTGCTGCTGCTGCTGCTACTGCTACTACTACTACTACTACTACTACTACTACTACTACTACTACTACTACTACTACTACTACTCCAAATATAATGAATTCGTTGCTGTTGCTACCAGCTTCCGGTAAAATTGGTTTCAAAGTATTGAACAGCTTACGTAAACCATGGCTCTAAATGTGAGATACAAGGAATACCGCTTCAAATGGGTAAACGAACATATTTTTTATGTTGGGCTCCTTGTTAGAGGAGTCTTGGCCTCTGGAGCTGTAGCCCAGTTAAGCCTTGCCGTAATCCGGTTCTTACTACGGTTACAGCTGCGAGAATAACGATCAACACTTCTTTGTAGATAAATCAGCATTTCAGTCTGAGAACCATATAGACCACTGAGACCAGCTATGACACATACTTTGTAATACTAGCTATATTATCTTGAACATTTTGAAATTAATTTACCACAAAAAATGTGTTGCCTGGTAACAGAAATACTATTTCCATTAACTTCAGCATAACAGAATCAAACCATAGCTCTAGTAACGTTTTAATGGCTACATTTGTTCAAGAAATGAAAAAATATTTGCTTACTGAATATCCATTTGCAGGCCAAGAGAAGACTATTTAGAAAATATACGGTTATCGAGACAATACTTTCTGTTGGAAATTAAAAAAAATAATCATGCCCTGTAAATGCACATTCAGAAAAACTACTGCTTTGCCCAATGGTGTGTAACCGATCGACACCAAGCTTTGTCAGTTTCTAGGGCCATTTAGGATTGGTACACATTCCCTGTATGCGTGCTCTGAAGTGTAACTACAATGCTATATGTTTGAAGGAGTTTATAGGCTGTTTGTCCGATCAGATCATGCATATAATACTTTAATATCTATGTCGTAGATCAATATTGTAGAGTTGCAATGAAATATACATTAATTTAGATACTAATATCGGGAGCTATGTCCCGCGCACTTCTAGTTAAGCTCCGCCCATCAATTAGATGTGATGAACTCGATAGGAAACATTAAGACCTGAATCCACAGTATCTACATTTCACGGAAACCTAATTTGACTGTGGATATACGACAGCAACACCTCTCAGTCAAATTAGTTTCAAAATATTCACCAGAATGTTTATTACCTTGTAATTTCACCAACAAACACACAATTCGTACACTATTCGATTTTCCTGATGGAGGTACGGCATTTTGATTGTTACGTCAACTAACATGCGACAGATTTAATTATAAAGGCACATACTTGAGTGACAGATCATATCTCTCTATTAACAACTGGCTCTGATAGGTGATAGACTGTTTATGTAAGTGCTCTGCGGTGGGGTAGGGGAGGCTAAGGCGTGTCCGACATGCTCGGATATTGTATTTTCCTAGTGTGCTGATGCAGAGTTGCAAGATCAAGGCTGTGAGTGTGCGCAAGTCCTACCACTCAATGCACCTATAGACAGGCTTGCATGACTAAGGTGCTGGTCACACTGGCGAGCTAATCCGAAGGAAGTCCGAAGTACGTCCGATCGATCGAAAAAATTGGCTTACTTGTTATGACTTGTGGTGTGAATGCTTACATGAGCAAATCGAAATTTTGTGAGTGATTGGACTTACTTCAGATTAGCTCTCTATATGATCACGGATAATACTATTGACATACATCCTGATTCGAAGAAGTTGCTGGACTTTCTATACAGCAAGCTACACAGACCCTCTTCAATCATACTCAAGATCTTATCTAGTTACAGTGACAGCATTTAATGAATACATACACATCTGTGGTATTTGAGACTGGATCAACTTCAATGCACATATCGGGTTTTTATCGGATGGATTTGACCTTATATCGCACAATTCGCTCAAAAGATGACAAAAACAGCTTTCCGAATAGTATACTACCCTGATAACGCGGCTTACGGGATCGATGCGGAGACGATCCCGTGCCTAAGAAGCTGAAACTGGCCACTTAGAAGAGTATGGCAAAGGAGTTAAAGTAGCAGTCAATGAGAACGTTGTTGAACTCGCGTGTTTGTTAGTAGTGTGCAAATCTAAAGGACTTAGCATGAACTTTCTGCGGTGACTAGACGAACGTTAGCTGCTGTTGGATGCATGCTTATATGTTCGACGAAGAACAGCTTGGTGCGCATATTAGAGAAACGACCTGTAGTTAAGTCTCACCAAGTCGGTGAAATAAATCAGAGTATCTTGGACCTGGAAGGACAAGCTTTCGATTAAAGATGGAGGGAAAGTCCTCACTGGTACTATCACTGGGATTAAATCTCTGTGCAGATAACGAACAGATCACTTTATAAACTGTGCGCTGCATGAATACACGAAGTATGATGAGATTTGCTTGACTTTTGATAGGTATGACATAATCAATTCATCGAAGATGACAACTTGTGCCAAGAGACGAGGAGCGCCACAAGCAGCGTTTCACCATATTACTGATACAACATACCTTGCCAAATTTCCTGTGAAAAACTGCTTTAACACACACAAAAAACTTAAATTAAGCACATCCCTTGCTGGTTAGATAGGACAAAGTATTCACTCAAATCACTGTGCCAAAGCAAGTCGTGTTATATAGAGACGTGTACGTCCGTGCACATACGGATCTGCGCCATTTAAACAGTGAACAAGAGGAAGCTGAGACAAAGATATTGTTGCATGCCGTGGATCCAACATAACAAGGTGCAATGAGTATCCGCATTCACTCTCCAGCCACTGATGTATTCGTCCTCTCCCTAGGGCGTTATCTTGAGTTGTGAGGATACTTTATTTATTATATCATATGGCCGCCATTTTGAAACTAACAAATTGTCAGAGTGTCAACATGGGTTTTTATTTTATTTCATACATATTTAACATTTCTGAATACGAGGTACAATTTCTGCATTGATATCTTATTGGATTACACACGCCTCCACACTAGATGAAAGAAGACGTGATGGTAATCCAATTACGCTGTAGACGTTGGTGCGAGAATGCTTGTGGCTATACGTATGGTCTCCGGTTCGTGTATTTGTGAATAGACGCATGCACAAGTGGGTGTGCACATTCATATGTGTGTCCGTGCGCGCGTGCATGCATGCGGTAAGTGTGTGCGTGCATGCGCGTGTGTGTGCGTACGTGCGTGCGTGTGTGTGCAGACTGAATGAATACGGCAATGAGATGGTGAGTGTCTGTATGCGAGTGCATGTTGTATGTGTTGATGCCATTGTGCATTGATGCCATTGAGAAATATATGCTCGCTTAGCATTCCATAAGTGCTGTGCTGTGCCTGTATGTAGTGGACAATGCACTTATCTATTGGAAACGATGATTAATGCTATGGTCAATAGTCCTGTCCAGAAATCCCAACAATAACAATTGATCTGATCTTGGATTATAACCTGACAGAGCCCTGCTAGTAGAAGTGCTAACTGATAAAAGGACAATTTTCATAATACAAGACTCATTCACTGATTACAAATCGTCCATTTCCGATTAGACTTCGGGTCAATCAAAGACCTTATCAAATGAATGGTGGGAGTGGTGTCTGGCCGTAGCTTATCAGATGCAACGCAGCTGCGATACGACTTCCCTAACAAATTCTGCGCATTTACTATGTTTAGGATGTATCTTGGCAGGTTCTGGGATTGGCTTAGAGCTGTGTGGACAGGTTCCATTTCAGGGACCAGCCTGGAGAGAATCTGCCACTGTAATGGCAATAAAAGCCTAAACCATATTTGTGTAACTGAATAAGGTCTTATTTGGCAGTTGGGCATAGGAAATGAATGCGCCGCCTCAATAGTGGTATCGTATGATATGGCACCATTACACTTCAATATAATCTTAAGCGTGACGTCATATTGTCATGGTACGTAATCTCATTGTAATAACACGTCAGCCGGGGTGGCTGGGGTGGGAGTGGACAATTCCCAGCCCATAGATTATGAACAAACCCCCCAGACGCCTTCGCGAACACCATTTGAAAAAGTTTAGCCTGCTATTATGACAAATTGATATCAATGTTAAAATATTCTGTTATCTATTTTACTGACATCTGGTTTAGTAGTATGCTTGTCGTGAATTTGAGATACCAGAATTTCAGTGTTTGCATGATTCAACTAGAATGCGCAGTCGGTGGCATGCCATCGCAAATCCCCACGCATTCGCCACTTCGAGCCTTACTTTACCCTTACTTTGACCCAAAAACACAAACAATTCCTTGAAATGTAGTTTCAATGGGAAATGGGTTTCAAAATTTCAACAAGTGGCTAATGCCCGATTTACCCCTTGACCACTGCCCCCAGATTGACTCAAGAACAAAATGATTTGTTGTACTGTAGTCTACTAACAACAAGCTTCAAAATGATATGTGACATGACCCCATTTGATAACATTTATATTTTTGCCCACCATTTCCCCCACCTCTGCCCCTCGGTGTAATTATCGCCAAAGTTTCAAATTTCTATCTAAAATGGTGTGCGAAGAGTTGCGTTACAATCGATTGGTGTCCAATTTTGAGCTTTTGACCCCACCACTGTCTTCAGTTTGACCCAAGATCAAGAAAATTCCTTTTACCGTAGTCTACTACTCATGGGCCTCGAAATGATATGTGACATGATCACCTTTGGATAAATTTAATTTTTGACCTACGGTCCCGACCCCCTGAACCCCAGCCCTGGGGGTTATAACAAAATTTCAAAAGTACCATGTACATCCCTGGCCATATGTGTAATCATACCCAAAGTTTCAAGTTTCTATGTGAAATGGTACACTCAAGTCCAGAATAGACCTGAGGAATCAAAGGATTTCGGCTGAGGACAAGACATAGTGGGCAAAAGCGAAGAAGGACTGATTGCAGTTGTAGGATGTTTCTACTACTACAGCCCTAGAATACAATAATCATACATACATAATGGTATAATAATGAAATGATGTAGTAATATAATGGTATACTGATATAATGGTATAATGGTATAATGATATAATGCTTTAATGATTTAATGATATAATGCTCATGTTATGAAGATAATGGTATATGATATAATGATATACTTCTATAATGATATAATAATATAATGATGTAATGGTATAATAATATAATCATATAATGATGCAATGATATAATGATATAATGATGTACTGATATAATGATATAAAGATGTGATGGTATAATGGCATAATGAAATAATGATCTAGTGCTAAAATGATATGATGATATAATGATATAATGGTATGATAATATAATGATGTAATGATGCAATGATATAATGATGTAATAGTATACATGTATTGATAAAATGATATAATGATATGATAATATTTCTGATTTCTTTCACGACAAAATCGAGGTCATTCGTAATCAGCTGCTGTGTTCAAGCCCTCTCAGTGACTTTTCTCCCGATCCTACAACTTTCAGCGACGAATGCCTTGTAAGCTTTCAACCTTTTTCCGAGGACGAAGTCTTGCTGCTCCTAAAAGCTTCTAAACCAACGTCTTGTTCTCTCGACCCAATTCCCACAAAGTTGATTTACGAGCATATTGACATTTTACTGCCCTTCATCGCCTCAATAGTTAATTCGAGTTTGGAAGCAGGTATCATGCCAAAGATATTCAAGCGTGCTCTCAAAAATCCTCGGCTGAAGAAATCCGATCTTGACCAAGATACTCTTAAAAGCTATAGACCAGTGTCTAATCTACCCTTCTTATCCAAAGTTGTTGAACGAGCAGTGCTTAAGCGATTGTCAGATCATGTATCTATCCACAACCTTCTAGAAACCATTCTAATCAGCCTATCGTCAGGGCCAGAGTACAGAAACTGCACTCCTCAGAGTCCTTAATGACATTCGCTTGGCTGTGGACAAGGGAAACGTAACTCTCTTACTCTTGCTTGATCTTAGCGCCGGTTTCGACACAATCGACCACCAGAATCTCCTGACACGCTTGAAAAACGAGTTCGGAGTTACAGATCTTGCACGGGACTGGTTTCAATCATATCTGCCTGATAGATTTCAATCGGTTTACATAAACGGCGTATGTTCTCACCCAGTAGAAATTGTATGCGGCGTACCACAGCGATCCATACTCGGCCCAGTACTTTTTACACGTTACACGAAATCGTTAGGATATGTTATCAAGAACCATAGCCTTGATCACCATTTCTACGCAGACGATACTCAACACATACATAGCTTCCAGCCATCAGTGCCCGCAGCCGATGAAGCAATTAATCATATAACAACCTGCTGTCGAGGCATCAAGGCACGGATGTCATCAAACATGCTTAAATTAAATAAATGATGATAAGACTGAACTATTGCTAGTCGGTCCATCGTCTAGGCTGGCTAAAACTGACCTCAATAATACCACAATAGGTTCTAGCCCCATTAAACTGTCTAGCAGCGTAAAGGGCTGTGGTATTGCATTGAATAGTGACCTAAGCCTTGAGAAGCAAGTTAGACATCTTTGCAGTACTTGTTTCTTTCAGTTGAAGAACATCGGCAATATCAGAAAATACTTGACGAAAGAAGCAACTGCTACACTCGTTTGTTCGTTGGTGCTATCAAGACTGGACTACTGTAATAGTTTGCTGGCTGGCGCTCCAAAGGCGCTCGCTCATTCATAAGATCCAGTCTGTACAGAATACTGAGGCTAGAATTATCTCACTCTCCGGTAAATACGAACGCATCTCTCCAGTGCTGCTAATAGAGCAGAGAATCCGTTACAAGATTCTTTGCTTGACCTACCAACGTGTGAACACCATGGCGCCGACTTACCTGTCAGATCTCATACAGCCCAACGCTCCAGGTCACGCTCTCCGATCACAAAACAACAGAAATCTTAAAGTTCCGAAAGCAAAACTGGTAACATATGGACAGAAGACCTTCTCCTTCACCGCTGCTTCTGAATGGAACAATCTCCCTTTAGATATCAAAACATGTCAGACTCTACAGTCTTTCAAATCAAGTTTCAAAAGATTTCTATTCCGTAGATCTTCAAGCGCTTAGAGCATGCTATTGCATGGAGTTTTGCGCTATATAAATGACTTATTATTATTATTATTATTAATATTATTATTATTATTATTATTATTATTATTATTATTATAATTATTATTATTATTATTATTATTATTATTATTATTATTATTATTATTATTATTATTATTATTATTATTATAATGATGCATTAATATAATTATATGATGGCATAATGATATAATGCTATAATGATGTAATAAGGTGATATAATGATATACATGATGATATAATGATGTAATGGTTTAATGGTATAATGATATAATGATCTAATGCTAAAATGATATAAGGATATAATGATAAAATGATGTACTGATATAATGATATGATAATATAATGATATAATGATATAATGATATAATTGTATAATAATATAATGATGCAATTATATAAAGATGTAATAGTATAATGATGTGTTAATATAATGATATAATGATATAATTATATGATAATATAATATAATGATGTATTGATATAATTCTATAATGTTATAATGATATAATGATGTAATAATATAATCTAATGAAAATGTTATAATGTTGATTCCAGTGATAAATATACAATGAATAGTTTTATCTTGGCCTGCATATCAACATTCAAATTACAATTTTCTTGAGAAATCTTGAACATTAAACGGTTATTTGATATAGGTATAATTTTGAGCGATTGCGATGCTGTTGATAATCCGTACTAGTTAATAATTATATAGTTATTTTGGTTTCTTCTTCTTTTCGTTCGCTGATCATACCGCCAGTCATGTAAGTGACTATCGACATGATCATAAGCGTTAAGTGCGTGGATCCATGGTTTATTAGAGTGCGCCATACGGCCTGAAACCTCCGTCTTCAGCACTCGAGGTTTCTGTCAGGGTTACCTCACCCTTACCTCCTTTAGTCGCCTCGTACGACACGCAGAGGATACGGAAGGTGTATTCTAAGCCCCACCTACAGGGCAGCTATTTTGGTTTGATTGTAGTATATCTGGTCTGTGGCTATCATTAGGTTACAATCAGACCAGATCAGAAAGCACATTCAGTACGTTCGACAGTTAACATGGTTCTATTTGATCCCTCAGGGTAAAAAACTATATGCGAAGGAATCCACAGGTAATTTCCTTGCTATAGCGACTTATACAGTATCTGTACCGCATCAGAAGGATCGGGAATGCACAGGTTGTTACACCATCCTGGAGTTAAAATAGATCAAAGAACTTATAATCTAAAGGCCTACTGGTAACACTGCGCAACATACCATTGTTCAATTGATGGAATCCATCAATTGAACAATAGTATGCTGCGCAGTGTTACCAGTAGGACTTTAGATTATAAGTATTCCCCGCCAATTTCTAGCTAAGCTCAGTCCACGCGTGTTGAAATCGATTTGAAACTCTGAAACATGTATTCTCGGACTCGAAATTTCACGGTATTTACACAGGTAAACAGTAGACAGTTTTGAAATTAATTTGCATGCTATCTGTTGCTGCATAGGGTACCAACAGCTCCCAGCAGAATTAGTTTCAAACTGTTAAACTGAATGATTATTAAATTGTAAATTCATCAAAGGCATGTAACTCGTCAACCGGCGATGCAGAATTCACAATTTTTGTTACTCATTGTAAAATGTAATAACATTTATAGTGAATAATCAATTTTAATTCTTTCATGGCTAAATCCTAATATCTCCATATCTAAGCAACTATTCTGGCAAGCCGTTGAATATTTGAACAGTAATTTGAATGGTAACTGATACTGATTCTTTCAAGTTATGTTGGTATGTTTTAAAAAATGTACCACAGTTTCCTGAAACAATTACTGAATGATATTTTTAATGCTAGAACTCAAATTCTCATTCACTGGATTAGATATACGACAAAAGTACGACATACGTGGGCAGTTTTCTTATTTATATATAATCTTTAAAACCTACATACGTGAGTCTCACAACCTTTAAGAATCAGTTTATAAATATATTTAAAAAAAACCAGCACACGTGTTGTAACTTAAACACCTGCAAATGCATCAGCGATTTATTTCACAGAATTGCGAGAAAATACTTCAAATACAAAAAGTAGTATTGGTCACGAAATACATATCAATACTTATATGCCTCTCTTCATGCTTAGCCTTGAGTCCGTTGACATAGACACAGGACTGTAAACACATCTCCTTTGACGATTTATGCTTGGTAGCAAAACATATTAATTGTCGTCATCGTATCTGTCTATGTATACGTGTATGATAATCTTTTCTATGATGTTTTCTGTATGTGACCCAGGCCCACTATAATAAGGTACCACGCCATCACCATGTTTCAAAGATGTAACAGTATAAATGGACAACATATGGGTGTGGTACACTGACCAATACCACCAGTCCACACGACTACAACCTCAAGCGCGCATCCATGCACGATATATTTGAGATTCAGTCAGCATCAACAAGATAGTCGTGTGCATCGGGCTATGAAGTGCGTCTTTGAAAAGTAATACTTCTAGAACTTGCAATAGTGGAATAATAGTCTGCGTGTTTGCTGATGTAACTACGCACATTGGATGATAGTGAATGTTAAGCACCAGGCGGAGAAAGGTTACAAAACTTAGCCTATATGATAGAATGATATATCTTTTTGCTAGCACTGAAATGATGACATCGTTATAATTTTGTAAGAAAGGAAAAACACCAAAGCCTTGCAATGGGCGTTTTCAGTTATAGCTATGCCCGGCCCATCTCTAGCTAAGCTCCACCCACATCTCGTTCGTGTTGGGATTACTCGATCTCTGAAATCCCGGACTATCAATTTCCAGAAAACTATACAGGTAAGCTGTTGAATATTTTGACACTAATTTGATAATGTACCTCTTTTCTACAATGCATACGCATTTATCTGACAGCAACATTATGGGTTCGTGTGCTTTTGTGACGTAGCCAGATTATCTGCAAAACCAAAATGTACCCGGTGCGTCATACAATCTGGCTTCCACATGCAGTTTACACCTCTGATAAGAAAGAGATAAGTGCTTCACCCTCATGACCGTTCATTATCTAATGTTGGTTTCTGGTTCAAATTTGTCAAAGAAATGGAGAGTCTTCATTGTATTTGGTGAAATTATCAATATCCGAACATGCCCACAGAAACGAATAGAGCGTATTATTAATTAGTACTCTCTGGACGTGTTGTTTATGGCTGCGATGACGCTAAGTTTCACGAGTGCTTTTTGCCAGAGGTCATAATAGCTTTTCTGTGAACAGCTGGTAATATCATAGGATTAGCTGGTGGTGTCACATTATTGGCTGGTGATGTTATGTTATTGACAACAGTTTTATTGTGCTTAATTCTCATTGTTCCAGGATTGTATAATATCAGCATGTGATTGGCTCTAATCAGGTCATCAATACTGAGATAGCACAGACAGGGACGTGTGTCTATTACGGTACCATCACAATTGCCTGCAAATGTGCATCCTACTTCCTGCAGATTATCTTGCATTCAATATAATAGTTTAGCACACCGTACCTTTCGATCGCAGCTGGCTTTAATGATCTGTCTCTTATATGAAATTGATTGATCGTCATCGGTTATTAAGGTAGTAATGACATTTAATCCTTTTATGACTAAATCTTCTCAACAAATCTAAGCATTTGCGCATGGAATGTCTATTTGCAGGCCAAGTGAAGACTATTTTTGAAAATCTACCACTGGAATGGATGGCTCGGTTACCGAGGCAGTTATTCCAGTGGTAAATTTTCAAAGGTTCCCTTCACGTGACCTACAAATGAACATTCCTCAAGACCAATGCAGAGGCCATATTTGACCGGCTTCGTCATAAAAGGGTTAATTTGCTTTCCAAATAGTGAACAAAATGTTCGGAATCCAGGTACATGGCTTGAAATACACTGTATACGCCATACTTCAGGTACAGCACTTTTTGCAATTTCAGGAATATTGTGTTGAAGATTTGGAAAGGAATTGATGTTATTCATGTCTATGGCAAGAAATTCTTTTTACAAAATATTCAACACCATTCAGCGGTGAAATGCTAAATCACCATGGACAGTCTGATACATTGTATAAAATTAATGAGTATTTATGGTAACATTGATACATGTCAATCTACTCACAGAATTCTAACATACAAAAAAGGAATTCCATTAAATATTTTCCATGTGAAAGTAGACACAAGACGTCAGAATATTGAAAATGTGATACAAGTCTAGGAAAATTGTATATATTTAGGTCAACACATTTCAATGCCGAATGCTGTGTGGTTTTTCTTTTTAAGCTCCAACATTACGACAGAGATATAGAAAGAACTCGCAATGCCTGCATCTAACTAACAAACCACCCTGCCCACTAAGCGATAAAGTGAAACAGATAATAATGACGACGAAAATGGCGACCTCTACAAAGATAGCAGCATTATGATAATAACACTTCTATGTCATATTATCGACAAACATGTATCTACATCAGAATCCGATCTGATTTGCTATGGTTGGAATGTCTTACACTGTGGTGGTAATGACGACGACGACGACGACGACGACGACGACGTCGACGACAACAATGGTGGCAGCGAAGGCAGCGCTGGCGATGGCGGTCGTGTTGGACGCCATTGGAGGTGCCAGCACGGAGGCAGCGGCGCCGCCAGTGGAAGCACCAGTGGGGGTTCCAGTGGCAACAGTGCGACGGCACCAGCGCCAGCGTCAGCGCCCGACGAGCGTCAGCGCCAGCACAAGCACCAGCGCCACCACCAACACCAACGCCATCACCAGCGACAGCGGCGGTAGAGAAAACATTCTGCAGCTGAAATCAGTGTCATCTTTGGCCACTGTTTCTGGTGTTTACTCAGAGAAGCACCAAGCTTATCTAAAATGCTGTTGGAGCTACACGGTTGTCGCAGCTGCCTGCATTCTAAGTGGTGTTAGCCGTGGTCATGGTTTACTGTAAAATGCATGTCCTGTATATAGCTTCAAGGAAACAATGGTATGATGTCATTCTCCCCTTATATTATGACAATGATGTCAGATATAGATTAGTAAGATCAAGGTCGGGTCAGTCTAGGGTTAACCCTCCCGGAGTGACGTCATGAATACTAACTTACGAAAGTTAGGCATCGCTTTATTCCTAAGATATGACTCATCTGCCAAGGTTGTGATTCACTCTTAAATAGGATAACAGTGAAGGACAGGATAAGAATTCAGTGAGAAAGATAGACTGAGGATAGGAAAGCAATGGGGTCAAAGATCATCGATGTGGATTCAATTTTGACGAAGCTTTCAAATTTTCCTAACTGAGATTTTGTAGTTCAGAAAAATGATTTGTATAAAACCTTGAATAACCTTTAGGTTAGTCGGGTTATGACGTGACCAGGAAATTGCAGGCCTATGACATCAATTTAATTCGCTGTTGATTATGACTGTGACGGAAATCAGAATGGGTTGTCGTCGATAACATTCAATTTGGTGTAATAAAATATCACTAACTCACGATAGTGACCTCATGTGATTGTGACGTAATCATAGATCTAACATTGATCTGTCAGGACACCGCTCATTAAATTATGACATGCGGCCAATAAATTATGACATGTGCCCTAAATTATGACATGCATCCAAGAAATGCTTCCCTTATTGATCATGGTAGTCAAAATGGAATCTCTGCGACGAATAAATTACAAGTGACGTATTACAGAACCCAAAATCAAGCGGGGAGGATTTTCAGAGAATTAGAGAATTCTGAAGACTATGGTGGAATGACTAGTGCGACAACTCCATCGTGTTACCCATTAAGTCGACGAAATAATCATTAGAACATAGTCTGCACAGTGAACTCATGGTTGACATCAATGAGGGTGACAATTGGTACCACGTTTCATAAATCAAAGAGAAAAATTGTAATAATGCTGAATAAAACTTCTTTCAATCAACGAACATGTAACAATCATCGTACGATGCCATAAGACGATTAATATAGTATAATAAATGTATAATAAGTGATATGATTTACGCCACCTATATAACCAGGGGACCTTTCCTAGCTTACCCACATAAAACCTACATCCAGCATACCGATACCATACCCTTAGAGATTGGTTTTATGAATGGGTAGCCTAGTTATTAATGTTATTCTGGTTTTGATAGATTCCTAACGGTGTACATGTTTAGAATTCAACCATTCACGTGCACTCAATGACGACTAAGATCTGTGGAGACGATTTGTCGGGTCGGTACCGAAACGAGAACACCCGAAATGATAACACTTGGTGACTGAAGGTGGAACATCCGTCCGGAAGGAAACACGCTATAACGAGATAACGACATCCATCTGGAATGCCGTCGTATACGGGACGCATGGAATCTCACAAGGCCTCCTCGATATGCTGTGAATCGTGCATCAGGAAGACCGACGTCGACGCTGGAGAATAGGCATAAAGACGACGATGTTCGCAATGAGCAACAAGTCTGGAGATGATTATGTGCCCATCGATCTATAGTGCTAGTGGTGATCGGCTGCCATCGGCGACTGCTGACGAGTGATTATAGCTGATGATACAACAACTAATATGGAACTGATACTGAGTAAATTGAAATTAACTGGAATTTCACAACAGTCACTGACGTGTGATTGGTGACGTATGCCGACGTGACGTCATCGATAACTACAGGTGACATTTCAATATTTGGAATAGTAAATGTCCACTGGTTCAGTTAAGTAAATAACAAACTGGAACTGACTGAAAGTTCATAATGAAAGATCACGAATGTAGACGTGACGTCATAAACAACTACTGGTGACATTTCACTATTTGGAATGGTGAATGTCCACTGGTTCAGTTAAGTAAATAACAGACTGGAACCGACTGAAAGTTCATAATGATAGATGACGAATGTAGACGTGACGTCATTCACAATTACTGGTAACGAGAAACATAACAGACGACAATACGGTCCACGAAAATTGACGATACTGGACTTTAATATACAAGCAAATATGCCAGTACAATTTGCTGATGCGATACAGTTATTGCTTACACATGCAGATACTGGACATGACGAATTCCATTCACACCATTTCTACTCTTAGGCATCAAGGAAACATGCCTGGCTGACTATCTCTTCGCGATCTCCTCTCGTCACCTCCAAAACTCTCTCTCTCTCTCTCTCTCTCTTTCTCTCTCTCTCTCTCTCTCTCTCTCTCTCTCTCTCTCTCTCTCTCTCTCTCTTGATTAGCGAATCGATGATCAATGATATTAGGCTAGAGTAAGGGATGGGGATGAGAGAAGAATGAATAGCGACACAATAAATGGAGGGATGATTTTAGCAAACATGTTTCTTCTTATTAATTCCGTCCGTCTGTCCATCAATACGAGTTTATAATACATGTCTAGTCATTAAATTGAACAAATTCATGAATATAATAGACATGTATTGTAACAATGGCATTTCAGATGACATGCGTGTGTGGTCATGCAGAATGCGAAGAAGGAACACATGTGTGAACGCTCCATCCTCCATGAATTCTGACATCTGAATGCACTAATACTACGGGAAACCCAGCCCGTAGTCTGGCGTACATTGTCAATGCTATAACATTACTATGTGATACACTGAAGTCTTGCTGAGATCTCTGAAATATTATATTAAATATTCATAAACTATAATCTAATACTAAGTACACTTACTGTACCATGGAAGCGCTAAATAATAACATCGTGTAGAAATCCACGTGCCTGTATTCTCACACAATCTGAGTAACTGTATAAGACGCTTATCATTATTCACTAACCTGTTCTGCTAATGGACCTTTCAAGTTTTAGCTATGCCCCGCCCATGCCCCATCTGTTTCTTATTGGTAATTTTGTTTATTTTTTCATACATTGATTTCCAGCTTGCATAATTCTGTTAAATTTGAAAATATTAAGATTGGTAATTTTTGCCTATTCAATGCAAGGATGGTGACACAATTGGTCTCTCATTTAGACCTGATGTTGAGAAACCATTGTTGTTACCAATTACATATGAGTAGAGGAAAGCGCTGGATTCTCACTTATGCGTGCCTCTTGCCGAATTTTAGCTTGGGTTATTGACATTTATTTTGCTGTTAAACGCAGATAGATAATTGAATCAAAGCGATATAATGTGTCAATATGGAAAAGCAAAACACATGCCAGTTCGCTCATGTCGAGTATCAATCTGATTTGTAAGGTTTTTTGTACCACACCACTGCCATCTCTTCTCCAGTACCAAGGTATCTCAAGAGTACAAATGCTGCTCACTGCTACGAGTTTCAAGACCAATAAGTATTATAATTCATCATCAAGTAATTCTTATTCATTACATCAGTGAAATGACACAGTTTTAAACATTTGTTTATAATATATAGACAATGACTGTCATCCATTTGCCAAAAATTGTTACTGCAAGCTGTTGCTCTTTTGCGGAATGCCTTCAAGATTTTCAAAGTCTTTAATAAAAATGTTCACTTGTTTCTGCTTATCAATGGATGAAGACCAATCTTCAGTGATATGAGTTATTTGAGTTTCACAATTATGAAATTTTTGGAAGTCGTTTTGACGGTGACATAGGATCTTCTTTTCTTCAAAATGCCTCATTGACTTTGAGCAAATGACGTGTTTGTTCATCCTACACTAAATGCATGTGAAGTAAACTGGTCCGTAGTTGCTTGTTATAGAGCTTGTGTTTTATATAAGGGACACATGTTTGTTGATTTCCAGTCAGTTGGGATAACTCCTTCATGAAACAGATTTAACAACACAGCTGAGCGAAACATTAATCTCTTGTACCTGCCCTCAGATGGCTACATATGCTATACCCGTATATCAAGCAGAGCTCTGACCAGCCCAGTGCCTTATAGATGGGAACATATGTAAGCCACAACCCAACATGTACCGGAGTTAATGGCATTCCTCCACTGTCGACATTATCATTTAGTTCCCCCATTTCCTGTACTAAGATTTATTCTCCAACGAACTGTGTACAACATGAATCGCCCGTAGCAACACTTATTGGTAAATGAATACCAACCATCGTGCTTGTATTAATCACAGCCTTAAAGAGCTGCACATTTTCACTGGTGCATTAAATAAAGATTACTTAAGGATTAATTATATACTATCTGCCAAATTGATTTTACTCTCGGGCAGAGAACAGAATCGACACTCTTGAGGGATATTGGTGCTGTAGTATGGTCTCCGTGTCTTATCACAAAACATTTACAAGTCTGATTGATACTCATGCTGAGAGAATTGTCACGTGTTTTACTTTGCCATATTGACACATTCTATCGGTTAGATTCAATTAGTCTAACCGGGGTAATACCGTCAACTCTACATATACTCTAAATATGGACGAGAAACAGTGTCCAAAGACGAAAAAGGACTGATTGCCACTGCAATCACATCTCGTCGTCGTCGTCGTCGTCGTCGTCGTCACCGCCGTCCTTGTCGTCGTCGTCAACACATTCTATTGTCATACATGCTACTAACATCATCAAGAACATCATTGGGATCGTCATGATTATCAGCATCGCTTTATGACTTAGATAATTGGTTAATTTGTTATTTAAATGCGATGATTGAGTCTTCATTTTATTTGTCCTAACGCTGAAATGTCAACAAAAGGAAAATATCACACACAATATTCCTTATCGAAATATGTAGATCTGTCATATACTTTGTAATGTGACAAGTGATTTCTACATTCATGGAGAAATGAATATAATTCTTATGTATACACCTGTGCAAAAGTTAAGCACCACCCTATTTTTACGCACATGCGAGGGTATATTCATGTGCTATGAAGAAAGCAATAGCATAAACATTTATGTACCCATCCATCTTAGTGCAAGAGGTAATAATGCAACTAGAGGAATGCTGATTATGATGGTGGGGAAACACTGTATGTTTTTGTTTGAACTTGAAAACGAGGCCTGAATATGGTTACGTTGACACAACTGACAACTATTGCCCTACAGTTGACACACGTGGCTGGATTGTCATTAATGGTGTCTGAAAACGAAGTTTAACATCTGTGCACGAGTTTGAGACTGTCATTATTAATACCGGGTATATCAACCTTGTGCCTGGATGACGGCCTGGACACGACGTCTCATGCTGGTCACCAACCGACTGATACGCCATTGTGGTAATCGTTGCCATTCAAGATGGAGTGCGTCTGTTAATTCCTGTAGGTTCTGCACAGGAGGATCCCTCCTTCTCACCATGTTTCCCAGAATGTCCCAGATATGCTCAATAGGGTTCATGTCAGGGCTCCTTGCTGGCCATGATAGGGTTTCTATGGCATTCTGGCGGAGGTATTCATGCACAGCTCTAGCACGATGTGGTCGGGCGTTGTCATCCATGAATATAGGGTGGGTTCCAGGTGCATGGTTTACAAAATGAGGGACCACAACTCTATCCAGTATGGAATCTTGATATCTTTGTCCATTTAGTGTTCCAGGTACAGTCAACAGATCCAGCTTACAATCAAATGAGATGCACCCCCATATCATAACGGAACCTCCACCAAATGGAACTTCTTCCATGATGTTACGTTGGTCGTACGCCGTGCGTCTGGACCTCCATACACGAGTTCGACCATCTGTGACATGAAGCAGGAACCGACTTTCATCGGTCCAGTGTACCCGTGTCCATGATCTCATGTTCCAGTGTCTTCTTTCGTTGCACCACCTCAGACGCTCCTCTTTGTGGTGTGCAGTGAGGAGAGGACGTCTGACAGGTCTCCTAGCTTTCATGCCAGCAGCATACAGTCTCCTTTTGACGGTAGACATTGACACTCTATTGCGCGTTTCCCATTGCTGGCTGAGCACTCTGCTGTTGGTGAATGGAGATCTCCTAACAAGGCGTACTAGGGCTCGATCATCACGGGCAGTAGTCTTCTTCGGTCTTCCAGATCTAGGCCTGTCCTTCACCTCGTTAGTTTGCCCATGTTTTGCAATCAAACGACTGATTACAGTATGGTTAATGTTCAGCTGTCTGCCAATCTCTCTGCATGACATACCAGTGGTATGCATGCCTATGATTTGCCATTTCACACGATCACTTAACCTTCGTCTTGCCATAGCGGTTCACAATCAAGAGCTAATTCTCTCTGTACAAATAAACCACGGTCATGAACACAAAATTCCTAATCTTGTCGCCTAAATCTGTATGTAATGTTCTACACCTCAAACTGGACTTTTACATAACTGAACACGTGTGCTGTTTCCCGCCACGCGCGGACATCAAGCGGCGTGAAGTCATGCATGCATGTGCATTTCGTACTTGGAATTATGTCAGCTAACGCGGGGACAAAAAGTATGGCAGCCTAGTTGTACTATCATGTTTCTACGTTCTATTATTTTTGCTGGTGCTTAACTTTTGCACAGGTGTATATATTAAAATTCAGTCATTTGATTAACATTTTTCATCGTAACCATAAATACTTATTTATACAATGTAGTAGACGTCACTAGACGGACCTTTGTGATTTAACCGTTGCAAACAGAATTGTGTGTATTAAAAAAACCCCAACATCCCTTGCTTTCAAAATCTTGAACACAATATTCCTGTATTGCGAAAAGTTCTGTACCGGAAGCATGGCGTATATAGTGTCATCTCAAGCTATGCACTTCGATTTCTAACAGTGTGAAATGCAAAGTAATTGCCATTGCTGCATTGATAACAAACGATTTTCAATCAATTTTATTTCGCATTTCATCAGATATTAATATATAGATCCTTAAAACCAGTTGCCATTGAAAGGTACAATGTGTTAAACCATTATACGGAATGCAAGATAATTTGAAGAGATTAGGAAGCACATTTCCATGCAATTTGAAAACCTCATTTGGGTAGTACGATTTCTTTTGTCTCACATAATATGCAACACATATTACAGTACATTCATAGAAATAAATAAATACGTGTACTATCTCTGTATTGGTGACCTGATTATAGCCAATGGCATGTTACAATTACTCAATCCCGGAACAATGGCAACTAATCACAGCAAAACTGTGACACCACCAGCCAATCTTGTTGCACCGTCTTCCGACCTTGTGACGCCACCATCCAATGACATGACGCCATCTGCCGAGTATGTAACGCCACAAGCTACTCATCTGACTTCACCGGTGTTCACAAAAAGTTGTTTTAACCTCTGGCCTAAAGCACTCGTGAAGCTTTGCTTCATCGCAGTCATAAACAATACGTCCAAAAAGTACTAATTAATAATAAACTAGATTAGTTCATATGGACATTTTCGGCTATTGACACTTTCACCACATCTAATGAAGACTCTCCATTTCTTTGACGAATTTGAACTAGGAACCGACATTAGTTAATAGATGGTCATGAGGGTGAAATCATTATAGCTTTCTTTTAGAGGACACATAATTTTTCAGCTGAGGTGTAAAATGCATGTGGAAGCCAGATTGTGCGACGCAGCGGGTACATTTTGGCTTTGCAAATAATCTGGCCGAGTCACAGAAGCATACGAACCCATAATTATGCTGTCAGATAAATGTGTATGGTTGTGGAAAGGAGGCACTTTATCAGCAACATGACTTGTTCGGCTTCTAATCGCCCATCATAGAACTAGAGCAAGCCCGAAGACAAGGGATTCTACAGGTAAGAAGCGTTGCTACACCAGCAGTCTCGCAAATTATTATTCCACTGTTGTGAGTTCTAGAAGTAATCCTTTTCGAAGGCACACTTCATATCCCGATACACACGACTGTCTTGTTGATTCTGAGAGAATCTCAAATAAATCCTGCGTGGTTGCGCCCTTGAAGTTGTAGTTGTGTGGATGGGTGACATTGGCCAGTGTACAAAGCCCATATGGTGTCCTTTGTATTGTTACAGCCTTGAAACATGGCGATGACGTGGTAGCTTACTATAGTAGGTCTGATTCTCAGACAACACACAGACTAGAAAAGACCACCACACATCTATATATAGACAGATATGATGACGAGAATTGATATATTTTATTATATTACCAAGCAAAAATCTTCAAAGGAGATATGTTTGCATTCCTGTGTCTATGTCAATGGAATCAAAGCTAAGCATGGTGCATAAGCAAAATACGCGAATGTTTATAATCGATATTTGATCCACAGGAATAGATGCATATAAAGACTGATAATAATACGGGACTAATGATACTCAGCAATTATTGATTGATATTTATAAATCTAGGACGTAACTCAATTTCTCATTCGCTGTATATACTACAAATGTACGATACACGTGGGCTGTTTTTTATTTATATACACACGCATTTCACTTACTGCCTCTAACAGATTCTCAAATTCAGTTCCGTTTCCGACTATTACAAAATATCACAAAATAGGCCTATCTTTACAAAGATCTTAGGATATGTGAGGAATATCTTCATTATCTTCATCATTATCATTATCACTATGTCATTACCATTACATAACTATCAGTATATCATTATCTTTATAACACTATCATTATAACATTTTCAGTATATCATATCATTATATCATTACATCATTATATCATTATATAATTATATCCTTATATCTTTATTTCAGTATCTTATTATATTATTATATCTATTTCATTATATTATTATATCATTATATCATTATTTCATTATATCATTATATCATTATTTCATTAACTCATTATTTCCGTATATCATTATATCATATATCATAATAGCATTATATAATTATATCTCTATAGCATTATATCATTATATCATTATTTTAGTATATCATTATTTAACTACATCATTATATCACTGTATCATTATATTACTATATCATTATATCATTATATCATTATATCATAATTTCAGTATATCATTATATCATTATATTATTATATCATTATATCATTATATCATTATATCATTATAACATAATATCAATATATCAGTACATCATTATATCATCACATCATTATATCATTATATCATTATATCATTACATCATTACATCATTATATCATTATATCATTATATCATTGTTCTTGCATATTTATCATTGCATCGATTTCATTGTGTAATTTTCATCATAGCATTACCATTGCAGCATCATAGCATTATTTTGTGGGCGCCTCTTCTTCTTCTCCCCAGAAGATTCCATGTCAGAGGGATATACCAAATGCCCAACATGAAAGCATCTGTCATTTCTATATTCTCAATAATAGCATACAACTTTGATGAGGGGCTGTATGCTGGAATCAATGTTGTTGTCTCAAAATCTTTAAAGGATGGCATTCCTCAATATATGTCTCTTAGTCATACTTACCTTACCACAACTACAATTGACCTTTCCACTTTCTTTATACATCACATGACGTCATAATCAACTACGTGGCGTGAATGATGACGTCATAATCAATTACAACGTTAATGGCGCAAATTACTCCGTCTTATCCGGTTATTAGTTCTACATGTTGTACGAATTGTATGTATTTACTATTTAAGAAAAATGACAATTCATTTATTGCTTTCTAGTGTGATAACCATGGCCCATACATAGCTTTAAGTGTATTAAACTCCAATTAGTTCCCCCTACAACGACAATATAGAATCGTTCATCCATTCCAGAAAAATTTCTAATATCACGTCCACAGCGCCCCATCTTCTCACATAATCAGCGCGGATGTATTTGATGGCAACTTATTGCCGACGCCGCGCATGGACCAGGGTGTGACCGGAACACCAGTGGCGTCTCATTCAACATTGTTCAAATTTGAATCGATGTTAATTTGCTTTTCCTCTTTGCATTGGCTTGATGTTATCCAATCGAGCGCATCATCACGATAATGTTTTGGCTAATTTGACAGAGATATTTCTATACTATCCACTCCTTAGGCTAGAACAAGTCATGAATACTGCCAAGAAAGGATCAATTGAGGGATCTATTTCTAGATAAGCTGCCCCCATTTCTAGATAAGCTCCGCCCATTTCTAGATAAGCTCCGCCCACTTTACACACACATTTTAGTCAATTTTAAAACTTTGAACCACAAATTCCCAGAGTCGCAAATTTTAGGGAATATTACATGCAAGCTGTTGAATATTTTGAAATCAATTTGACTGGGCGCTGTTGTTGCCTGTAGAGCCAAATTAGTTTCAACATATTCAACATAAGGGTTATTAGATTGAAAATTCATCACATCCATTCAATTCAGGAACTCGTGTTTTTTCAGTTACGTGAGGGGGGGCCTACGTTATTTGATTGTAACGTCACCTCACAAGTAACATATTTTAATTATGAGTGACAGATCGGATCCGTCCATTGTTTGACTGCAATAGTATGACCTCGTTAGACTAAGAGAGTGATACATTTTGATACCGAATTTCATAATTTTTCGCCTGTAAGTCACTTCAACCATGAAGCATTGTATCTACACATTAGAGCAACCATACACGAGGTCTGTATTAATAGAGCTATACGTTGACTCTGCTATGCTGGAGTAAGTAGACTTAAGTCTTATTTCTTGTCCGGTGTTTAATGATCTTCAATGGTGCTCTTTTTGTAGAATGCTGCATTTGATATTGGATTGTGTGACCGGAGATGATTTGTACTGGCTTGCAGATATTTGTGGTGACATGCAGCAAGTCAGTTGCTTTTGGATCTGCCCAGGTTTTGCAATTGTACAGCCCTATGAAAATACACGTAGCATCAGACAATTGCATTTTGACTTTCATGTTAATTTTAGGGGCACGAATCCACAACTTGCAAAAGGTATATAAGGTGAAATTTCCCGCTACACAACGAGTTCCAGTATCGCTAGAACTGCAGAGGGATGGAGGGGGGTGGGGTGGGGTGGACCCAAGATTCGGCTCTTCCCCCACTTCTCGGTACCCTGATGGTGGCATGGAGGTGGGTTACCGTCATCATTGATTTATGTGTTGCCCAATATGTATACATGAGCGGACTCTGTTTTTGCTGGAGTTAATAGGCGTCATCTTTCTTGTCTTGTATCTAGTGATCTTCATAGAAATAAATGACCGTTTTTCTCGTACATAGGAAATGTGAATTCACTTATGGAAGCTTTAATCGAGCAACATATTTGTGGTAAATTAATTTCAAAGTATTCAACATAAAACATCAGCCATTGAAGGGTATGTGCAATAGCTGGTCTATATGGTTCTCAGAGAGAAATGTGATATGATTTATCTACACAGAAACCTTGATCATTCTTCTTCTCACAGCCGCGATTGTTGTCATAAATGTTTCAGTTTTTACAACAACGATGTCTTCTTTGTCTTGTCAATCATCTATCATGTAACATTTGTATGAAGTTGTTAGCAAACAGATACCTTAGGGACGGTATACCGGCTTATTACACCGTTCATCGTGTTAGATCGAAGCGATACACATATGAACGTTAATGCGTGACCCAGACAGCCTTAATTCCCATAACTGTGTATCCAATTAATTAGTATATTGATCAATCCAAATACAAACAGAAACATACATTTACCTATATGTTCCTTTTCTGTAATGTAAAACGCCACCTTTTGAGTGCAATTCAATGCACGAAAGCTCTTGACGAGCTTTTCGCATTGGGATAATCTACTTATGCTAACTATGTCGATCTAGAACTGGACTCGGTGTACGCTCTGTTGTCAAGAATTGATTTTCTCAATGTAAATATAACAGAAGAACAATTTAAAGAAATTTCGCCCGTTTGATGTACTAACATCCCAGAGAAATCTATGTGCATCTATCCGAAATCTCGATCAAGCATGCACATTATTATCAACTTAACATCAGTTCAACTGACGCCACTATCTGATGTCAACAGCATTTGTTTGGGTGTTCTCAGATGTGGGAGGGAACCAGCAACCGTAGGAAGTGAAATTGTTTTCCTTACTGGAGTGAATGAAGTACTATTTTGTTGTATTTTGTTGTTTCCTCCACTTCCCTCGGATGAAAGATGAAACATTTGAGGTCATCTGACGCGGGAATTTAGAGCTTATGTTTATAAGCGTGAGTGCGCGCGCATATGCTAGTGTGCGTGCTTGCGTGAATGCGTTTTCCTCCGTTTCCTGGGCTCAAAGATGAAACGTCATCTAACACATGGTGGTTCAGAAGAGTTGATACACGTGCTTGGGTGTGCGTGCGTGCCTGCTAACATATGTGCTAACATGCATGCTGTCATGTGTGAGGCCGGCGGTGCATGCGTGCGTGCGTTCGCATGTTGAAACACATCTTCTGGGACCTGATTGCTCTACAATAGGTTTCGCCCTTTTGGATTTATTTAATGTAACAATAATTTTGAACAGATACACATTAGACATTATAAAAAGATAAGGCGGAGCATTTGCAAACCGCATAGATGAATCACCTGAGGCTCGGATGACTGACAAATAACTGTTATCTATGGTTTGCATTGGTCAGACAAGCACGCGATTTTCGTACTAGCTATGCGCTGGTTTCCATTCCGACACAAGGGTTTTATGAATAGATGCAGCCAGTAAGACTATATATAAAAAGCAAAATGACACAGTCAAAAAGATCAGTTAAAAAGGATCAGATCTTTGAGGTGATCCATTAAAGGAGCATATTCACACCAGAATGCTTGAAAATAAAAATTTTAAAATGGCACGGGCCTCTATTTCAATTTCGCAACTTAAAAAATTATATTAATTTATACGTAATAAAATCATCATATGCTAAGATTTATTTCTTGTCATTACATATGGGCTCACAGTTTAAGCTTCTAAAAGTATGCAATGTAAACAATTTTATTTTCAGTAATTTTGCTGTGAATATGCACCTTTAAAGGATATTTGTTGTCATTAATTCATTTCCTGCTATATTCAATTCCCTCCTTAAACACATTGCAAAACAGCAACAGCTTGCAGGAAAGTTTTGTGGAAAATAAATTCCAGTCATCTTTCGTTCATTATCCCCGGTTGTTGTAGAACAATTCGATAATGCTAAAGAGGAAAATATACTTTCGAACAAATTGTTCATGTTCTGTTCCGTAACCCTGGTGATGGAGAAACTGTTCTGTTGAGGTGTAAGCTGATGATACTGATGCGGAACGATTTGTCACGACTCTTACTTTTCCATCTTGACAAATTCTATTGCCTAGATTGAATTATCTAACCATGCTTAACGAGAAAATCAGACAGCGTGGATTTGCTGTGAGCTGTTATATAATGCTCCGTTGCGATCAATTCTGTATTGAGGACTTTATTGTAAGACTAGTGTGTCCAACACATGTACCAGACGCATCGAAATCATCGTGATTTAAGTAATACAAATGTTTAGTTTATTGTTTTGAAACTAATTTGTCTTGGAGCTGTTGCTGGCCGCGCCAGCAACATCTTCCAGCCAAATTAGTTTCAAATATTAACCTGCTTCCCTGAATGCATAATGTTGAAGTAAAATAGTGGAATAGCAGTTAGCAGGGTGCATACAATCCAGACACCGGTAATTCCTGCTTGACATATAAAGCAATACTCGTGTTTCTAGAAAGCTTGAATACGCTGTGGCAGAGAAATCAGGTTTGAAAATCTATATATTACTACAAAACCACGAATTCGATAAATGTGCCCATATCCAACCCAGCATCCTGAAATACAACGCTGTAATAAGATCACGTAGTTCCATTCTATGTGAACCCAATCTGGATATGATGCCGCTTTTGTTTTCACTGGAATCAATTATATTCGCTCACATCATGCATAGGCCTGCAGAAAAATTCGTGATTTTTGATTGGCTGCGAATACAATCTCAAATATCTAAAGTCATAATTTACCAAGAGGACATTCTTAGTGTATATCCAGTTCTCTCCTTTGTTGTTATAAAGGCCTACCTTTTGGCAACTATCATTTGTCAATATTAGTTCTATGCGAGAGAACAATATATAACGCCATGCATGTATGCCTATTAACAAGCAATTACGTGAGGAAATGTTTCTAGCAAAGTTTGAGGGTGCTGAACCCATTTTGGACGCCGGCCACTCTGTTTTCGGACTTTGATGTGATAAATTGGATGGTCGCATCTCAGATAATAGCGAGTGAAACAAAGAAACCAAGATGATAATTTAGTTGTAGACTAGCTAATTAGTGCTACTGGGAGACAGAAATGAATTACACTCTCCACATTTAGATATTGAGCTGTCCCCTTCCATCAGACCGTCTTGCATAGCCTCACCCTAACCCCACCCCTCCGCCCATAGAAGCGGCCAGATAGCACTGACCATGTGCATAGCATAATCCTTACCAACTGGCATAAATTAACTGACTTTCACTGACATCCATGAAATGTGTGAATACCCTTGTTTCTCATTCAAACATTCAATGAATGAATCATTATTTCATTACATCATTAGATTTCGTGGATGATTAAAGAAAATATGTTGTTAAATATGTCCACAGAGTTCTAACAGGGCACAGCCAGCACTTCCTTAGTATGAGTTAGATTGTGTCAAGAGGGATGTATAGGCATATATAGCACCAAGTGCAATTTGTTGGCATGTTATTAGTGTACGTATATATCTGTATCTGTTTGACAATAGAAACACGTGCTGTAGTCTTCGCTAGCCACGCGTATTTTAAAAGCACTCCTTGAGTGGGCATTTCACCTGGCCTCCGAGATTAAATTTTGCATCCGTGAGTTACAATAATCCGTAGTTTAAAATCAAAAGAACCATACAGGGAATCTGCCGACTATTTTGAGAATAATTTTCGTAGAAACTGTTGTTGTTAGGTCGCAAGAGCTCCAACGATAACTGTTCTTAAAATATTCAGGACAATGTTTCTAACAATATGACGACTTTTATGAATCCGATGTGTAGGAGTGATCTGATTAGTTACAGAATAATATCTCTAACCCATCTTCGAGCACAATGTCCTGTTGCGCAACAGCATTTCTTAAACAGGAACTGGCTGATGACCATCAGTATATTAAGACGGAATAATTGAATTCAAGGATAGAATTTGTGAATATGGAAGAGTAATAGAAGCTATACGCATCCCTCTGCATCAGGGTTAGCTGTGTAAGTGAGTTCTATCGGAGCCGCCTCAGGCACCATTTATCCATGGGATGTTGCATCCTGCTACAATGATACTTAGATCAATTTGGCAGAGATTTAATAGTTCATGATTAAATTCTTGTACGATTCAAGAGGATTGTAACATCTGGGGTACTGCTTAGCGCACACAAATTGCTCCAGGTTTGAGCCATATTACGTGGTCATATGTTCACATGTAATTCTTTGTTGTAGATTAAGCTACCCCTTCTCGTGTCACCAGTGCATCAAACTGCTCAAAATACTACATATCGCAATCCTTTTAATGGTTCAGATTTGTCAGGAACAATGACATCTTCGCTCAGTGAAAGTCAATTCACAGGCCAAGAGAAGAATATATTTTAACAATTTGTCACTAGGATTTACTAAACGTTCTTTAGACAACTGAAGATAGTTTTTGCAGGCTGGACCATTAAACGGTTAATTATCAAGAAATTGCAAATATTCGCTTAATCATTGTCAATTTAGAGGCAAAAGGAACACTTTTAAAAATTGTACTACTAGAATTACTGTCTCTGTTACAGAGCCAGTCATTCCAGTGTCAAATCTTAAATAGTAATCTTTTCTTGGCCTGCAAATGAACCCTCCTCAAGACCAGTGCCGAGACCGTTCTGACCAGATCGACCATTATAGGGTCAAGATGATACAAAATGTATTTTTCTCATGAATGTTTCTAGTCAGTGATGGATTAGGTAAATGTGTAGAGAATGTTCTGCGTCTCTTTAACTGGCAGGCTGGTGATAACCACGGCAGTTCAATGGACCTTTCCAGTTTATTCATCAATCATATGACGTCATAATCAACTATGTGACATGTAGGATGACGTCATAATCAATGACGCCATGAATGATGTAGATAAATTCTTCACGAACACTCAATTGATGACGACTATGCATTGTTGTACGAATTGTATGTCTTTGCTATTTAATAAATATACTGCTGGATATTTTGAAACTAATTTGACTGGACGCTGTTGCTGCCAGAGGCTTAGCTAGAGATGGGTGAGGCATATCTACAAGTGGATTCCTTTCCCCATTATCACTGTTGTCAATCTTTCGCATTTGGCAGCTGTTGAAATAAGGTGTTATTAAAGGCACTTCACAAGTTTATAATAGTAATAATAAATATAGCCGCAAGCGGCGATGCACCGGGGGGTGGGGGTGGGGGTGGGTGGGGGGGGGTGGCGGGGCAAGCCGCTAGCATGCGATGAGAACCTTATCTGAGCCAGCTCTTATAGGTGGCTTAGAACTTAAATAGCCCCTTAGATTTGATAAAGTTAGATTAAAGCTGTCACTTTTATTGAATTATGTGAGGTTACAGTAGGAGTCTTCTTTACGCATTATTGAATGCTGTTTTGAATAACAAACAATAATGTGTCAACAACGGCAGTAAAAATATTAATACAAAATTGTTTTAGTTGGTCTTACTGTATAAAGGCCATATTCCAGCTCCCGTGATACGTTATGGGACACTGGCAGACAGCTTTTCTGACACTAACTGCATTAATCCAGTGCTATCTACCACTGGTCGAATCTGCTCTGCAAATTCTTCACATTTCTCAGAAACTTTCGAAACTGTGATATTCGGAATCAGCATCACCAAAAACCTATGTAACGGCATTTTCATTGTGAAAACTCAGCAGTAACGCTGGTTGCTATGTACAACATTTTGGTTAATGCATTTCCAATGGCATAATTGCATCTTGATGCGAAAATTGTAATATCTCGGGAACCGCTTGGGATATTCAAGTTTTGTAAACTGTTCCTAATAGGGAATCTCGATCCGACTATGATAAACCAAACGCGGAAACAATCGGCCTAGACTTGCGTCATTTATCGGCAAATCACGGAAATAGAAGACAGTACTTCGTGCTTGGAACCCTAATAATAATAATAATAATAATAATAATAATAATAATAATAATAATAATAAACAGAACAAAAACAATAGGGTGCCAGCCCTAATGGATTGGCCTCCTAATAATAATGTTATTGTACGTCTGTAGACTGTAGATTACCGGAACGTGAGTGGGCGTATCTGCTGTAGCTCGCGGGGTTCCGTCGTGTTGTTCCAGCACGAATCGCTCGGCCGTCGTGTCACATGTGCACGACGAACGAGGGGGGGGGGCTGGCTAGCTCCGAATCTCAGGGTTCTGGATCCCATGTGACGTCGCTCCACGAAGTACATAGACCGACTCCTAAGGCCAGTGAAACTCAATCATTCCAGTGGGGCAGTGCGACCATTGCTGCCATGATTAAACTGCACAGTGTCATCCCAGCTATTGGTGTCACCATTATGTCGTTCCATGTTAATTTGAAACTATGGAGAAAGAATAACTATATAGAAAAAGAAGTAATAGTTTGTCAAACAAGGTGGATCGTCTGACAGTAAGTGAGCATATAATAATACATAAAGTAGAGCTAGCTGGTGTACGTTGTACGTGAGGTCGCCGGAGGTATCACACGGATTCGTAAATCCGTAGAGGTATCCCCAAAAAGGGAAGCAGCCGCACAACGAGGTCACTGTTTAACTTAATATGAGCTATTATACCTTCATTATACACATAAAGGGATTCTCGCCGTTGCGAGAGGGAAGTGCCTCGCATGGGTCTCCGTCACCTAGATGTTTTCAGGTTAGTGTGAGAGGTAGCAGCCTCACACGGGCCTCCATCCAGGACATCTCGCTTATGAGAGAGGCAAGTGCCTCACGCGGGCCTCCATCACAGAAAAATGCCTTCGACGCCGAAGCGGAGGAAAAGAGCTGGCAAAAAGGGCAACTCTTTTGTTCAACAAAAATGAAAGGGAAAAAGACGATCCTATTGAAAATATAACTAACGTGATACATACTGGTTTACGTGAAGACGGGGCGAGCGACTCCTGGAGGATTCACAAATCCCCGTCTTATGTTATTCTAAGATACTGCATTGGTAGGTACCGCTTTTATTTATGCGGGCCTTCTGCTATTGCCAACCTACCGCTTAGGGGTTAGAAACAAGAACTAGTTTACGCCGCAAGTGCCAGAGATTCCCACCTATCATGAGATATGAATATCCAACAGGCGCAGACACCCCGCTTCCCATGGGTTGATTTGGAAAGCATTTACCGCCATGGATAGTAGCGTACACGTTACTTTGCAACACATCTGAAGTGGGCGAGAATCCAGATGCCCTGCTCCATAACCACATAAAACATCACTGGATGATGGCTACATTTTACACAAGCAAATTTAATAACTGACATATCGTTATGGTGGGGGTAGAGAGACGAATATCCACCGCGAGTGTCCTTCCCGTGAGGGCGTGGCAGATTCCAAGATCTTGCCCAGACACTACAACGAGTTGGATGGAGATGCGCGTCTCATCCGTCACCAGTCATATGGATCTAACTATTGACCTGGCATTAGGTTTAATTTCCAATATGCCCAATATGCACAGCAGGCCCAGAATAAAATATCATCCTAATAATAATAATAATAGTAACTACATGTTTTTGCAGTGCTTTCCTTCTTTGGCAAAGAGTCTAACTAATAAGTATCCGAGGATACAGGGGAGATGTATGTGAACCCGCACTTTGGCCATCACCGCTCGAAAACCTCTGATAGTTTCACAGAGTCAGATCAGCCCAACGTGCAGGTAGGGTCATCCACAATTAGATTAGTGCGGGTTAGCTGAGAACTGCTTTTACGTGTGGGTGATCTGAAAGCCGCAAGGAACCACGGGGGATGTTCTGTATCGTTCTTATCCGCAGGTATTCTGGGTCACTTGTCTAGTCCACATCTCCAGTCAGTTCTCGACTCTCGGCCTCCACGCCGACGACGCTCCTGATCTTCGCATTTCACCCCCTTTTATACTCGCTGGGATGTCAACGCTGGCTGCCTGAACCAACCAAAGATCGCGTACCAACCAATCAGCATGCTAGAATACCGTGACATATACACAAATAACTATGTATTACGATATGTATAGATATGTGTAGTGACGTAGTAGGTCACGTGTACACAAATCACTGTGTATTCAGCTATGTATATATACGCGATTACGACGTTATAGCGATATTCAAAGTATATTTTGACTGGGAGCTTCGATGATAACTCGGCCATTTCTGGACCGATTTTAAACTGGTTTGCAGTTATGAAAAGCTCGTCAAATCCGGGTCTTGAGTGATGACAAGAACGACGAAAATAAATTAATTATGGATATTTACGAGTACCAACTCGGTACACTATAGGTACACACTCGCCCCCAATCTCGACACACGTGTCGTCGAGGAAGCGTCAGAGTGCGCGCATGTGCACCACTCGTTCTAAGTATAGGCCCATACACGCTTATTGCTCTATCCAGGGGGTGCACGTTTGGGAACGAATCCAGGACGGCGGCCCGTACTCAGCTTGGCTGGGACGGCCAGTACCCACCTGGTCGATCCACGCTACACTGCATTTCCACCATATGGCTGGCCAGTTACGTCATACTTGTTGAAAGCTGTTTAGATATTGTATATCTGTATCATTAAACACGTGTCTGTATTTATAGGCTGTGTTGTAACGAGTGACAAAATTTTGAGACTCGAGTCGAATCGAGTCATTTATGGCAATGACTTGCATCGAGTTGAGTCATTTTGCCATAGTGACTGGAGTTGAGTCGAGTCATTTAAATGTTGAGGTTGAGTCGAGTCCTGTCATTTAGCAAGTCGAGTGATATTGAATCACAAATCTTCATGTAGTCAAACATG
This sequence comes from Chaetoderma sp. LZ-2023a, assembly GCA_034401795.1. Lineage (NCBI taxonomy): Eukaryota > Metazoa > Mollusca > Caudofoveata > Chaetodermatida > Chaetodermatidae > Chaetoderma > Chaetoderma sp. LZ-2023a. Next base: position 127,819,863 of record CM067372.1, read on the forward strand.
TAGGGGGTGGGGGGCACACACAACAGATTCTCACAGCGTCAAATCATAACAAAATTTATGACCATATGTATGCTGCCGCTGAAGGCCAATTACAAAGAATACATGTTCTGAGGAATTAAATCTCGTCTGTCCTCCTCATTATTTAAGATTTGATAAATAGTATACATAAACATTAACATTTTGTCGCGGTTTTAACAATCGAGAAAAGTGATTCCTATCACCTCGTCTTAAAAACATAGAAGAGAAATAAACTGTTAGTCGGTAGTAGAATAGCTATAGACTAGTAGAATAAGCCCATTTTTGGGCAACCTGGGGAAAAAATTCCAATGTTATAAATTCCTGCTCATTTTTGATCTTCACTATCTCTAGTATCCCAGAAAAAAGTCCTGACCAATATGTCTTGGGCAGTGCCTTATTATATGGTGCAAGGAGGCAACTTCAAATTTCTGACGTTTCCGTGCGATTAGAGTGCTGAAAATTGGCATACATTTCGAAGATACAATACCCTATCATGTAAAATAATAATTGTTGAACTATATAAAAAATAACCGTGGAGAATTCTTTGATGATCACCAATATAGAGGCCAATTCACAGTATTTATGAAAATATAACTGTATATTTTTGCTAACAATATATTTTGCGTTATAATAAGAAAGTTAGTGAATACATTTGTTCAGGACAATACATCGTTTACAAATATAGCCAACTTAGCGCGGTCTGTGGTCAGATTACGCATAGAATTAATCATTTGTAATAATAATACATGGTCCAGGATAATTTTAGAAACTGGCAATTAATGTAAATCAAAAGACAATTGTGACTTTTGCGTGTAACAGGTTGAAATAAAGTTACCTACTATGCTTATTCACTATCATATCGTGGTTGTGAACGCGTGCTATGCTTGAATTCCTTGTGGGTTTTTAATACATTCAACAATGAGAAAATTAGATGAAAATTGCATTCCCCTGCCGGGTATCTTATCTGAGGGGAATTGTGTTGTTTGTCGGGAGGTTATGGGGAGATGATAAACAAAAGGTTTATGAAAAAGGTCTTGAAACGCTTATTTGTATAAGTCGTCTTCGGGGGGGGGGGGGCGGGGGGGGGATAGAGAACTGAATGAATATTTATTAAAAAGATCGGTAACACTGCCCATTGGTAACGTGTATGTACACAAGAGATGCCAGGCTAATTGTACTAGGGATCCAGAAGCTGACCTGAGAAGAAGTAGAACAGATAGTGACAGTGGTGCAACAACATAAAAAAGATTAAGATCAAGTACGGAGCCTTTTGACTGGGCGGGTGGTTGCTTTTTGTGTGTGAAAACAGCAGTCTTTGACAGTAAACATCCAGGCAAAGACTCGGTGTCAAAGGTTACCTTGCTTGCATTCAGACAATCTGTCTTGAATCAGTGCGTGAAACGAAATGACACCTGGGCTCATCAAATTATGTTAAGAGTAAATGACTGCATAGATTTAGTTGTATCATCAGCCCAATATCATTGCAGATGTTATACAGATTTCTTCTGTTCTGCAAACACTACTAATGTACCAGTCGGTCGGCCAACCGATTCAAAGAAGCAAAGCTGGTTTGAGGCACTTTGCCATTGGCTGGATGATGAGGGGGTGTCAGAAAACATGACTATCACGGAAATATACGAGAAGATGATAGAGATATCCAGTGGTGAAGAAGTTTCTGGCATTAAGAGCCTGAGAGGGAAACTGCACGACCATTATGGCAACCACATATTCTGGTCGCGAATGAAAGGGGGTCGTGAAGATGTATTATGTTTCCATGATATGGCTAGTTACATAGTACATGAGAAATGGTACTCCAAAAAGAGAGAAAATGTCAAACTAGAAATTAAGAATAGTTGCTACGTGTGCTAAACTACTGAAAGATGAGATACGTCAGCGAGAGTACTCAAAAGAATGTTATCCGAGTACCAATGATATTAGTGATATCGGTAAAGAAAGGGAGTTTCTCACCCCACTAACTCGTATATTTATTGAGACAATGATAGAAAATAATGTCAAAAGAAATAGCATTGGTCAAGCTCTCACTCAAGCTGTGAAACCATCTTCTTTAATGTCGCCTATTTTGTTTGGTACCGCGGTAGAGATGGACCATATATTTGGTTCAAGGTGGCTGATAGACGAGCTGTTCAGATTGGGATTTTCCATCTCATATGATGAATTAACTTTGCTTAAGCAATCTATTTTACAAGAGGAAAATCTCGGCACATCGTCACTAAATAGCAATGCAGAAATCACACAGTGGGCCTCGGATAATGCTGCCCATTTTGTCCGAACACTTGATGGTGGCAACCAGTTTCATGGTATGGGTACAATATCAATGTCGGCTGTAAAAGGATACCAAAGAAACTGTGATCAGCATGTTAGATGCATGGCAAAATTGGCAGTGTCTGAACTAGTTGGTGGCAATGGGATACCAATCGTTCAATATGTAGGGCCAATGTTAACATCACTTTCCTCCCTAAAGTTCTAACCAATACTGGAATCCCAAAGACCCTATATCGTGCCACCAGCGTCATATTATCCCAACCTGCTGTGGCAATCAGCACGTGTGTTTAATAAATTGAGTAGACCAATGCCAAATTATTCTAGGTTCATGCAACACTTCTACACGTCCCTTGATGATGGTACTAAGAAAGGGCAAGTACTTATTCTTCCATTCATAGACCTCAACCCAAATGACGAGACTTGTCTGTACTCTACGCTTTTATACATTCACAAGTATTGGCAATGTGATGAAAGGGTCGGGTCTTGAAGAAACCATGGGGCAGGTGTATGGACCAAACACCATTAATCAGATTTTGGCGGGAAAAGCAATTTCCAGGGCTTTACGTGCACATTTTCTTGTTGAAAATGCGCTTATGACAAAACTGAATTCTGATCTATTACCTGCAAATGCTGATCTATCCAATTCTGTATGTACACAACAGCCAGATAGATTAACAACCAATCAAGTAATCAAACTGAAAAAACCCAGTTCGATGTGCTCTAGAAGACGAATGTATACCAATCAATGAGATTTCCGATTCGGAAGAACTGGTAGCATTAGATCTATGTATTATTAAACACAAGGCAAAATTGGAAAGCGAGTCACGTACAGCCAAGTATTGGATTTTGTATCTGTACTACATAAGCATCATTATCATCATTTGATATGTCACAGATATATCAAAGTGTCACAAAAATACATTGCGAAAGAGTCTGTGATTGGGAAGGGCATCTCGCAGCTGTTGGAATTAATTGTGACATGGCTGCACAAGTGGGTTTGAAGATCCAGCAATCACTTGATGATGTGACCTTTAGTAATGCTCACACTAAACGATCTCAACAAGTTCGTACATTGAATGACCTCCAGCCCGTTATCAAGCTCGGGAAAAAAACTATCCAGATTGAGCCGAGTGTTTTATTCTTGCGATGTACGGCACTGGCAAAACGAGAATCTGAAGACGTCACACCTAATTTTAAGCATGAACTTTCTTCCATACCTACATCGCTGTTCAAAGACTATTTCATGCGAAAATCAGATAAATCAGAATTAGCCAGGGATATCCAGAAAGAGCTCCACAATGTCAGCCATGAACTGACTAATGTTACGAAAGATACCATGCCAGTAATAGGTGGTGGTTGGCTGCTCCATCATATTAGATGGAAAAACAATGCCACGTATCACAAAATTGTCGAACAATATGAAACATTTCTCACCAATAAATATGGAAAGTGCTGTGCTGTATTCGATGGATACGAAGAACCATTCACAAAAGACCACAAACATCTGAGGCGCTCTGGAACAACGTCCGTGGATATCACTGTCACAGATATATCAAAGTGTCACAAAAATCAAGAGGCATTTTTCTCCAACATGAGGAATAAGACAGTTCATACAGCTTCTTGTTAGATTCTTACAATCTAAGGATTAAATGGTTAAGTGTAGTGATGGCGATGCATACACCTTGATTGTATCAACTGCTCTGGACTTTTCGAAAAGTGGTCAATCAGTAATGGTTGTAGCGGAAGACACGGACATTTTTATTATGCTAATTCACCACTAGAAAACATACATGGCTGATATATTTCTAGTAAACGAGAAAAAAACAAATGGGCCGAATAAAACTGTGGAGATGTACAGCCTTCGCGAAGCACATGAAGTGATGAATCTAGTATTGCACGACAACATACTGTTCATCCATGCATGGAGTGGTTACGATACAACTTCATCTATCTTTGGACACGGAAAAACTCATGTAATGAAAGTCTTGTCTAAACAGAGCAAACTACAGTTACTAGCTCATGAAATGGCTGATACTGAGACGCCACCCAAGACGTCGGTAGTGCCGGTATATCTGTTTTCTGTATCCTTTATGGAGGGAAAGATTTTGAATTACTGACATCCTTGAGACACATGCGTTATCAAGCAATGATTGCACGGTGTAATAAAATTGAGCCTCAGAGACTTCCACCAACTTATTGAGCGGCTTATTACCACAGTATTCATGACCATCTGCAAATTGTCCAATGGGCTGAACTCGATAACAAGTGCCTTAATCCGTACGAATGGGGCTGGAAGTTGGAAAACAAGGTTATGCGCCCAGTTATGACAGATATCGATGCTGCACCTGCAAATGTTCTGAAATTTATTCGTTGTAATTGTAAAATTACTAATAAAACACAATGGGGAACAAGGCAATGTTCATGCTACAAATCAGGATTACACGGTGTCCCTGCATGTGGCGGTTGCCATGGAGAAACGTGTAGCAACAAGGTTGTTCATTCCGGATGTGAAGACGTTGACGATGATGATGAGCAAGATTTCGATTAGTGTACGGGCAAAGATAGCAGACAAGATATGCTTCGTGGATAATCCTGCGTCAATGATTTTTTTCATCTGTCAGAATCCTCAGTTCTCGTTGTTTAAAATATACCGCATTCACCTAAAGAAATATATATGTCTTTAAATTTCTTGATAGAAATTATTTACTCGGTATTTTTTTTTTTATCTATTTCATTAATTTTAGTAGGGTTTCTGATCGCAAGTATGCGACAAATGAATGGCTGCTGATAAAAGTAATATTTATCCATAATCCGTGCAACCATCTTGTTTTTTTCTCACGTTACCATGACTACAACTAAAGGAATCATTGGCAGACTAAGAGAATATGGTACACCCGATAAATATACAGTTTCAGTACTGTACTCCTAGACACACTGTCAGAAAAAGTCCGCTAGCCTATTACACTTGAGTAAACCTAAGTTTGAAAGTAACAGAAATGCTGCCGTTGCTTTTACGAATGATGCAGCTGAAAGTCGTTGCTGTCTCCAACAGGTACACTTTTCAGCGGCACCGTACTCAAAATCAACATCCATTGCCATGGTACAACAGTACTCGAACTCGGTTATTATATTAGAGATGGCTGACAGTCCTTCATTTTGAACATTGTAGCACTAATTTGGGGCGGGTCCTCGTCAGCAATTTTAAAAACTTGGACTCTGCGAAGCCATTTCAGAGAGGTTTCTAATAAATTAATCATTCTCTAAGTATACTTTGCATAACATTCCTCATTTTATAGAAGTTCCTTTACCATATGTTTTTTTCTCCAAAAAGATTTCGACAATATATATTTTCTTGAATAGCGGCTATAAAATTTCTACAGACTCCCATACTTATATTAAAATGAAAGATATATCTGTATAATAAGTTGAAAAAATATGAATAACAGTTTCAGCATGCCTGAAAGCATGTTGAGCATAACGAGGATGGAATGCGTACCACAAAAAATTACATCATACCAGCAATTTTGTGGACTCGAGTCTTTAAAGGCTTTGACTCGAGCTGAGTTGAGTCTTTAGGGCAATGACTTCAGTCAAGTCGAGTCATTTTGTGCCAAGACTCGAGTCGAGTCATTGAAAATTTTGACTCGAATCTGACTCGAGTCGATTCATTGACTCGAATCACTACAACTCTGTTTATAGGACGCTTATGTTACTATGGGTGATCCATACTGATGCATTTGATGGATAAGTATGCCATTGCATAAATCCTGACATACGGGCAGTGTTGGAAAAACCGTGCATAATAGCGAGAAGAAGAATGAGAATAAAACTAGTCAGATACAAAATAATAATACATAGGCTTTCACGATTACGTAATTAAATCGAAAATTACGATTATTTTTTAAATGGTGAATTTATGATTAAAAATTAAATAATCGAATAATGGTCAATAATTCTACTGCATAAAATATTTCAAACCCTACCTTTTAATTACTCTTTAATGCGATTGGCCACAAGAATTTACATATTGCTCGGTGAATGCCTGCCCATTTGCACGCCAAGAGGAGATTATTTTAGAAAATGTATCATTGGAATTCCTGGCTGGCAGGAATTCCAGTGATAGATTTTCAAAAATATACTTGCCAGTGAAAGTAAAATCGTCCTCTGGACAGATATAAACACAAGCAAACATAACTGTTACGTCCACCTGAAAGCAATATTTTTGTTAGTCTGGTTTCGGATGAAAAGTAGTAAGATTTTCACTCAAAATTAACCAGTTCTTTTTCTGTGGGACGGTTTTATACGCGTATCACCTTTATTGCTAGACCTTGGTAAGTTCTTGTCATTGCATACGATTCTACACTTTTTTAAGTGCATCGAACCTTTTGCCTGTTCTTTGTATAATTATTGTGTGACTACCATCAAACTGCAAATTTATAGATGATTATCTTGATATCACATTAAGTCTTGTAGACTGGGATGAGTCGACTTGCTTTTCATGTTTTATGTAACGGTGTATAAAGCAGTACAATACCCTATAGAGCAAATAAGTATGGGATCATGATAGTGTTCTGATGGTTTCAAAGTGGATGCAATTTAGCAGTAAACTGCTATGAATTGGGCTGTTGCTTTTGAGTCATTGGCTGCAAGGCAGTTTCGGATTAAAACATACCCCGACTGGGAGCAAAAAATATGTTCATGCTGGGAGCATCGGAAACCAAATCAGAAAGTGATGCCCTCAAGAATGTTTGGAATCTAGATGCTCTCAAATGACATCCCTGTATTTATAACGGTAAATATGGACTATTGATTCTATCTAGTCACCAGTCAACATAGTTTATCATGTTTGGACCCTTTCCTCTTCCACTCCATCCTCCACGCTGCTCCTATTGTAATTTCTCCATGCTTTAATGATATTATTGTTTTAGTCTAAAACACACTGGAAAGCATATCTTAGACGCGCCTGATGTGCCAGAAATAACTGAAACAGGTAGCCTCATATTTGAGAGTTCCAGACAGGCGTGGGACCTGGCACGCTGACGATACCTCACATCAAATGATAGAATCGAGCAGTAAAATCTTAATATGGAAATCACGAAACATAGCAGGACCGGTATCTCTATGTAATGGTCATTCCTAGCATTGCACGTGGTCCACTGAGACACCTATACGCTTTATTGGGATCATGTCTTGTCTTGTAAATACTGCAGCTCTAACCTATGCCAATAAGATTCTAAATATTTATAGAGACCAACATCGAATCTCTGTAAAAGCCACCTGGAGGCCTTTCCCTGGAATGATACGCGATTAAATACTCATATATCATAATGCCCGAACTTATTATTAGTCTTGGGATATGTGTTTGAAGTGCTGCATCATTATGTAATCATATATCATAACAGTTCATATTGAAGGTGATTATTAGCCACCTAGAGTGTTATGTTCAAAAGACTACAACATCCTTATGTAATCATATATCACTGCTCAAGAAAATTATTAATAAAACGTGAAATGAAATGTGCATATGAATGTTTATACCACCCAGTCACTACAATCAGCATTTTAAAGTAAGATTAAACAGACACCGAACCTGTAACCTATTTGGAAACTAATTTGCTTGGAAGCTCTTATGGTATTCGATAGCAAGAGCTCAAAGGATACAGATTATTTAAATGTCTTATGCATCTGATGCGAGTGATTGGTCTGCAAAAATTGCGGAATAATAGCTTCAACCCATCGTCGATCATCGTGACCTGTTGCGTAACCGTCATTCTTAAACAAGATCTGTCTGATTATATACTCAGTATAATAAAGCTGAATAATTGAATTTAAGGATAGAATTTGTCTATATAGAAGAATACTTGAAGTTACTAATGGCTCTGGATCAGTATCAGATTTGTAATGTGGCAATTTCGCAACAATCCACATCACAATCTGTCCATAGTATGATAAATCTTCTTGCTACAAGTATAAAGATCAATTTGCCAGAAACAGAATATTTCATAATTTACTTTCCGTACTACTCAAGGAGATTGCTACATCTGAGGTAGCTGCTTAGTACACAGAGATTGGTCCTGATTTGCGCACCATTTCTGACCACATACTCACACGCATTTTCCGTGTTACGGGTTCAGTTACTGTTTATCAGCCCCCGTCCCCCCTCCGGCGTTTGTGTTTATTTGTAAAGATGTACTACTCGTTTTAGCTGGCAGTCTGGCAGTCACCATGGTGGGTCGGTTAGCACTGCTGCAAACGTTTCGATTTTGGAATTTGTTTGGCTAAGTTGTTGTTGAAAGGCACTTCACAACGTTGATAATAATAATGGTGATAAGCAGTATGTAAACTGTAGATTATCGGAAAGGGAGTGGGAGTTTTGTTGCATATCCAGTGCACAGCATGTCAGTTACGCCATACTGGCTCAGAGCTGTTTAACTTGCCTATGTCGGCCTCAGTATAAGCGTGTCTGTGTAATTTATAGGACACTTATGTTTCTATGGGAGGTGGATAGTGATGTAATTGATGGATACGAATTGCATTGCTTAAATCCTGGCATATTGCGAATATAATTACCAATAAACAATGAGAAGAGAAAAAGTACAATAAGACTACCGCGATAGAAAAGAATATATACACTGTGGTCTATGGTGCATATGACAAAGAGGTTAAATGAAGTAAATAAATACAATCTAGCATGAAATAATAGACACATGCGAAATGCCTTCCTAATGTTGCAGGACAATGGCTTCCCAGTGCATGTGGGCATTCGACCATTTGCTCTCGAGAGCGACCAGGGCTTAAGGGTTGTATCGTATCCATCACATATGCGATACATGAACGCACGAAAATGATTTTACGGCCACACAAGTGTGCATGCATTCACCCATAGACACATACTCATACCATCACTAGTCCATGCAAAGTATACATACATTTGTTAGCTAATGGCACAGTAATAAAATATGTAATTAAGACCCGCCGTGAAATATATTTCCACTGACGAGTGCATGCAGGATCTAATACCCAGTGACAACCTTCTATACTGAGTAAACAGTTTCGACCATATTTCCCACTTGATCTTGATATTGTATGTGGCATAGACCTGACTAATTCTATATTCACTTATTAGGTAACAATATTAACCATTTTGTGACGAAGCCGGCCAAAACCGGCCTCCGCAGTGGGCTTGAGGAATGTCTATTTGCATGCCAAGTGAAGACCATTTTTGAAAATTTACCACTGGAATGTCTGGCTCGGTAACTGAGCCAGCCATTTCCGTGATCAATTTTCAAAACTACTCTTCACTTGATATGCAAATAGACATCTAATAAGCAAATATCCTGACTTTTGGCAAAATTTAGTCATTAAAGTGTTAAAAACCTAGAACTTATTATTATTAATTTGAGAAAGGTGTTGCTGTCGTAGTCAGCAACAACTGCCAATCGAATTGCTCAGAATATCAGTATTATAATATTACTAGATAGCAATAAAAACACAAGCTCTTGAATCCCTTCGACAACGGAAATACACATACCGCCAAACAAATACACACTGGGTATATCTATACAGTAGCACGTACACCTCCACTACATCGACTCTGTCAAAAAAAATCAAAGGCCCGTCCAATAAGCAAAAAAGACTGGTCACCATGGGTGGGTTTCACAAACCCTCACCGACCAGAATCGTCCACCCGAGCCAATCTCCATGGCAACCCCAATCCCAATCGATCAGATATTAGTTACCATAGAAATCCGCTCAAATGCGAGATCACTGTCAGGCATAGAAAGTCCCGTAAAATCCACTCCTGGAATTCTATGGTGGTATTGTGGAACGCTTAGAGTGAAAGCCAAATAAATTGTTGCATATCATGTTGCACATGGCGGGGACATTATTTTTAAGGAGGAGTAAGAATTTGGCAGCATCATCTAAGAATCGAAATTGATCATAAGCAACTTGAACTTTATAAAATAATGTTGTTCTTCCGTGACTATTTTTTTAGCAGGTCATTAGAAAATGGTATTCATCCTCAATCTCATTTGGACAGAATATACATTTTCTATCCTCAAGAGGTAGACACCAGTGGTGACCTTTCTCTATCATCAGATCATGATTACTTATGAAGAGTCTACAAAAGAACTTCCTTGTCTTGAAGTTTCTTGTATGGATTAGATATTTCTCCACGTTTATTGAGTTTTTAACTTTCCTATATATTCTTAGTGTATTGCCTGATCCATTCTTCACATTATCATTTTCAATTGTCTGAATAAAACTATTATACAGCTTGTCTTTAATCTTATCTTCTGTTGCTAACAATTTAGAATGTAATTGCGAGCTAATTGATGTCCCAGATTCCTAGTCCATAGCATATATTTCTAAAGTCAGCAAGCCAGGACATTTTACTAGTGTAAGGAATGTTCTGACATGCTCTGAATGCATCCGAAATAAGCCTTGATGGTTTAGCATGGGCCAGTCTATGGTGGTACTTAGTTATGGCTAAAGTAATAACCTTTACTAAAGGTTACTCTCCAACCTCGGCCCTAACAGCCCGGTTGGATGCTCTTTTATTGACACCTAAAATGTACTTGCAGAATTTCAAATGTATCGATTCAATAGAGAGCTTATCATATTTGACTATGGACTTTACTGAAGGAGCCCAGACCTCACAGCAATATAATAATACAGGCTTGATAAGGCAGTGCAATAATTGGAGACTTACCCTTAATATGAGGACTATGTTTTAATATTGAGTGATATAAATGATTAAGACACTTTAGCCCTTTTTTGTAGTTACTTAAGTGCAGAGAGAAAAGTTCCTCGGTTATTAGTCGTAATCCCTAGATAGGTGTACTCACTAGTGTTAGCAAGAGCTGTTGTTCCTCGGTGGAATGATGGAAATGGAGTTTTTAGATTACCCTTACTGATCGTCATGGTCATTGTTTTCTCTATATTTATAGGTAATTTATTGGTTACTGAGAACTGTAGCAAAGAGTCCATATTATTTTGAAGTCCAGAAGCTGTATGTGATACAAGAACCAAATCGTCAGCAAACAGCAAATGATTAAGTTTTATTGTTTCTAATTCTACGGCGTCACCATTATCACGAAAGTAGTCTTTAATGTCATCAATGAACAGGTTGAATAGGGTTGGGGAAAGAGGGCAAACCTGCCTAACACCTCTCCCGCCACGAAACTTGGGCGATAGACAACAGGAGGCAATTTCTCTGTATGTACATCGATTTAATCAAGGCCAAGGGCCTTCCTGTTATTCCTTTATCAATAAGTTTTTAATTAAGATTTTATGGTCACTCATATCGAAAGCCATCTTAAAATCTACAAAGGCCAAAACACAGACGTTAATTTTTTGAAAGGCATTTGTCTACAATGGCTTTTAAAATAAATAGATTGTCTTAAATTCGATGATCTTTTCTGAAACCTCCCCGATGGATACTTAATAAGTCATTTTTCTCACTAAAACGTATGATACGATCGTTCAAAACTGTGTTGAATAATTTTCCCGTGCAGCTACTGAGAGCAATTCATCTATAGTTATTAGGGTCTGACTTATCACCCTTTTTATAAAGTGGTTTGATATTTGATACAGACCATTCCAGGATACAATTAAAAAACTTTGTGAAAATAACCTATTAAGTTTGGCATTATACATTTGAGCAATTCGTTAGGGATGTTATCTTGAACTGCAGACGTTCTATTCTTCAACGACATTGTTGTGGAATGTATTTTGGATGCTGATATGGGCTCATTTAGTATACAAAGATCTATAGTGGGAACATGGCCATGACTAGACACAGCAGGCCCTGTGCCATCGTGGAATACATTGGGATGATTACTGAGCTCTTTAAAATGATTCATAGGAGATTGTCAAATTCGTACGGTGGTTGTCACAAGACATATTGAAACTCTATTACAGAATAGCAGTATTTAGAGGGGAGATAAAATTTAGAGCACATAATTGCTTTCAGATGAAGGACTGCTTACTAAAAATAAGTCCCGCCGCGTTATTCCTACATACACCTAATTTAATATATTAAATAATGGTCTGTCAAGTTGCTGAGTTTGAGAAATGATGATTTAAAAAAATGCCAGTATCCAAATTAATAACTATCAAATGAGCCTACATTGACTTACTGATCTTATATAACAAAGAATATGCCAGTAGCCTAACCAGTCCCCTAATTGATGTGCATGCATACTATTGTTATATACATTGGTTTTAAGGTGTTGGGCCAAAGTTTGCACAAAAACTCTAACCAAACTGTCACGTTCCCACTGTTATGCAAACGTTGACCCAACGCATGTGTATATCATTATTAAACGCATTGACTATAAGTTGTTGGGCCAACGTTGTCCCAACAACCATAACCCAGCTGTAATTTTGCCACTGTTATACACCCGTTGGCCCAACACATGTATATAACATTTATTATATACATTGGCTATAAATGGTTGAGCCAATGTTGGCCAAACAACTCTAACCCAACCGTTATGTTGCCACGGTTACTCCAACCTTGGCCCAATGCATGAGTATATCATTATTAAATACATTTGATAATACGTTGTTAGGGGCAATGTTGGCCCAACAGCCATAACCCAACCGTAATTTTGCCTGTTATGCAAATGTTGGCCCAACACGTTGTTGCCAACGGGGATGGTACCGACCATTTGCCAATGTTGACGCAATGCCCTTTGGCCAACGGTGACCATGCCAACCACTCGGCAACGTTGGCCCAATGTAGTAATGTTATTTGGGTAGCGCATTGCAAAACTAGCATTTTCTGATGATTTGGAACGTTGTTACTGCTATAGCCAGCAACAATTTTCAGTCAAATTGGTATAAATATATCTAGCTTAATGCGTTTATATTATAGGAAATACACAATTAGAATCGCTTTACTATACTCAAACAATACACTTTCGCGGTAGCTCCTCTCATATTGGAGGCCAACAGTACAAAAACTATCATTAGCGGTACGAAAATGGTTTTATGCGGTGAATTGCACAACAGCAAAAGCAATAGAATCCAATATAATGGTGGCTATAAATATTAAACTAAAATGGCGACTCTGAAGAGGATGATCATCACCGAATCGTCCTAAATATTTCCTAATCTTAGTGCTTCAGGAAGAGTTTAATAGCATTTAGGCATGAATAGAGGGTTCGCTTTCTAGATAAGCTCCAACCCTTTGTACTAGTGTTGGAAGCGATTTGAAACTTTGAAACCTGAAATTCCCAGAATCCTAATATCAAGGGAAGCAAATGGCAGAACAGCTCCCTGTCAAATTAAGTTCAAGATATTCAACAGAATGCTTATGAAATTGTAAATCCATCAAAGGTATATAATTCGTACACATCTTTCCAGAATTTCGGATTTTTGTGATGGACCTGGGTCATTTTGATTGTGACGTCAGGTAATATGTGACATATTTGATCATGGCGCCAGATACTTAAGTGACAGGTGCGATCCTTTCTATTACCATGGCATAATGTTATCACAAACACTGCTATCAATAATGATAATAATAATAATAATAATAATAATAATAATAATAATACTTTTGATTAATGGCGGATTCCAGTTTATTCATCAATCATATGACGTCATAAGCAACAGCGGAGCGATATGAATGGGCGTATGTTAGTACGAAGCTTTCAAGGTGATAACAGCTTACATCAAATGATAGAGTCAATCATCAACAGGAAAATCTGAAAACACATATGCAGACAAGAAGTTCTATATTATAATGTTTATTTCTAGCATTACACGTGGTCCACTGTGCGACACTTATACGCTTCCTGGGGGTCATATCTTTTGCTGTAAGTAGGCCAACTGCAACTCTAAAATAAGGAGAATAAACTTCTGATTATTTACAGAGACCCACACCGAGGTTCCGTAAAAGCGACCTGGAGGCATTTCACAGAACCGTTGCGCGATTACGTAATCATATATCATAATGCCCGCTGTGAATGCGATTCTTACCTTCGTGGGTGTGTGTGATTGAAGTGCCACTTTATTATGTAATCAAATATCATAAGAGTTCACATTGAAGGGGATTATTCGTCACCTAGAGGGTTCTGTTCGAAACAACACTACATCATTATGTAATCATATATCATTACACTAGCAAATCATCAGCTAGGAGTGAAATGTAATGCACATATGAGCGTAATTCCAATGATGCAACAGAACTCTGAGATTCTTGAGAAAATGTTTCCCCGGAAAATCAATAATTTTTTCTCTTAAATCTTACCTTGCGTTCAGTAAGGAAAACGTCCCAGAGCGCTCTGCGTGTGAAAATCGGCTTTTCTCTGTTTGTATATTATATGATGTAATTAATGCGAAAACAACAGATTGTCAATAGTTTGCAGATTTGAAACGTGTTCCCTACGGGACGCAAGGCAGGTATTAATTTTAACCTTTTTATGCTGAAGACGGAAAAAACCTGAAACTTTGCAGTAGTCTTGATTAATGTCCATTTATATGTCAACAGCAGACTATTTAAAACATTTACCGCTAGAATGACTGGCTCAGTAACCGAGCCAGCCATTCCAGTGATAAATTAAAAAAAATAGTCTCCTCTTCTCCTGCAAATGGACATTCAATCAGGAAATTTTTTGGATTGTTTTGACTAAATTTAATCAATAAAGGGTTAAGGCAACTGCAATGTGTTAACACATTAACATTTGAAATTATTGCATCGTGATCTGAAGAGGGCTGTACAGGGAGAGGTGTAGCGTCTTTTGAAAGTAATTTAACTGGAACCAGTTGCTGTCATGGGCAGTAACAGATCACTGACAGATTGGTTTCAAAATACTCAAACTGTGATGGGTAAAGGGTTAAATGTCATATGCCAGCAAGCAGGAAATGAGCACCAAGGCACAATGAGATACCTGAAGCGGCACATGTATCAGATCACAAAAATAGTTCAGTTCATATCTAAAAGCGGGCCGAGCATAACCGTAACCAATTCTGCGAAAATACATTGATGATGATGATGATGATGATGATGATGATGATGATGATGATTGTTGGTGGTGCTGGTGTCATGCTGATGGTGGCAGCAGCGAGGATGGCACCAGTGGTGGCGGCAGGTGGTGTTGGCAGTGGCGGCGATGGAACATTTCATTGATGTGATGAGTAAAACTAAGAGGAAATTTATACTTTCAGACACATTGTTTTTTAATCTCCTGGCAGCGAGAAGAAAGAATCCACTTTGTTGCATGCCATGGTTTATGGAGAGATGGGTTTGTTGGGTGTAAACCACTTGCAGTTCTGAGACTGATGCGGAACGATTTGTCACGTCTGTTACTTTTCCATGTTGACTAATTCTATTGCTTAGATTGAATTATCTAACCATGTTTAACGGGTAAAGGAGACAGCTTGGATTAACAGTGGGTTGTTGTATAATGTTACTCTGTGATTGATAATGAATTGAGGATTTTATTGTATGTCTATGCATCTAACGTAGGCCTATGCACCAGATACAACAAATTCATTCTGATGTCAGCAATATTTTGTTTATTGCTTTGAAACCTGTTTGTCTGTGAGCTGTTGCTTGCCACGTCAGCAACAGCTTCCAGTCAGATTAGTTTCAAATTTTTTCCAGCTTCCCTGAATGCTTAATCTCAAAGTAAGATCCTGGGATATGGGTTTCAAAGGTATAATCTAGGAGGACAGGCGAAATCCTGACACCGGTAACGTCCTCCTGACAGATAAAGCAATGCTCGTGACTATAAAGCTTAAATACGTTGTGCCATTGACAGAGAAAAAGTAGTTGAAAATGATTATATTACTAAAATGCCGCTAATCCAATAAATATAAATCAAAACCCAACTCTGCTTCATGACGCTATATGATCACGTGATTTCATTCTACGTGAACCTAAGCACTATGGCCTGCCACTTTCGTTTTCAAAGGAATCAATGATATTTGCTCATATCACAGACAGACACAGAACAAATTCATGATTTGCATTGATCCCGAATATAAGACGCTGCTTATCTCTAAAACAGCATTGATGTAAACAGTACTGTATTTGACAATAAGATCTTACATCAAAAATATTTTGAAATAATAAACATAAAGAATCTAAGTCAAGATTGTGCCTGATGGCATGTTAGGTGTAAAGCAAACTCTCTCATTTAATGTTCTATACTTGGCTACTATGGTTTATCGACATCAGATTTAAGCGAGAGAACAATTTGTGACGTCATGCAAGAATGCAATTTCTTGCAAAACAGTTTCTAGCAGAATTTGAGGGTGCTGAGTCCATTTCCGTTTTCCGTCACTCGGTTGTCATAAGATGATTTGGCCGATTGGCACCGGTTAGTGAATTCCCGATGTGTATGTTGCATAACTGGGCGTTACATTATTACACACGCATCTGAAATGTAGTTAGGACGCTGCAGCTGTACATTGGCAACATTTAATGACATTGTCAGTAAAAGACACTATAAACCTTGTAGAAAACCTTGCATTAAAATGGGCAATAAGTTAGTTATTATTAGCTTTATAGCTAAGTCTCATCCATATTCAAATATCAAATGTATTACTGTTTCTTATCCACTTATTCAATCTTTATTGCACCGGCATTAGTGTGGCTGACTCATCGTTTTATCCACTTATTCAATGTGTATTGCACCGGCATTAGTGTGGCCGACTCATTGTTTTATCTACTTATTCAATGTTTATTTCACCAGCATTAGCGTAGCTGACTCAATGTTTTATCCACTTATTCAATGTTTATTTCACCAGCATTAGTGTAGCTGACTCATTGTTTTATCTACTTATTCAATGTTTATTGTACAAGCATTAGCGTAGCTGACTCATTGTTTTATCTACTTATTCAATGTTTATTTCACCAGCATTAGCGTAGCTGACTCAATGTTTTATCCACTTATTCAATGTTTATTGCACCAGCATTAGTGTAGCTGACTCATTGTTTTATCCACTTATTCAAGGTTTATTTCACCAGCATTAGCGTAGGTGACTCATTGCTTTATCCACTTATTCAATCTTTGTTGCACCAGCATTAGCGTAGCTGACTCAATGTTTTATCCACTTATTCAATGTTTATTGCACCAGCATTAGTGTAGCTGACTCATTGTTTTATCCACTTATTCAATGTTTATTGCACCAGCATTAGCGTAGCTGACTCATTGTTTTATCCACTTATTCAATGTTTATTTCACCAGCATTAGTGTGGTGACTCATTGTTTTATCCACTTATTCAATGTTTATTGCACCAGCATTAGCGTAGCTGACTCAATGTTTTATCCACTTATTCAATGTTTATTGCACCAGCATTAGTGTAGCTGACTCATTGTTTTATCCACTTATTCAATGTTTATTGCACCAGCATTAGCGTAGCTGACTCATTGTTTTATCCACTTATTCAATGTTTATTTCACCAGCATTAGTGTGGTGACTCATTGTTTTATCCACTTATTCAAGGTTTATTTCACCAGCATTAGCGTAGGTGACTCATTGCTTTATCCACTTATTCAATGTTTATTTCACCAGCATTAGCGTAGGTGACTCATTGTTTTATCCACTTATTCAATGTTTATTGCACCAGCATTAGCGTAGGTGACTCATTGTTTTATCCACTTATTCAATGTTTATTGCACCAGCATTAGTGTGGTGACTCATTGTTTTATCTACTTATTCAATGTTTATTGCACCAGCATTAGCGTAGCTGACTCATTGTTTTATCCACTTATTCAATGTTTATTTCACCAGCATTAGTGTGGTGACTCATTGTTTTATCCACTTATTCAATGTTTATTGCACCAGCATTAGCGTAGCTGACTCAATGTTTTATCCACTTATTCAATGTTTATTGCACCAGCATTAGCGTAGCTGACTCATTGTTTTATCCACTTATTCAATGTTTATTTCACCAGCATTAGTGTGGTGACTCATTGTTTTATCCACTTATTCAAGGTTTATTTCACCAGCATTAGTGTGGTGACTCATTGTTTTATCCACTTATTCAATGTTTATTTCACCAGCATTAGTGTGGTGACTCATTGTTTTATCCACTTATTCAATGTTTATTTCACCAGCATTAGTGTGGTGACTCATTGTTTTATCTACTTATTCAATGTTTATTTCACCAGCATTAGTGTGGTGACTCATTGTTTTATCCACTTATTCAATGTTTATTTCACCAGTATTAGTGTGGTGACTCATTGTTTTATCCACTTATTCAATGTTTATTTCACCAGCATTATTGTGGTGACTCATTGTTTTATCCACTTATTAAATGTTTATTGCACCAGCATTAGTGTAGGTGACTCATTGTTTTATCCACTTATTCATTGTTTATTGCACCAGCATTAGTGTGGTGACTCATTGTTTTATCCACTTATTCAAGGTTTATTTCACCAGCATTAGCGTATCTGACTCATTGTTTTATCCACTTATTCAATGTTTATTTGACCATCAATTTGGAGGCCAGGCAAATCCGAACCAAGTCTATCCCACTAGTGGAACGGTAAGCACACAGTACTTGAACTGTAAGCACACCACTGTGGATCGTGTTGCTTTTGATATAATTTTAAGCCCTGTATCACTAGCTTGATATAGACATTAAAATCTACTGGATCCATCATGTGATATCAACATCTATGCAATCGTTAGCAAATTATAGTCCTCATTTTGTGTGCGTCCGTTTAGAATTTGATGCAGAATTAAAAGGAACTATTTTTATGTTAACCATTCTTGATACAGAAGACTATGAGCTTTATATCTTCGATAAAAGTGTCTGATATGTACAGGGTAGTTCGCGTATCTTGTCCCAGTTCATTTTAGTTTATCACTTAATTCGGGCGTGTATGTGTTATTGTGGGTGGGGTGTGAGAGGCGGCTGGGGTGGGTGTGGGATGGCGTGAAGATATAAATTTACTACTCCAATGGCCACTCACTGCACACAATACTTTCAATTGTAGGAGGTCTCGTGCGACACAAATGAGTCTGATTGATGCTGACTGAATCTGAAGCAATTATTTGCCTTGCCTGTGTTTGTTTATTGTTCTTGAAGTATTGGTGTGTGGAATTGGTCAGTGTACCCCGCCCATATCTTGCCCTTTATACTGTTGCAGCTTTAGTGATGACGTCCTAGCTTAAAATAGTAGGTCTGGTTCTTGACCAATAAATAACATAGGAAAGATCAACACACACCTATACATAGACAGATATGATGACGACATTTAATATACTTTGTGACAATACCAAGCAAAAATCTTCAAAGAAAAGATATTTGAAGTGCCATGTCTATGTCAAAGTAATCAAGTCTAAGCGTGATGCATAAGCAAAATGCGGGACTGTAAAATGATAATCTATATTTGATGCACAGGAAGAGATGCATATAAGTATGGATTTGGTTTCGGGAATAATGCTACTTTTGGTATTTGATGTTTATGCCAGAATTCTGTGAAATGAATGAACGGATACATCACTCACGCCTGTTATGTTTATTTATGCTACAACGCGTGGGGGGTATACATATTTTTTTGATTCTTTCAGGTCAGGTGCCTCAGGTCTGAATGTTTTAAAAAGTATATATACATAAAAACAGCATCGCACGTGTATCCTATATTTGTCTTATATCTAATCCAGTCAATGGGAAATGGCCCTTTCTATTTTTAGCCATGCTCCGCCCATCTCTCTTTAAGCCCCATCCACACATCGCTAGTTTTTGGGATAGAACGATCTCTGAACTCACTGACTATCAATTTCCAGAAACCTGCACAGGTAAGCTGCTGAATATTTTGAAACTAATTTGACTGGGTGCTGTTGCTGCCATAGGCAGCAACAACGCCCAGTCAAATTAGTTTCAAAATATTCAAAAGCATGTTTATTAACTATTAGAGACATACAATTCTTACAACGTGTCGGACTATTAAGAGTTAAAGACGGGTCTAATGGAATCATTTATGACGTAATGATTATGACGTCATACCTCTTTCCTAACCCTTTCATTAGTAAATTCCTGTTGTTAGACCAAGGCCATAGATTGCCATATGGCATGCAGGTAGAAGAAACATATGTTAAACACATTGCCGATACAGTGATAGACCTATTGATTAAAGACAATTTATGTAGACCTACATTGTTGGTGTTTTACATCATAAACCACTGAATTGTCGATTTTCTTATTTCCATTAATTTGCGATTGAGTAATGGTGTTTATTTTGGAAACAATGATACCGCAAGGCTGCTTGCAACAATACACACGCCTTTCAGCTACAGGTTCTAACACTTTCACAGTGTTACAAAGTGTGCATGAATACAACAGTGATTGCACAGATTTTTTTAGGAGATAGAGGGAAACCTTTTATTATCATCATCAATATCACTATCACTGCTCATTATCGTTATATAATTATTATTATTATTATACCATTATGTTTATACCATCATCATTATAACATTTTCATTATATTTTTCAATGCATCAGTTGTGTTATTTTTTTTAAATCATTATCTTTGTGGCATAATAGCCTTTTTGCGGACGATTCTCATTCTTTTCCGAGCACTCCCAGTCAGACGAACATTTTAGACTCCTAAAATGAATGCCGATGCCATTTGTTGATCCCCAACAATGCCATACAGTATTTTCTGAAAGGCTGCTGGCTAGAACCAATGTTGTTGGTTGTTCTTTACGCAAGGATTCGACATACTATCTGCGTTAAAGATTTGTCTATGACCATTCGTTTACTCCTCTCTAATGTGATAGCTATATGCCATACATAGATTTAAGTGTATTAAACTCGCATCACTTTCGCCTCCTGCAAGGCCAATATAGAATCGCCCACCCATTCAAGAACAATTTCAGCAACGCTCCAACACCCCACATCGTTAGCACGGATTCATTTGATGTCGACCTATTGCCGATGCTGTGACAAGACCAGGGCGTGACCGGAACTATAG
This sequence comes from Chaetoderma sp. LZ-2023a, assembly GCA_034401795.1. Classification (NCBI taxonomy): domain Eukaryota; kingdom Metazoa; phylum Mollusca; class Caudofoveata; order Chaetodermatida; family Chaetodermatidae; genus Chaetoderma; species Chaetoderma sp. LZ-2023a. The sequence goes on from CM067372.1 coordinate 127,841,111, forward strand.
TGGCGTCTCCTTCAGCATTGTTCAAATTTGGATCGATGCTAAGTTGCTTTTCCTCTTTGCATTAGCTTGATATTATCCGGTCGAGTGCTTATCACTCATCATCTAGATATGGGTATGGCTAATTTGACAGAAATTTGTCTATACCATCCTCTCTGTCTCCGAGAAGTCTACTAGCAATATAGGATACATGTACAATTATATGCGCTTTCCCCAGGACACTGGTGTATGTAGTCATTCTTATTAGACTTCGATACCGTCATACAATAATTAGCACAATTTAATGACAATCGATGTGTAGACCTAAGCTTGGATGAATGGCCCACATAAAGCTCTTATTGATAATTAAATCACGCTAACACTGAAATTCTGGTATCTTAGGTTCACGACAAGCATAATGCTAAGCTAGATGTCGGTAAACTAGATAACAGAATATTAACTGACGCTGACGTATTATTACAATGAGATTGCTCACCATGACAATATGACGTTACAATTTAATATTACATTGTGATGTCATACTAGTAATAGGGCACTGGATTCTATTTCTTATGCACACCTGCCAATCAACGCGCCATTTGCTTACACACACATGGTTTACGGTCCCACTACAGAGACAGACTTGTTCCTGGATGGTTTCTGAAGTGGAACCTGTGTTAAGGTCTAGACACCCCTAGCTCCAGCGCAGAGGCTACCAAGATACAAAGACAGTAATTAGTAGAGAGGTCAAATCGTATCTGCGTTAATCAGATAACCGAACACCCCACACACCACTCCCATCACTCATTTAACATCTGATGAACATTGCCCGTTTATCATTGTAGCTCTTCTACTATATTCACAACCAGGGCCCCGTCAGGTTAAGATCTTTGGTCAGATCAATGGTTATTATTAGAATTTTTGGACAATGGATACGGTCTGTGTCCACTACATCCAGACACAATACCCCGGCAATGTTAAGAGCGCATATACTTCACACTGACACACACACACATACACTAACATATGCAACATGAAATCATATGCATACACTGACCAACTCTCTGCCGTGTACATAGAGTCATAAACACAAGTATGAATGTGGACACCCAACTATCCATGCATGTACTCACATATATACACTCCCGAGACCAGTCGTACGACCACTAAACCTAAGTCTACAATATATTTTGCTTAATATCACACCTTCTTTTCATCTGCCGATAAATATCGTTATTAGGTTAGATCCCATCACGGACGCTGCCAAGAAAGTATAAATTGAGGGATCTATTTCTAGCTAATCCCCGCCCAGTTCTAGCTAAGCTCCTCCCACTCTGCGCACACATGTGAAGCGATGTTAACACTTTGAACAATACAGTCGCACTTTCTAGGGAATAATACAGGCAAGCTGTTGAATATTTTGAAACGAATTTGAATGGGAGCTGTTGATTCATGTAGAGGCAAATTAGTTTCAACATATTCAACATAATGATTATTAAATTGAAAATTTACCACATCCATTTAATTCAGGCACTTTCGTGATTGAGGTTTATCGCTTCCGGGAGGAACGTACTTCATTTGATTTGAGCTAACAATCGAGGTATTTTAATTATTACGTGCGTGCGTGCATGCGTGCGTTCGTGCATGTTTCCGCGATTTGAAATAGTCATGTGCGAATGCATATACATAATGAACAGATACACATTAGACTTTATGACAGCGAATCACACGAGGATCGATCCTTCGATCGACCGACAAAATGCTGTTATCTTGGTCTGCATTTGGCAGGCAAGCAGGCGATTTTCGCCCATTGGACTTTTCCAGTTTATCCATCCGTCATATGACGTCATAATCAATTGCGGGACGTGTAGGATGACGTCATAATCAATTAAAGCATGGATGACTCGGACGCATAATAGTCCGACACATTGTACGAATTGTACGTTTTTACAATTTAATAAACATGCTGAAATTAAGCAGGATCAGCTTCCACTTTCGTTTTCACACGAATCAATGATATTTGCTCATATCACAGACAGATACAGAAATTCAAGATTTTTATTGGTTACGAATATAAGACAGCGCATGTCTCTAAAACGTTATTGATGTAAGATAGCACATTCTTTGACAACACGATTTTAGATCGACACTATTTAAAACAATTAACATCAAGTATATAAGCTCAGAATTTTGTCAGAAGTATTATTGGTGTAAATCCATTTCTCTCATTTATTTCTATACTATAGTATGTCAACATCAGCGAGAGAACAATTCGTAAATATGTGACACCATATAAATATTCAAGATGTGATATCTCGGAAACTGTTTCTAGCAAGATTTGAGGGTGTTGAACCTATTTATGCTGGCCCTCACTCTGCTGTCAGACTTTCCTTAGGCCACTTTGCTAAAACAAATGATCGCCAATTAGTTAATTTTTCCATTTATATGTTGCATACATCTGAATGTCTAAATTGTCGTGGATTGATTTTTATGTCAGGAGCATGTGTGAGATCGTCAGCTGGGGATATATAGTAGTTGTATATTCACATTATTATACACACATCTCAAAAGAAGGCACCATGCGACAGATGTACATTGTCAATGTTATGTGGCAATAGCAGTAAATGACGCTCTAAACTGTGTAGCAGATCATGGATTAAAACAGTTAATAATCTGGTTATTGTCAGCTTTATAGCGGAACCCCCTCCATATTCAAATATCAAATGTATTTCTGGTATTTAAATCAATTTGTTTTATATCCACTTATTCTATGTTTATTTCACCAGCATTACTGCAGATGAGCGAGTGATTTATAGAAGTCTCTCATACGTAGATGGATTTCAAACAAGAACATTCGAACATTACCAACCATAGCCAATTTCATAGATCAAGAATTCAATCGGAACTGGGTCTAGAATATGGATCCAGATAAATGCCAAGGAATGCATGTCCTAGTCTATATGAACGCCCTTCACATTGTTAGATTCCATACGTGTTTATGACGCCAATGACATACTAGTGTAACCTATGAGGCACTGAAGATGGCTGGTATTCATTTGAAACAAGGTTCGATAGTATTCAAGCTAAAACAGAGTTGGTGTAAGCTATTTTTTTAATCCGCTTTTAAAATGTGCGTTTACATCTTAGATATGAAAAAGTGATAAAATAAACCAAGATTTAGGTGCCGACTAGCTAAGTATTGCTCCTGACAGACTGAAATGAACCAGTCTCCATATTCAGTTATTGAGATGTCACTTTCCATCAGTTGGTCACGCCCACACTCTCTCCACACCTTTCCAGACACTGCTTAGAAATGGCTCAGTATCATTGGCTATGTGCATGGCACAGTCTTAATCAGCTGGCAAAAATTTTGCAATAACATATAGGTCATGTCAGTGTGAATGTACTGACTTTCGCTGACATCTATGAAATGTGCGAATGCCAGTGATTCTTGTGTGCATTGAGCGTGGACATCTATTGCGTGTCTACATAGATTTAGATTCTGTGAATTAATTATTATTTGATTACATCAAAAATCTCCATGGGGGTTGTTGGAGAATCAGTCGCTAAATAGTTCTTACAGTGTACAACGCCTCAGTGCACTAGTGTGATTTAGATTTATGCTGGCATGTAGAATTGGTATATATTTCAAACGGCCCACTGGGGTGGACAGTTTGCCTCTCGTTCGTCGCTATATCTTTTCTCCCAATCATTTACAGTAAGCAGCAATTTAAAATCGGAATAAGCAGACACCAAATCATGAGACTAAATGCAAACTGATTTGATTGGAAGCGGTTATTGTATTGTATTGTATTCGTTAGCAAAAGGTCCAAGGAAAGGTATTAAAATATTAAAGGGAACCTCTTGCGAAGAGTTTTATGAATCCCATCTGTACGATTGATAAGTGCTTTGATGAATTGTAAAATAATAGTCCCAAACCATCGTAGATCGCAATGCCCTCATGCGTAGTTGCCATTCTTAACCATGAACTGTCGGATTTCCCTGCTCCAGTAAAATAAGACTGAATAATTGAATTTATGATAAAATTCGTCAATGTGAACGCATACTAGAAGTTATGCATGGGTTTGGTTCAGTGTCGGATTTGTAATTAGGTTCTTTCGCAGCAATTCCAATAACAATCTCTCTATGATATGTTAAGGCTCGTTGCCAGGGTAATGAAAATCAATTTGCCAGAAATAGGTTAGCTCACATTTCACTTTATGTTCAATTCAAGGAGATTGCAATATCTGGGATAGCTACTTAGCGCATACAAATTGTTGCATACTTAACACATACTTCATGAACTATGACCCCATGCTCAAGTTTATTTTCCTTTGTGTTTTAACGTAACTTGACCATTCTGTTGTCAACAGCGTCTCAAAACGCCCAACATGCTACTTATCTCAAGTAACTCATAATGGAAAATGGAAATTCTCGTTCAGTGAAAGTTCATTTACACGTTAAGTCTATTTTTCCTTATCAATTTTTTTCTATAATTAACACAACTAGCATTCTCTTGTCGGACAAATAGTTGTGACTTAATAGCACTTCAGAGGCTATCTAGGCCGGCCTGATCATTAAAACATAAATGATGAAGAAAATGCAAATCTTCGCTTAACCAGTGTCCATTTGCAGATCAGAAGAATGCTATTTTTGACAATTTACCACTGGAATTACTTGCTCTCTTATGGAGCCATTCATTACAGTGGTGAATATTCAATAGCATGACTGTATTGGCCTGCAAATGAACATTTCGCAAGTTCACTCCAGAGCCCATTCTGCCCAGCTTGACCATTATTGGATTAAGATGACTCAAGATGTATTAATGGTCATGGATTAGATCTCTTATCCCCATGGTACTTCAATGGACATTTGCAGTTTTAGCTAGGCGCCGCCTGTATCTGGCTAAACTCCACCTACACCTCGCTCGTGTTGGGATCGATCGGTCCCTGAACTCGCCGACTATCAATTTACAGAAAACAATGCAGGTAAGCTGTTTAATATTTTGAAACCAATTTGACTGTGTGCTGTTGCTGCCTAAACAACATCTTTATTAAATAGTAAAGGCACACAGTTCGTACAACAACACTTAGTCTGTCACAAATTATGCGTTCGTGACGTGCTTATCTACGCCATTCATGACGTCATTGATTATGACGTCATCATACACGTTACGTGGTTGATGATGATGTCATATAATGGATGGAAAAACTGGAAAGGTCCATTTTGTGATGTATTCTTGTTGTTAGTATGCGTAGAATTATGCATATTGTTAATTGTGAAACTCTATCTGAAAATTATAAAAAAACCTTCTAGAATTTCTTTCTGGAAGACCTCTATGTCTTCGATATTTTATTTTGTTGTAAGTAGTTAAGTACAAATTGCAATAGGGATAGCATGATTATATTATATGTAATGATGCTTTCCAGATGTGGTCATAACAGCTAATTATTCTAATTATTACTGCTCTAAGTATTGGATAAATCACTTGTTCAGTTATACCACATGTCTGTGATTGTAGTTAGATGCCCACTTAAAGAATTTACTCTCTGTATGTCAATACGATTTGCAAAATCGATAGCAGGTGTTATGCCATCATTTTCTAATATATCCTCTTGCTATTGAATAAAATTGTACACTTTATTAGTAAAACTGTAGTGGATATGTTGGGAATCTCATATGCATTAGATTTACTAAAATGCAAGGCAATCTGCAGTTACATGTTTGAAGGCACATTCAGAGCATATGACAGAAACAGCACCCGATCAAATTAGTTTCAAGATATTCAACAGCATGTTTATTAAATAGTAAGAACGTACACTTCGCACGAAAACGCGTAGCCCGTCACCAATTATGCGTTCGTGATGTACTTATCTCCGTAACTCACGTTGAAACACATAGCGTCATTGATTATGAGGTCATCATACACGCCACGCAGTTGATTATAACGCCATATGATAGATGGATAAACTGGAAATGTCCATTAACTAGAGTGTGTGGCAGCTGCACATCGTACTTAGTCTGATTCATTTATAAGTGGAGCATGCTTGATAGCTTTAACATATCCCATAATCATGCATGTTTCAATGTGAGTAAGAAACGAGAAATCATTCCTACAAAGTGTCATAGGGAATATAAATAAAGGTCTTCTCATGAGAGCATATGATTTCATTAAGTTAATGAGTTTAATAAATGGTGGCCAGGAATGAGTAGTAGATACATTGTGTAAGTGCTATAGAATATTGTCACGTTATTGGCTTCCTGGCTCCAATCGAATCATACTGTGATTGATAACACGTCTTTGTATATAGGTATTGCTGAGTACATGCAATAATTAAGTGCCAATCAGATTAGTGTTGCGATATATATATTTTCACATCACATTCGATTGCCAGTTGGACATTGTGTTCTACTTTCCAATACCTATGAATATGTATATATCTTTAATTCAACTTTAATGTACTGCAGGTGGTGGTTCTCGCCTGTTATAGGAAATTAAACGACCCCACGATAAATCGAGATAAGAACCAATGTCAGAGGTAGCATATAGGAAATCTATTTAGTATTTTAATTCTAATCTGACTAAAAACTCGGTCTGCGTTAGAGAGTAACAGCTTTCAGGCGAAGAAGTTTCAGAAACAGAGTATTTCATAACCTCTAATGACTTTGCCCATATAACATGTAGGAATAAACGCATTAATGATAGTTGTATAATATTGCAGCTACCATAGAATATCTAAAAAAGGTTCATTATATAAAACATATACTAAATTTAGTTATTTTATTTCTATATTTTTCACCGATAACAATCTGATACATTACAATAAATATTTGGAGGTGTCGTGCACACATTCAAATGCATCAAAATACCTCAGTCTCATTACATAGCTAATATAGTATTTAAATGGGCGGGGCATACCTAGTAAAGGCGGGACATAGGTAGAAATAAATTCCCTTATTGGATAGACACCTCTGGGAATTACGGATGTCTGAAGCATAGATTAACGGGCTGACGTGTGTCGTTTCGATCTGATATGTTTGATGACGATAGCACAATGGTTGTATTAGCGAGAAGAATAAAGATCAAAGTGTCTTTATAGATGAATGGTTTCAATAGTTTTTGATCCAGAGAAGGTATTGAAAATGCTTTGCATGACATTATATATTATGTCTTTGAAATTAATTTACCACTGAGTTGTTTCATCGTAGCCGCTTCTACAAGCGAATTACTTCACAACAATTCAACACATTCCCTGTATGGTTATCAGATGTTGATAAAGTGTATGCCTATATAGTTTTAAGGATTATCTAACTCATCGAGTAAATGTGTAATAAATTCGCTATGAAACTGCTTTGTGTGCTATACGATATCTCGGCACCAGCAGTCCTCTTTAAGAATGTAAATTTGTAGGCCACAAAAAGATTATTTTGAAAATTTACCACAGGAATGACTGGCATTCCAGTGGTAAAATTTCAAAAATAGTCTTCATTGTCCAGCAAATGGACACTGACTAAGTAAAGATTTGGATTTTCATGACGATCCCTCAATTGTTCTAAAACTACTAATTCAGTAATATTCCAACAGAATAAACACATTATAAGATATTGCTATATGCGACAGCAAAAGCTTTCAAATATAACAATTTAGGAAATGAAGTACAGATGACAATTCCTCTCAGCACCATATAAACAATGTCAGTTTACAGTGCGCAGTTAATTCGTTAATGCGCCTATTGGAAATATATATGGGATGTTTATATCCAGTTAATTTCGACAATGCTATGGTACATTTTAGAAATAACTTAGCATTTTTTCCAAAACAAAGTAAAACGCACTGTTCAATATTTTGGACTTAATTTGATTGGAAACAATGACATTTCTTACATGGTGTTCAACATCGTACTAACTATCATGTCTCTGTTTCGTCCTGAAAACTATTCTAACTTATTAATGAGCTAAACTGTATGCGGAAAGAACCAATACAACAAATTCCGTATGGCACAAAAATTGCAAGTTGACTTGTTTAGAACAGATTCGACTGGAAACGCGTTCTTATGTAGATGATGTCGAAATAGGTCAACCATAACTACGATTCCAAGGAAGAACGGGTTACATATAGTAGCTATAGTACAGCTCAGAAATAACTTAACGTGTTTCCAAAGCGAAATAAAATGTACTGATGCATATTCTGAACATAATTGGATTGGGCGACATTGCAATCCAAATATGTTCAAAATTTTCAACAGAACAATTTTTACATCGTGTTCGAAATTCTAACATGTTTTTGTTATTGTTTTTGCATCACGTTAGCCTATTTATGAGAAAGCACTTAATTTCATATATATGCAGTGCTTCGCTCGTTTGCTACAGTTTATGACAATATATTGTCGATAAAATATTATTATGTATACCTCTATCATGTATAATGTACATATATCTCTACCATTAAAATGTATAAATATAGAGCATAGCGATAACTTGAACTTAAAGGTGCATATTCACTGCAGAATGGTTCAAAATTAAATTGTGAAAATTATATACTTTTAGAGGCTTAACTTGTTTGCCTAGATGTAATGAAACGAAATAAATCTTAACATATGATAATTTCATTACATACAAATTAATATAATCTTTTAAGTTGTCAAATTAAATTGGAGGCACGTGCCCTTAGTTCAAATTCACAACTAAACCTAACTGGACCTTTGACTAGAGATGACGTATGTGGACTACGTAGATTTCAGAGACGAGGAACAGGAGTCTCTATATGATCTTCTCCGTAAAGCAGCAGATCAGATCAAGAATGAGAATTTAGCCATCCATACAAAGATCTTTCTGGACAAAATTCACTTTTATGCCGTATTGCGTCCATCACTGATGCTATACAACTGTAGTAGCTGACCAGCTCTAAAGGCCATTCTAAATAAGTTTGATGCCTTCTACCACAAACATATTATTACCACCAAGCAACACCAATATATGGTGTCAATGAATGTGGCCGACTAAAGATGGTCCATATGTGGCATTGTTCTAAGATTGCCACTAGACTGGCTTGCACGGAAGTCCATGGAATTGGCTGCACTCAGAGCGAACTCCTACACAACCTCTCAGACTTGCCACTGCACAAACCGGCTAAATGTGTCACGCACCAATCTGAACCGAGAAGGACTAATTACAACATAAAAGAACCCGCGGATACTAAGGACACTGATTGAGGATAAGAAAGGTCAGCCACACATAATGAATGATTGATTGCAGCTGCAAGGAATTTTCAAACCACTGCAGTACACCATTATAATGAAAACGAATGCATAGCTGATTTCCAAAACAATATTGATGTATTAAGATCGTTGACAAAATAAATATCATTGACCTAAGCGAAGACCAGCATATTGTTGCGAAGGCAACGCTTTCCTCTAATGGTAATATAATTTGTAATAGCTATAGTTTGTTAAGATTAGTTCTAAATGAGAAACCAATTTGTGTCACCATCTGTCGATTGAATAGGCAAAAATTACGAATCAGCGTAATTGTCAGAATTCGACAAGCTGGAAATCAATGTACGCTTTTTTAATGTAGCCAAACTTGCCAATAAGAAGATGGTCGCTGGTGAGTGACTTATCAATGTATATGCTGCTTATCTCTTGTGCAATGTGCTTAGTGTAAGTCATATTGCAGCGACTGATATAATTATGATAGGGGGAGAAAAGAGCTCTATGTAATAACACATTTTAATGGAAGACTTATTTAAATATGCCTCATGAGAGAAGGAAACACAACAGTTTTATCCTATTCAGATTTTGAGCCGTTCCATCAGTCGAATGCAGAAGAAAAAGAGGAAGAAGAAGAAGAAAGAAGAAGAAAAACTAAAAGTATTGGTTTTATTAGTAGTAGTAGTAGTAGTAGTAGTAGTAGTAGTAGTAGTAGTAGTAGTAGTAGTAGTAGTAGTAGTAGTAGTAGTAGTAGTAGTAGTAGTAGTAGTGGTAGTGGTAGTAGTAGTAGTAGTAGTAGTAGTAGTAGTAGCAGCGGTAGTAGTGGTAGTAGCAGTGGTAGTAGTGGTAGTAGTGGTAGTAGTAGTAGTAGTAGTAGTAGTAGTAGTAGTAGTAGTAGTAGTAGTAGTAGTAGTAGTGGTAGTAGTGGTAGTAGTGGTAGTAGCAGTGGTAGTAGTGGTAGTAGTAGTAGTAGTAGTAGTAGTAGTAGTAGTCATAGTAGTAGTCATTGAATGCTGTGCTGAAATTAGCTCTGCTAATTCTGACGAATATTTCGTCATTACTGCTCGTTTTCACTTTATTTCTGTTTTGTTCGCTACATAAGCGAATTTAGTTGATTTTGATATTTTCTGTTTGTGTGTTTTTCGTTGTTGTTTATCATATTCTGCGACTGTAGTTTTGAATTTTCGAAAACTAGAGTCGCCGAGTAAGCTGTCATTGCCTTGCGTTGGCAGAAGTCTCGTTTCTTTTGTACATAAGTTTAGTTGAAATCGTGTCCGCCGTATCTACGTTATTACCAAGAACATTTATACTTGGCGGGCTCGGTCTTCTATTCAGACGTCTCGCTTGCTTGGCTAGCTAGCGCGCGTCGTACGTGCATTTATATTCACTATAGTAGACAGGTGTAAACGAGAATTTAGGTAAATGTGAATGCTCGAGTCAAGCATGTCAAGCCACTATGAGCAGCTACTAAGCTTACCACTACTAGTTTGAATGTTGGCGCTATTGATGTCTACCATGGGATAAAATCGAAGAAGTTGATTCAGACAAACTGATTGTGAGAGTGAAGGGCCTCTAGAAATTCCGAATGACCGCATTACAGCGGGAATGGGAAAATATGGGCAAGTTGTGAATATTGAAAGGGAGACGTACACCTTCGGTAGGATGCTTGAAAATGGTATAAGACGGGTGTGGGTGGAGAAGATAGACACACCAATTCCAGACAAATTGTCTATTGATGGGAGCATTTTCCTCCCTGTGTGGTATAGAGGCCAGGTTAAAGAATGCCGTATCTGCTCTATTACCGACCACCTATCTAATACCTGTCCCTCTAGAAATAAGTGCCGTTTGTGTGGATCATCTGATCATTTTAAATCTCGATGTGACAAGAGATCAACTATGAATGCTGCTAGTAGGCCTAATATGGAAGAAGCCAGTGCAGGCTTTATAACTAGTGAAGTGCCCACTAGCAACAATGTGCCACACACCTATGCGCATGTTGTTAGTAGGGCTGCATGCCCCATTGATAGTAAGACTGTGGACTCCAATGTTAGTAAGACTGGGGATTCCATTGTTAGTAAGGTTGGGGATCCAGTATTGGCAAAACATGTTGATGAGATTGAGGTTCAGGAAACAGGCATATCTGCTACCCCTCCAGCAACGGTTAATGACCTAACCCGGAAAAATGATGACACTGACGCTGTTGATGACACACAAAGTTTAGTACTGGGACAAACAAATTTTGCATCTCAGCCAATGGAAGTTGATGTACCATTTGATTTGTCACCACTAGCTGAATCTGATCTGGTAATAAAAAATTCTACACAGGTTGTTGGACACGATAATAGTGGTCTTAAAAGACTGATAGAAGACTTGAGCTCTGAGGCCGAGGACGGGGAAGATGAGGACTTTGACAATGCCATCTCTGTTGCAGAGTCTGACACCTCGACCTAAACACACGAATCGCAGCAGCCTGATGAAATGGTGTTGTATCGCTCTGAGAAGGGCGAGGTTTTGGTTCCATACATAACACATGTAGGCGTTCGCTTCAGACACTTGCGCAGTGAATCTGATATTTCCCGGAATCAGCATCTAACCATTACTGATCTGACAAATTCAGAGTTTATTATGAGGATTGGTAAATGGGATAAACGGGATAAGAAGAGTAAGAAGACAAAACCAAACTAGTCATTATGGGTATTATTTATAGATTTTTAATCATAATGATAATTTGCTCACTTAATTGCTGTGGTTTGAATGATGGATTGAAGCAACGCATGTTGCTAGAGAAATTATCTGACTTAAAGCTGATATCGTCATGCTTCAAGAAACTAAGTTCCATAATTTTGAAGGACTAGAAAATTTCAAACAATTCTCTAAGGGTGAAATATTCTATTCCAATGCCACTGATTTAAATACAGGAGTGGCGATCTAATTTTTACCCAGGTGTTTGAATTTATTAAATATCATTTCATCAGAAGCTGATATTAATGGCAGATTTGTAGTGGTGACTTGTTGAAATGTTTGGTCCAGCACTAAATTTGATGTCTATTGAGAAGGATAGACGTTCGTTATGAATATACTCTTATACGTCACATCGGCGTTTACAGGAAATATGTTATAATGAGCACCTTCTGGATAGCTATCGAGTATTACACCCTGAATGTTGTGAATATAGAAGGGTATCATCAGCAAATGGTCAGACAGCCTTTCGGTTAGACAAGACTTATGTACAGAGAGTACTAAAAGGGGTAATTTCGTATACTGGCATATATCTCGTACCTTTTTCTGATCGTTTCCACCGTGCTAGATAATGCAGAATGGGTTACACGTGGTCCAGGCTTTTGAAAACTTAATATTTCCCTGCTGAATGATTTTGAGTACCATCGATGTATTGAAGGTTTCTGGCGTTTTAAGCTCCGCAACATATCAGAATTTGAAAGCGTGATTTCGTGGTGGGAAGATGTTAAACTAGAGTTAGCTAATATATCAAGACAATATTCTCTTCAAAAGACAAGGAAAATGCGCAAAGAGGAGAGAATGTTGATTCGTCTACAAACCCCAATTTTCGTAAAGTTTCAAGCGGCGATATTCACTTGACTGAGGTTTTGGAGGAGACCAGGTTAAAATTATCACAAATAGAATTGTACAGAGCAGAAGGTGCAAAAGTAAGATCAAGAGCCCAATTTTATTCTGAACGTGAAAAACCGACACAATATTTTTGTGGCCTAGAAAAGGCTAGACTTATGGAAAAGGTAATTAGGGGCCTTGAAATAAATGGGCAAATTGTTAATTCAAAGAAAGATCTACTAGAAACTGTTCAGACATTTTATGAAAATGTATACAAGTCTGAAGAAATTGATGAAGAGTTGGCAGCTGAATTACTTGCTAATATTAACAAAACATTGCCTCCTCCGTCAGCTGATATTTGTGATGAATATTTAACCTTAGAAGACCTGACTAAATCGCTCAAAACAATGAAGAGTGGAACATCGGCGGGGGGTGGGGGGTGGAAGGGGAGGGGGGTGGTCGGTGGGGGGGGGGGGTCGGGGGGGGGGAATGGCCTGTCTGTTGAGTTTTACGTTACTTTCTGGCATCTCATAGGTTCGAAATTCTGTGAGATTGTTAAAGGAATTTTCCATCAGGGAAAACTTCCTTTTACAATGTCTCAAGCACATGTACGTCTGCTATTTAAAAAGGGTGACCGGAGTGACATACGGAATTACAGGCCAATTTCTCTCCTTTGAGTTGATTACAAGATTATTTCTAGAGCTCTTTCACTAAAACTAGGTCAGGTGCTGGGTGACGTTATTAATCCTGTCCAGACATGCTCAATACCTAGTAGATCAATATTAACCAACACTATGCTTATTAGAGGTCTGATTCAGTTAGTTGAAAAGGATAACATTCCAGGTGCCATTGTGGCATTAGATAATGAAAAGGCTTTCGATCGTTTGGAGTGGAAGTTTCTGTTGAAGTCATTAAATTTTATTAAATGGATCCGAATATTGTACAATGGCATTAGTAGTAAATACCTTGTGAACAATTTCATAAGCCAGCCAGTTGTCTTAGAACGATGGGTTCGATAAGGTTGCTTGCTGTCAGCACTTTTATTTGTAATCTGTATAGAAACTTTGGGAGCGACAATAAGAGAAGATATACATTATCATGGACTGTGTATTCGTGGCCTTATGACACCAGTGAAATTATCACAATATTCCGATGATACGACTATTTTTGTTGGCCAAAATAATGATTTTAATCGTTTACATCTTACTTTGGAGAATTTCCAAAAAGCGTCAGGGCTCAAAATTAATAAAGAAAAATCAGTAGGTTTGTTTTTGGTTTCGTGGAAAGATCGAAATGATCAGCCATTAGGCATCAATTGGGCCACTGACATAATACAGCTTTTAGGCATTCATTTCAGTTGAACAACCATGATTCCATTAAGTGGACAAACTTGCTTTCAAAAATGAGCAAGAAAATTAATCAGTGGAAACATTGACGTCTGACTATTTTTGGCCGGGCGATAGTAATGAATAATTTGAAATTGTCACAACTTTGGTATGTTGCTGCAGTTGTTAATATGCCCAAACATGTTGAAAAGGAAATTACCAATATGATATTTGATTATTTGACACAAGGTGTCTGTACTAATAATAAGGTTGACGGTGAACTTTCCATCCCAGACCTAAGAATTAAATGATTCTCGTTAAGGCTAAAATTATTAGATGATTTACTTCATTCAGATAGTCAGCAACAGCTCCAACACGCACATGTGTTCTAAAACTCTGCTAATCAGATTGAGATGAAAATTGGGAGCGTCGGCTCTGAAAGAGTTAAACCATGTCCCAAAATTTAGGTTGTCATTTGAACAGGTTGGCCCTTTTTGTTTCGCCAAGTTAATAAACAATCCAACATTTTTTTATATAAATAATATTTGTTCCGGGGTAATTTTAGAATATGAATCCAAAAGTAAATTGCATTCGACTAAAATAAATTTAATAGTCAATCTATTGCTTCCTAATAATTAATTGGAAATACTTAGCCTGTATACACATAATTGTGTTTGTACTGGGATAATTATGGAATCTCTTTTTCAATGTAAATTGTTATGTTATAGATCGTTTGTTAAGTTTTAACCCTCTTCAACTATGCAGGTTGCATTGTCTGTACACTGAGCTCAGTGTAATATCTTGGCGTTTACATTTTATAGATTATCCTGCGGGGCGTTGATTATTGATTAATTTGTTCCTGATTGACTGTGTGTCTTAAATGCGTCCGATCGCTGTGTTTGTTTCTCAGCCTATGCGCGCGTGAGCTTTTATAATTTTAATGGAATGTTGTTGAGCTAGTTGCGTGGAAGTTTTAAAGGGAAATATCTGGCTGTTTTGAATTTTTTGATTAATCGTTTGACCACCATATATTTATTGTTTATTTATACACATGACTGATATAATCGTTTGTTCTCTTGAATTATCCTATGTTTAATGTTCTTTTCAGTCAGTATATTTTTGGGTGCTATGGATTTCGACACGATCCATTGATCGTGCAACCCAAAAAAAAGTAGTAGTAGTAGTAGTAGTAGTAGTAGTAGTAGTAGTAGTAGTAGTAGTAGTAGTAGTAGTAGTAGTAGTAGTAGTATTCGCACACGTTTATTTAGCTCTCCAATTGCTGCCCGAATTTGCTAGTTTCTAGCGAGATTATTTAGATAAATTTTATACATATATTTCGTATTAGTATTTCCCTTCAAACTTTATGTTTAATTTGTAAATTCTTGTCTTGGTTGGAGCGCATTTTGTGTCTCAATTTTCTAAAGGCACTCCTCTTAGCTGGCGGTTTCAGCCATTTAATAGGTCTCCTCTTGCTGTGGTCAATGCAATACTTTTCTCCCCGCACCAGTACGCTATTTCTATAGTTCGTTGGTTAGCGCATTATATTTGGCAAGATCGCTTGAGTGAGTGGATTTAATTCCTTTGTCATTTGTAAGCGCAAGCCTAGTTCTTTGATTTTATAAATCTTTATAGTCAGGTGGCTGTTCCCGGTCAACTCGAACAGACTAACAAATATATGACTGTGATATGTTAGTATGCATTAGGAAACCACTTTAATCGGTTAGGTGTTAGTGAACCACTTAGAAAGTGGTTCAACCTAACAAATATACGACTGTACTCTCTATTCGTATATTTGTTGGTAGATGTCAGGGTTTCAAAAGGGGACACTATTTATTTAGTGTTTAGCTCTTTCCCTGATGTCTTGGTATTATATATTTGTATTATCCCTTATATATAAGTAGTAGTATGGGATTCCTCTTTTATTAAAACACCATGGCAACCTCCTATAAGCGTACCCTGAGTCTTAACATCACGACAAAGGCTTGGGGTGTTTCGGCAATTGAGGTGTATCATGGGTTGAAGGATGTAGTTGGGGCAGGGCCCTTCAAGGTCTCATTAACGTTTCCAAATCTGTATGGAATGTCACCGTAGTTAATGAAAGTGTGAACGCAAGGTTTCTCGACGAGGTCCTTGTCGTGAAGGGTGAGGTGTCTAATGTGGACGAAATAGATTATGATCGTCTATTAGTCAAGATGAAGGTTCCATTAGAGATCCCAGATGAACGGGTTATCAATGAATTGATCAAGTATGGCAAAGTGGACAAAGTAGAACACGAGACCTATCCATTTGATCGGACCATAGAAAATGGCATCGGAAGAATTTGGTTCGAAAAGGTAGAACAACCTCTCCCATGTAAGGTCACGATAGATGGTCGATTTGTCTTGCCATTATGGTACAGGGGGCAAATCAAAGAGTGTAGAATCTGCTTAAGCACAGAACATCTTACAAACAGATTGCCCTAACAAAAACAAATGTCTGGTTGTGGAGCATCTGATCATTTTAAGTGGCGATGCCCGCAGAACAAACATGTCAAAAAGGGTGCTGATAAAAGTGCAGAGCAAGTTATCTCTAAAGAGAATGTCATAGAACCGGTAGCTGCTGAGATTGTAGCTGAAATCCATGTTAATGGGAAGCACGTTGCTAAAAAAAATGTCATCGAACCAGTAGTTGCTGAGATTGTAGCTGAAGTCCATGTTAATGAGAAGCATGGTGAAAAAACTAAGAATCCAATCGCTGTAGTTGCAGGCGATGAAATAGAGGTTCTAGATGAGGGGCTAAGTCTTACTCCAGTAACAAGTCAATCCAAGTCTGATGTCAGAGAGGCTAATTCCACACAAGTTGAAGATGATGATCAATACCCTCTGGAAGAGAGTTTTAATTTAGGACAAGTAAAATTCAGGTCGCAAGATACTGAAATTAACTTTGATTTTCCACTGAGTACACTCAATCGAGACGATTTAAATAATATAGAGAAAGTAATTGGTGTCTCGGATCGATTGAGTGGAACAAAGCGACAGAAAGATGGAGAGAGTTCTGAATCAGAAATAGAGGAAAGTGATATAGAAGACGATAATATGTCAGTCGCTGAATCCGATATATCCATTCAAACACAGAGTTCTAAATCACCCGATGAAATGGTCATGTACAGGTCAGAGGCAGGAGAGGTGTTAGTTCCATATGTGACGGCAAAAGGGGTTAAATATAGGCATCTGCGTCATGATTCAGATATATTAAAATATAAGCATTTGGAAAAAGTTGAGCTAAGTAGTGCAGCATTTGCGAGTAAAATAGGTAAATGGTCTAAGAGAGGGTCGAAAAAACAAAAATCTAGTTAGCTTAATATGGCGGTTATACACATCATTATATTACTTTTTATGCTAATTTGCACACTCAATTGTAGAGGCTTAAATAGTGACATAAAGCAATGTCACTTACTAGAGACTCATACGATAATTTAGAAAGGATCTCTGGATCCAGAATATTCTATTCATTATCTCAAGATAATAGTGCAGGCGTAGCAATTGTTATACTCCCTTGTTGTTCAGCTTATGTAAATATAATCTCTTCAGTATCAGGTGCAAATGGTCGCTGGGTGCAAGTCACACTAGATATACAACAAACACGTTTCACGTTGCTGTGTATATATGCACCTGCATCTCATCAACTACGTCGTAATTTCTTTAATGACATGTCTACAACAGCACTAGATAATAGCACTGAAAACTTAGTAATGGGTGGTGACTTTAATTGTGTCGTAGACAAAGAAAATGACAGGAATGTAACTTCAACTTATACTGATACATCACATAGACTCTTAAAATAAATATGTGATAATGAAAATTTAGTTGACACCTATAGAATATCAAAACCTCATGGTAAAGATCTTACATGTTTTTCGGCAGATGGTAAAGTTCGTTCCAGGATCGACAGAATTTATGTGAATAGTTTGTTGACTGGGTACTGGAGAGATGTTAATATTAAGCCAGTCGCATTCTCAGATCATAACATGGTTTGTGTAACCTTTGCCAATGCTGATTGGGTAACAAAAGGGGTTGGGTTTTGGAAATTAAACACAACACTGTTGGGAGAAGAATTTTATAAGAATATTATAGAGAGTTGTTGGCAACATTGGATTAATAGGAAAGCATCATATAAGAACACATTGCAATGGTGGAAGGATGTAAAACTGGATTTAAAGTGTTTCCCGAAAGTATGCTATTAGAAAAGCACGGGAAATAAGCAAACGCAAGAAAACACTTCATCGATCACTGATGAAAATTAATGCTAAAGTAAATAATGGTGAATATAATTATTATGAATTACTGGTTAAAATTAAAAGTAAAATAAGAGATATAGAACAATATGAGTTTGAGAGTGCAAAAATTAGAGCAAGAGCCCAGATGCACGCAGAAGGGGAAAAGCCAACCCGATATTTTTGCACATTAGAAAAAGCATGGGCAATAGATAAGGTGATGTGCTCATTAAGCATGCCAGATGGTTCAACCGTCTTTACCAACAATGAAATGAGTACTATTGTATGCGATTACTATGAGTCATTGTACAAGTCAGAGGGAATTGATGAAGATGTAAAATTGGATTTGTTAGCAAATATAGACAAAAAGGTGTCAGACACAGGCAGGGAATTTTGTGATCAACCCTTAACACTAGAAGATGTAACTAAATCCCCTAAAGGTATGAAACTAGAAAAATCACTGGGGTGTGATGGCCTTTCAGTTGAATTTTACCAAACGTTTTGGCACCTTGTAGGTCCAATAATGGAAGAATTAGCCACTCAAATTTTTTAGAAAGGCCATTTACCACCAACTATGACTAGGTCATACGTAAGGCTAATATATAAACGAAATGACAGACGTCTAATTCAGAATTACAGACCAATTTCTCTACTATGTGTAGACTACAAAATAATATCCAGGGCACTAACATTGAAACTAGGTAGTGTTTTAGGAGAAATCATTGGAACAGAGCAGACATGTGCTGTACCTAGGAGGACAACTTTAACCAATACCATGTTAATAAGAGACCTTATACAATTGGTTGAGAAGGATAGCATCCCTTCAGCTGTGATTGCCTTGGACAAGGAAAATGCATTTGACCGTGTGGAATGGGATTTCCTTTTTAATTCTTTGCAATCGTTTGGGTTAGGCTCAAACTTTATTAAATGGGTTAAGATTTTATATACGGATATCAAGAGTAGCTATTTAGTGAACAATCAATTATCCAGAGAAATTGTCTTAGAACGTGGTGTTAGACAGGGGTGTTCCCTATCGCCATTGTTATTTGTTATTGTGATGGAATCTCTTGGCATAGCATTGAGGCAAAATAATAACTTTCAAGGCATATGTATTCGTGGCATAGAAAGACCACTTAAGCTGTCACAATATGTTGATGACCCAACTGTGTTTGCTAGTTTAAACACACAATGATTTTGCAATTTTAAACCATGTACTAGAAAAGTTCCAAAATGCATCTGGTTTGAAAATCAATAAAGGAAAATCCAAAGGATTACTTTTGGGGCCATGGAAAGAGCGGAATTGAAATCAATTGGTCTAATAATACCATTAAGATTTTAGGCATCTATTTTAGCAGGAAACCGAATACAACACAAAATTGGAATGAACGTGTATCTAAGCTTAAGAGAATATTAGCAAATTGGAAGCATCGTCGTCTTTCAATTTTTGGTAGAGTGTTTGTTGTCAACAACGTGGTATTATCTGGGCTATGGTATACAGCATCTGTTGTACACATGCCAAAACATGTAGAAAAGGAGGTTAATGAGTTGATATTGTCATTCATAGGGGAAGAAAAGAATTATTTAGTTTCCCATCGTGTTCTCAATAATGCTAAGTTAGAAGGAGGACTTGATTTAATTGATATTAAAGTGAAATGTGTTTCTTTAAGGTTACAATTTTTGAATGATCTTATTACATCAGATGAGACACGGGCATGTGTTTCACGAGCTCTCATGGAGAGAATTGTAGAACCATTTCTGGCGGAGCATGTTTTTACCTCAAAGAAGCCACCTCCGAATAGCCAAATGATACCAGATGTATTTAAAGATCAAGTTAAGGAGTTAGAAATATTTGACAGATACATGCCTCCACCTACGTGCTGGAAGGAAGTACTAGAACAGCAATTGTGGGGCAATAGTAATATATGTTACAACAGTGCAGTACTTTATCTACCGTCCTTTGCAAAATATGGCATTCAACATTTATCTGATATGATACACCCTCAAACGCGTAGATGGATTTCAATGCAAGAAGTACCTAGAAAAACCACATATGAGGCATATAGATGTCCAGCGGTTGCGAAATAAAATAAAACATGCTGTACCAATTGAATGGTTTCGTCTGCCAAATGTAAATAATAATAGTTTGACTACACAACCTGCATTAGTTGTTGATGATGAGATGTTAAAATACAAGATGAGATCCAAGGAATGGTACCGCATTATGAGACGAAAACAAGTAACACCTCCCATAGCAATTAGGAGATGGGATGACTCAAGCTATAACCATCCAGTTGGAAAAATGTATGGAAAATCTTACATTCTCCATACATACCAAATATGGCTCGTGATTTATTGTGGCGATTACTACATCGACGGCTATGGGTGGGACACTTGACATACGAGTACAATATTACGACTTCTGATAGGTGTTACTTATGTCAAACAGACGAGGAAACACTCGAGCATTTATTTGCGGAATGTCCAATATCGTCACAATTTTGGGACTACAATTTGGAGCGAAGCCCATTATTCTAGAAAGGCATGTAATCTTATTTAGAGAATTTTGATCAAGCGGTGTAAATATCATACAGTCTGAAAGGACTATTTTAATAACAATGCTAACCATAGGTGTTTGGGCCATATGGAAACATCGGTGTGCACAGGCGAAAAATCCATCTATGGGCAATCACAATGGAGCAATAAAGGCAATATTTCGTTCATTGCTGCTGAATCACATTCCTTGCGAATATTTTAGATTAAAGCAGCATGATAAAGAAAATGTATTCAAGGACATATGGTGCAAAACAAACATAGTTTCAATAGAGTTGGGAACCGTAAAAATAAATGAGCCTGCACTAGATTAAATCATTTAATTACTACAGCTGATTTATCTGTGTCTTTTAATTAATCTGTGTCCTGTAATTCATTTTAGTCTGCACTTTGATATTGTTATGTTTAATAATTCATGTTAACAAATAAACAGACTGGGGTAATTTAATAATCAATCGGTAAAGTAAGTTGCCATTGAATTATAAAATCGTCCCAGGTAATTTTAGAAACTTGCACAGGGTTTTATAGGGTTATTTGTTCCCGGGTAATTTACAAAACCTTACAACAAAGTAAATCAAAAATGTAAACAAGAGCGCCATCTATTTCCATCTATTTTTCTGTAACTTTCCTGCTGACTATATATGTTATGCTACCCAAATGCTACTACGCCCGCTGATCTTTAAAGAATCAGACCACTGGCGTCAATGATTGACTTATTTGTCATTGATTGACGAGTCACTTTTCATTTGTTGAATAGTTGCATTCGCCACACGGGCCTACTACCACACATGGATTGAATGGTAATTTACAAAACCTTACAATAAAGTAAATTGAAAATGTAAACAAGAGCGCCATCTATTTTTCTGTAATTTTTCTGCCGACTATATGTATTATACCACCCAAATGCTACTACGCCCGCTGATCTTTAAATAATCAGCCCACTGGCGTCAATGATTGATTTATTTGTCATTGAATGACAAGGCACCTTTCATTTGTTGGATAGTTGCACTCGCCACACGGGTCTACTATTACACCTGGGTTGAATAGTAATGCCTTTGTTAAGTTTTGTTTTGCTATCGGATCTTTATCAGCTTATTGTTTTGTATCTATACTATTTAAGCCATATGTATTTATAGATTATATTAATGCTCATTATTTATCCTTTGTTTTGGTGTAATATTGATCAGGCTTACTAGTCTGGGGGGTTTGCAAGCCTTTTTAAAAGAGTCCTCCGTGAAGTTTGTCCGACTGCGTCAGCGTCGGTTTAAAAAACAAAACCTGCCTGAGATTTGTCATTTTGTTTGAGGAAAGCCATATGGCATTAATGTTAACCCTTTAATGGCTAAATTTATTCAATAAAATCAAAATATGCGTTTACATATTTAATGTACATTTGCAGGCACAGACTAGGTCATTCCCGAGAATATGCCACTGGAATGACTGTCTCGGTTTCGAGCCAGTCATTACAGAGGTAAAATTTTCAAAAATACTCCAATCCCCGCTGGTAAATGGACATTGCCCAAGATCACTACAGGGGCGGGGCCACTTTTGACTGGCCGTCATGAAAGGGTTAATGTTGAATGATTGAGATGGCTATTCTGGATAGCTATTTGAGTTTTGCTTTTACCAAGATGTCACGTAGATTCGAATTTTTCTTAAACACAATTACTGGACGCTTGTTGAAGGGTTGTTTCAGTTTCTCCTGTAGGTTTTGATATTCATCTTTCAAGAGTTTGGAAATTTCAACGGTTTTCCGCTTATAGATCGGAATGAATGGAATTTTGTCACGTTGAATATATAAACCTGGGCCCGAGTTTATTCCCCTTGTCCACTGTGTTTCGAGTTCTTTAATCCAAAACGATTCTCGAAGTTTTCTTTGTTGATCTGTTTCTTCTGCCGTATCTGAAAGGGGTGGCTGTTCAATCGGCATAATTTCAAAGTCACGAGGGACTAAATGGTCAGGAAGATTAAATTGTTCGGAAACATGTGTGTCTTCCTCTAGCCTAATATCTGAAAGGTGTCGAGTTGCCCGCCATCTTAATGTACATTTGGTTTCGCCGACATACTGTTTATGGCACAATTTGCATGATATTAGATAAATAACATTTTCAGAGTCACAATCTAGATTAGACTGACGTTGGAATTTGCTTTTGTTCTGAAAGCTCGTGAAAGTATTCTGGTTCAGGAGAAATTCACCTAACTTACACCTTTTTTTTCCGCATTTGCGAGATTCACCTACACCTATAATTGGAGGATTGTGAGAAATTTTGGTGGGCCGATGATTTGAGGCATTATCTGGAATGGTTTCCAAGCCGTCCAATGTTTCAGATTTGATTTTGCGCAAGAATCGTGAAGAGTAACCTCGTGGTTTGAGGGATTTGAATAGGGTAGAGCATGCTTCTTCAAGGTTTTTCCTATCACTCCGATTCCTGTGAAAACGGATTATCGAATTTACGATTCCTTTAAAAGTATGCGGCGGATGGACAGATTTTTTGTGTAGTAGCTGAAGCGAATTGGTTGGTTTGAAATACACTTTGTAGTCTAAGTAGCCAGTTGTTTCATACTTTAGACCTTTATATACAGTTACATCCAGGAAATCTACGAACATCTCGTCAACGGTTGCTTTTAATTTGATATTCGGATCGTGATTGTTCAGAATTTCGAAAAATTCATCAAACTCTGCCTTTGTGTGTTGCCAAATCATGAAAATGTCATCAAGCTTCGTGCGATAAATGAGGGACTGCTTTGGACGCTTTTCTAGCGCTTCCTCCTCCCACTCTGCTACGTAAATATCGGCAAAACATGGGCTAAAGAGCTTGCCCATCGGGCAGGCACAAATTTGTTGGTAAATTTCGCCATCGAATTCAAAATCATTGCTTTTAAGACTCAGCTCTAATAGAGCTATTACTTCTCTGTCTGGCCTGTTGGTATCTGGATAGTTCACGAATGCGTTATGGGTAGAATTTATACCCTTCTCGATGTCAATGTTTGTATACATAGCATCGATGTTAAGCGTGACCAGGAATGAATTTGGAGGTATCCAGTTCTCAGAGACCTGCGATAATGAGTCTCCTGTGTTTTTCAAGAAGGTGGGGTGTCTATTTGCTATTGGCGATGTATTCATTGATTCTGTAGGATTCTGAACCACAATCTGAGAATATAGGTCGCTCGGGTTGTGACATTGGCTCCAACCACGAATCTATGCGTGTATGAATTTTTGGCAAAAAAATAAAGTCCGTGGTTTTGACTCAAGCTTAGCAAAGAGATATTTATGTTGCTTTTCGGTGATCTTCTTGCTATCGATCAATTTTTTGAAGAATCGCATTAAATTTGCTGCAATTATTTTGCCAAAGTGGCTGCTTAGTTTCTGGTAATGCTTTAGGTTACTAGCTGTCGTTGTGCTTCACGTGTATAGGTATCTTTAAGCATTATTACAGTCGCCCATCCTTTATCTGCAGGTTTGATGACAATTTCACTGTTTTTAGACAATTCAATTAGGGTCTGGCGTTCCTCATAGGGTAAATTTGATTGATCCTTAGGAAACGTAGAGTTTTTAACACGTTCCGAAAAGAGTTCTATGCTTTCACTGATTGCTGGGTCCAGGAGCTTTACGTTTGGCGCCCAGCCAGCTTTTTCAATGAATGGTGGAATGTTACTATTAGAGTAATGAAAGAAGTCTGCTAACTTAATACGGTGACTAAATTCAGATGTTTCCATACAGCCATTATCTAAAAGAGCATCCAAACCTTTCTAGGTTTTGGTGTTGGGGCAAACGTAAGACCGAAATTAAGCAGTGACTGCTCTGCTTCACCTAATGGGGAGCCAGTTAGATTGACAATATTACTGCCCATTCCTGTTTCCGGGCGGATGTTACCTTGGCCCCTGTCTAGTTTAAACTTAGGAATTTAAGCCAGGCAGGATACATAGCGTTAGCTGTCTTTTCAGTCCAATGTATGTTATCCTTAACAACATTAAAATCGTAGTGTCTAAGTGCAGGAATGACAGTCACAGATTTTGATGATTCAGCGGTCGAATTGAGGGACTGAATCGCCAACCTCTGCTGAGCTGTCAACCGACTTGAATAGTTAAGCTTTGTGAAGTAAATCGCGGTCTGGGAATTTGGACTTAATCGTACTGAAAAGTATCATTAATCTATGTTTTGAACTAGAGATGGTTCATTCATATCATTAATACCAATGTGAATCACTATTTCCTCTGGTTTAAATGGTCCAGTGTACTTTTGAACTAGTCCTCTAGCATGACCCAATTTAGCTCCTGTGTAGCAGGCAACTTGTGTTTCAGGGTGGGACTCAACATTAATGCGACTCAGGTTCGATGCTCCAAAGATGAGTACTTTGTTCGTAGTAGTGGCAGTAGCAGTAGCAGTAGCAGCGGCAGCTACAACAGTAGCAGTTGAACAGAAAGTTGAAGATGAAGAAAAGAGAATAAAATATAGCTCCTCATCACTCGGCCATAAAAGTCATTGGCCAAGATGTGATGGTCCATAAAATCTCCATAACGAACAGGTTTCATAATACTCGTTTACCGATATTAAAGTAAGGAATCTCTATATAATAACGATATGCGTTAAAGGCTACTGAAAAAAACGTATACGTATCTTTATAACCCAGATCGTCAAGCGGATGTTGGTATTGCGATATAGACATATTATATTACCAATCACCCATGGGTGTGAAAGAGGAATGCCAGAAATGTCATAAAGAAGGTAATGGATTACGACACTAGACGGCACAACAATAATTGAAGCTTGGAAATAAATGTTGTTACTTGCCCTATTGGAGAATCTCTCGGCACCAGTAATAACATTATGAAGATAATATCCCAACAATAAGTTTCCTCTAATTATGTATTAGCACATTATGCATTGCGCTGACTGACTCCCCTCCTTATGAATGTGTACTGTTTTATATAGTGTTATGCATTGCGCTGACTAACCCGTGCAATGTTTATGTATACAAGTTAGTTGTCATTCGTTTATCACATCTGCTATGCAACGCTTAAGCGGGTATTATGTACTGCTGTTCAATCTGATCAGTATTCGTGGTTGATAGGGCCTAGTCTGTTCATCACATCATGAAATGAAACAGAAAACAAAATTAAGATATTATTTTAGCCGTTCCTTTCTGTTTCCTTGCCCATCTTTCTAATCTGTTAATATGCTCTTCCGTCCATCTGTCATTCGATTCCTCTGTAATTTCGTCGATAGACCTTTTTGTCAATCTGCACGTCTGCGTATCGGCCTTGATGATTTTCTCAATGTAGGCCCTACACTATATTGCAGAATGATGCTTCAATTGTTTAATAAATACTACTTTATAAAATAAGTAATTTTGCGTTTAGTTTAACATTGTGACATTATTTAAAAAAGTCAATTAGCGTGGACTTCTACATGGTCATATTATTTAGCGCAACCATGACAAAGTAAATATACTTAGCCTTTACAACCCATTAATGAGTGTCAGATTACAGCTAAATTAGTTTCTGAATATTCAATATGATATTTCATAGATCAGCAGGACTTCAGTGTATCTTGTGAGTAGTGTTATAACATTGAAACTGTACACTAGTTTACAGGCTGGTTTCCCGTGGTATTAGTGCATTCAGATCTCAGAATTCACGGGCGGTGGAGTGTTCATCAATGCAGGCCTTCTTCAAATTCTGCATAACCACACATGCATGCCATCTGGAATGCCATTGTTTCTTTGATGTTATATGCAGGAAATACATTTGACAGAAAACCACAAGAACGTCTCACATCACTTAGAATACAGGCAGCTGCGACAGCTGTGTAGCTCCAACAGCAGTTTTAGATAAGCTTGATGCTTCTGCGAGTAAACACCGGAAACAGTGGTCAAAATAGGGCCTGATCGAAGGTGCATAATCTTTTCTCTACTACAGCTGTGTAATGCAGGATGTCGACGTCGTGGTTGCCGCCGCTGTCACCGCTGGAGCCGCCACTAGTGCCCTGATGGTGCCTCCGCTGCTGCCGTCCTCGCGACCACCACGACCGCCGCTGCCGCCGCCGCTGCCGCCGTCACCAACGCTGATTCCGCTGCAACCGACATCGCCATTGCCTTCGTAACTCACGCCGTAGCCGTCACCGCTGACACCATCGCAACTGTCGCCATCACCGCCGCTGCTGCCAGCGTCGTCATCGTCGTCATTCCCAGAGCGCATGCCATTCTAAGCATAACACACCAGATTGGATTCTGAAGACGATGTTTGTCGATAATATGACACAGAAGTGTTATTATCATAAATGCTAATATCATTGTCCAGCATCCTTATTTTCATCGATATTATTATCTGCATCACATTATCACTTAGTTGGCTTGTTTGTTAGATGCGGACATTGCAAGTTCTTTCCATATTTCTGTTCTAACGTTAAAGCTTAAATGCCATCCATTAAAAGGAAAAACCTCACTCACAACATTCGACGTTAAAAGGTGTTGATTGACCTAAATCTATACAATTTTCCTAGACACATTTTCAATATTCTGACGTCTGATGTCTACTTTCTTGGAAATCTTTTTAATCAAATTCATCTTTGTATGTTGGAATTCTGTAAATAGTTAGACATTTATCAAAATTACCATAAATACTCTTTAATTGTATGCAATGTAGCAGACAGTCCTTTGCGATTTAACATTTCCCCAGTGAACGCTGTTGAATATTTCGCAAAACATATTGATTGTAATTTCTTTGGCCGCTCTTCCTGTCAAAAGCACGAACAACATCAATTCATTTAAAAATCTTGAACACAATATTCCTAATAAACGATCTAGCCGAAGTATGGCGTTTATAGTGTTATTTCAAGCCATGTACCTGGATTCCTTTCATTTTGTTCACTATTTGGAAAGCAAATTCACCCTTTCATGACGAAGCTGGCCAAATCTGACCTCTGCAGTAGTCTTGAGGAATGCCTATTTACAGGTCAAGTGAAGAGTATTTTTGAAAATTTACCGCTGGAATAACTGGCTTAGTAACCGATCCAGCCATTTCAGTGGTACGTTTTCAAAAATAGTCTTCACTTCGCTGACAAATGGACATTCAATAAGTAAATACTTAGATTTATTGACACAATTTTGTCATAAAAGTGTTAAAGGCCATTACTGCCTTAATAAGCGATGACTATCAATCAATTTGAATTCAGATTTCATCCGATATAAAAGATGTATCATTAAAATCAGCTGTCAGTGAAATGTGGTAAACTATTATATTGAATGCAAGATAAGCTGCAGGAAGTAGGATGCACATTTACATGCAATTCGAAAGCTCCCCTCGCGCGGTGTAATCTTTTATCATGCATAAGCGACAAATGTGATGGTACATTCATAGACATACATAACTGTTTATGCTATCACGGTATTGAGGACCTGATTATAGCCAATCACGTGCTGAGATTATACACTCCTGGAACGATACCAACTAACCACAATTCGTAACATTGCCAAGTAATCACAGTAAAACAGTTGCCACTCATATGACACCGCCAGTCGATCATGTGATGCCACCATCCTATTACGTGACACCAACAGCGGATCATGTAGCGCCACCATTTATTCTTCTGACATCAACAGCTAATCAGCTGACATCACCAGTTATTCACAGAAAGGCTTTTAAGACCTCTGACCTAAAGCACTCGTGAAGCTTTGCTTGATAACAGTAATCAACAATACGCCCATAGAGTACTAATTAATAATAAACTAGATTCGTTTCTGTGGACATGTTCGGCTATTGGTAATTTCACTACATACAATGAAGACTGCAATTCTTTGACGAATTCCAACAAGGAACCAACATTACCTAATTGTTGGTCATGAGGCTGAAGCATTTATCTATTTCTTTCTTGGTTTCATATTCGAGATCGAAACTGCATGTGGAAGCCAGATTGTATGACACACCGGGGATATCTTTGGTTTTCAGGCACAAAGGTCAAAACAATACACGAACACATAATGTTTCTGTCCGATAAATAGATATGGATTGCAGAAAGGAGGCACATTATTAGCAATATGACTCGTTCGGCTTCCAATTCCCCATCATAGAACTACATCAAGAGAGAAAACAAATAATTCTACAGATTAGCAGCCTCGACTCAAAGCGGTACACGATAATTCTGAATAATAGAGGTAGAAAGCATAAGGAGTAGCCTACAATAGCCCTTTCTAGTTTTAGCTATGCCCCACCCATCTTTGGTTAGGTTCCATCCACACTATCAATTTCCAGAAATATTATAGAGGCTAGCTGTTAAATAGTTTGAACCTAATTTAACTAGGTGCTGTTGGTGCCAATGGCAACAACAACGACAAGCCAAATTAGTTTCAAAATATTCAACGGAATGGTGATTAAATAGTACAGACATACAATTCGTTCAACAACGCTTAGTCCGTCTTCAATTAAGCATTCGTGAGGTACTTATCCGCGTCATTCATGACGCCATCATACACGTCACGTTGTTGCTTATGACGTCATATGATGGATGGATAAACTGGAAATGTCAATTGCAAAGCTTTGCTGATTTTCTTCGCATACAGAATTATAATATTACGACTATGACGGTCTTGCTGACTGATATATGCTTCTATCATACAGACTATGGTGTGTAACATTGCTTCAAATGATGCTTAATATTCCCCATCATCCAGTATGCGTAGTTATTTCTGCAAACCCGCATACTGTTATTTCACTATGGAAAGTTCTTGAAGTAATACTTTTCAAAGACACACTCCATAACCCAATACACACGACGGTCTGGTTAATGTTGACTGAATCGCAATTGCATCTTGCTTGGTTGCGCCCTTGAAGTTGTAGGGTTGTGGATGGGTGACATTGGTCAGTGTGCAAAACCCATATAGTGTCTTTTATACCGTTATATCGTCGAAACAGGGTGATGCCGTGGTAGCTTACTATAGTAGGTCTGGATCTCAGGCAAATCATCAAACACCTATATATAGACAGATATGATGACGACAATTGATATATTTTCTTATATTATCAAGTAAAATCTTCAAAGAAAATATGTTTGCAGTTCCGTGTCGATGCTAATGGAATCAAAACTAAGTATATTACACAAGCAAAATACATGAATGTTGGTAATCGATATTTGATCCACAGATATAGATGCATATAACGATTGATAGGTATAACGAGACTAATGATACTTTTCTTATTTGGAGTCTTTTCTGACAATACTGTGATATAAAGGAACGACCGTTTTATCTTTTGTGGGCTGCTTTTAAAAAGTATATATAAATAAAAAACAGCCGACGTGTATCGTACATGTGCTATATATATAATACAGCAAATGAGAAATTGAGTTGAATTCTAGCTTTTTAAATCACAACCAATAATTGTTTCAGTGAAATGTAGTTAACCTTTAAAACTGAATGTATCTGTATCAGTTACCATTCAAATCATTGTTCAATTATTCAACAGCTTACCAAAATAGTTGTTTAGATATGGAGATATTAAGATTTAGCCATGGAAGCCATTAAACTTGATTATTCACGGTAATTGGTGTTACATTTTACAATGAGTCACATGGAGATCCGAACTGTCATTTCAGTTTCTGACGTCATAATCAAATACATAACAATCAAAATGGCGTAGCTCAATCACAAATTCTGTCTTGAAAGTAAACGAGTTGCGTGACTTTAATTTTCAATTTAGTAACCATTATGTTGATCAGTCTGAAGCTAATTTGACTGGCATGCTGTTGGCACCATATGCAGCAATAGCTCCTAGGTAAATTAGTTTCAAAATACGCTATAGCTAACCTATGTATTTGCCTTGAAACTTGGTAAACAATTAAGTTCAAGGTTTTCACCTTGAAATATAATCAAAATCCAGGAATACGAGTTTCGGAGTTAACATCGATTTCAACACAGGCAAAAAGTGGACAGAGCTTAGCTAGAAATGGGCGGACGTATTTAGTAATTCACCTTTCTAGAGTATCCATCCGTCATCTGACCTCGTATGACGTCATAATCAGCTCAGCGCGTGTGGTGATGACATCACAATCATTACATCACAAAGGGTTCCATATAGACCGTCAGCAAATCTCAAAGAGTCCGACACGTTGTATGAATTGTATGTCTTTGTAATTCTTTGCTATTTAATAAACATGCGGTTGAATATTTTGAAACTGATTTGACTGAGCGCTGTTGCTGCCTTAGACAGCAAAATCACCCAGTCAAATTAGTTTCAAAATATTCAACAGCTTACCTGTGTAGTTTTTTGGAAATTGATCGTCCGGGTGTTCAGAGATCGATCGATCCCAACACGAGCGAGGTGTGGGTGGAGCTTAGTTAGAGATGGGTGGGGCATAGCTAAAACCGGAAAGGTTCATTGATCGCTGTATTGAACAATGGAGTAGTGTACAGTGCCACCAGTAGGACATCATGTTAGAAGGTATAGGGTCGAGTCTAACTCATGGATGGTCATAGTAGCATTTATGCTTCGATGTTACGTGCAGGTTGATCCGATCTGTCTGAGGGGGCACAGCGGATTCCTCGTCCTATAATTTTCTCATCATGAGGGTTCAGATGGATCAATGTTAACTGACGAAAGTACTAACTATGCTTTCTGGTCTGGTCTAAATATGTCCTAATGATAGCCAGGGCCAAGATATACTACAATCAAACAAATACAACTATATAATGATTCATTAGTAGGGATTATCACCAGCACCACAAAGCTGTCAAGATGCTACATATGTCAAATAACAGTTTAATATTCAAGATTTCCAAAAGAAATTGACTGTCGATATGCAGGCCAAGTGAAAACTTGGCAAATTTACCACTGTAATTTACAGATAACCTTTTTGTCGTGCAAATGGATATTTCTCAGAACCACTACAGAGGCTGCCTTTCGCGGGCTTGGCTATTGAATGGTTAATGTTCAAGAGAATACAAATCTTGTTGCTTAGCTAGAGTCCAATTACAGAACACGAGATGACTATTTTTTAAATTGACCACTGAAAATGACTGGATCGGGTAGCGTGCCAGTCATTCCTGTGGTAACTTTCTAAAAATATCCTTCTCTTGAGCGGCAAACTAACATTATGCAAGATGACGGCAGAGGCTGTTGTGGCCAATCTTGACCATGAAAGCGTTAAGTTGAGCAAGAGCTGCTAATATCTTTAAGGCGCACGATCCTTTCCATGACAGCAGCATATTTCAGCATCTTTATATGGATAAGTTATGAATATGAGATGATATATGGAGGATAGGGGTTATGTTGCAACATAACCCTTACCAGCCCATTACCGAAATCCCAGTATATCAACCAATATCATAGGCAATTAGTTAAAGCCTATGCCAAAACACAAAGCTGATACAGTGACAAGACTGAATTAAAGACAGTTTATGCACATTACTGATAGTTGACCTCATACATCACTAAAATCACTGATTTCCACTATGTGATGGCTGAACACGGGTGTTTATTTACCATGATGCTTAGAATATGAGATGAACATTTTCATTATTATCATCATTACCATTATCACAATGTCATTATCCTTAGACCATTATCCTTATGACATTATCATTATAACATAGTCATTGTACCATATCATTATAGTATTACATCATTACATCATTATATCACCATTATATCATTATATCATTATATCATTACATCATTGTATCATTGTATCATTGTATCATTTTATCATTACAGCATTACATCATTATATCATTATATCATTATAGCATTATTTTGTGGGCGCCCCTGACGCCCAAAATGAAAGCATCGGCCATTTATAGATCCTCAATAATGCCGTAAAGCTGAAAAGTTGACAGTCTGTAGGCTGGCATCAATGTTGTTGTCTCAAAATCATTAGAGGATGGCATTCCTGAATATATGTCTTGTATTCATGCTTACATTACCACAGTCACGATGAACCTTTCCTGTTCATTCATACATCACATGACGTCATAATCAACTACGTGACATGTCTGATGACGTCATAATCAATTACAGCGTGAATGACTCCGTGTTGTCCATCTTAAACGCTTAATAGTCTGACACGTTGTGTGAATTGTATGTCTTTACTATTTAATAAACATTTTGTTGAATGTATTTGAACTAAACCCAGCCAAATTAGTTTTAAAATATTCAACAACTTACCTGTATAGCTTTCTATAAATTGATAGTCATTCGATCCCAGCACAAGCTAGTTGTGGGTGGAGCTTAGCTAGAGATTGGCGGGGCACAGCTAAAACTGGAAAGATCCATTGGCCGAGTCCCCTATCTTGACCTTAGAATATAGATGGTATCATACAGGATTGCTGTTTGAGGCGGAAAACAGTTGTACTTTACGAGGGTACTCGAAACACCATTAGCGTTCAAGATGTGTCTATAACTATTCGTTTAATGCTCTCGAGTGTGATAACCGTAAAGCCTACATAGATTTAAGTGTATTAGACTCCATTTAGTTCCTCTCCTACAAGGTCAATATAGAATCGCTCATCAATTTCAGAAAAATGTATAATGTCACGTTCACGGCGCTACATCTTCCCATATCATTAGCACGGATGCATTTGATGGCGATATATCGCTGACGCTGCGCCTGGACCAGGGCGTTACCGGAACAACAGTGGTGTCTCCTTCAGCATTGTTAAAATTTGAATCGATTTTCCCCTTTGCATTAGCTTGATGTAATCTAGAGATGGCCATGATGCCGTGGTTAATTTGACATGAATATGCCTAGACCTCCACTCCTTCTCTGATAAGTCTACTTGCTTGATAGGGTATATGTACAATTGTATGTGCTTTCGCTTGGACACGGATCTTTGTAGTGATTAGATATCGATATCACGATACAGTTATTGGCAGAATATAATGGCAATCAATGAGTTGGCCTAACCTTGGATCAATGGCATACATAAAAAGCGGTAATTGAACATTGAATCATGCAAACACTGAAATTCTGGTATCTCAGTTTCACAAAAGCATACTGCTAAGCTAGCTTCGGGTAAATTAGATAATAAAATATTTTAACTTTGAAATCACTTTGTCATACTGGAAGGCTAAATTTATCAAACGGGATTTGCGCATAGTCCATGGGCTGAAAATGGTCCTCCCCACCCCGCCGGTCCGTCTGATGGTTTATTACAATGATATTTCTTACAATGACAGTATAACGTCACACTTTAGTATTACATTGTGACATCACACTATGCTACACATGAGGTACCGGATTCTATTTCTCACGCACAACTGTTAATCAAAGCATAATTTATTTACACAAATGTGCTTTACACTTACAGTCCCAGTGCAGAGACAGACTCGTTCCTGGCTTGTCTCTGTGGAGACTGTATAACGTGCAAGTCCAGTCCAGAACCTATTGAAATACAAAGACAAATGCACAGCAATTAGTGGACAGGGATCACATATGCGTTACATCGAATGACCTACCACCATAATCCACGCGATGGGTTCATTTGATAATTCTTTGATTGGTCAGAAGATTTATAATCAGTGACAAAGCGCGATTTATCTGACGAACATTATCCTTCTATCATTGTAGCTCTTCTATAGTAGTCATGACCAGTAACCCGTCAGAATATAATCCTAGGTCAGATCAATGGATATTATTGAGAATCCTCGACAATACTATTTATTAACCATAGTACTAATCATTGCTTTCAATAGATAAGTTCAGTGTCTACTACACCCAGACACAATAGCCAGACAATTATAAGAGCGCATATATTTCTCACTGACATAAATACACTAACATATACAACATGCAGACACTCATTGCCATGTACATAGAGTCATACATACACGTATGAATGTCCACACCCACATATTCAGGCGTGTACTCACACATACACGTACCGAGACCAGGCATACAACCACAACAAATACGCACGCCTAAGTCTACAATATATTTTGCTCAATATCACGCCTTCCTTAATCTGCCCATATGTATCATTATTATGTTAGAAGAATTCATGGATAATGACAAGAAAATATCAATTGAGGGATCCATTTCTAGCTATGCCCCGGCTATTTCTAGATACGCTTAATCTGAAAGTAAGATGGTGTATAGTATATTGACTTCAAAGGGGTAATCTGAGAGGTCGCACAAAATCCACACACGGGTATCGTCATCGTAACATACAAGGCAATACTGACGGCTCTTGAAAACTTAAATACGCTCAGCCATTGGCAGAGAAAATAGGAAATCTATATTATAACAATTAACATCAATAATCTAAGCCCAGAATTTTTCTATGGGTATTATTGGTATAAATTCATTTCTCTCCTATACTCGGTACTCCACATGGTATATCAACATCAGTGCGAGATCAATGTGTGAATCTGTGACGCCACGTACATATTAAATATGTGATTTCTTGGAAACAATTTCTAGCCAGATTTGAATGGTGCTGAACCCATTTCTGCTAGCCCTCACTCTGTTGTCAGACTTTCCTTAGGTCAATTGGCTTAAAACAAATGACTGCCAATTAGTTAATCTTTCATTTATATGTTGAATACATCTGAATGTACTAATTGGTCGTGAAGTGATTTTTATGTCAGGAACATGTGTGAGATTGTCAGCTGAGGGATATCTAGCAGTTGTATGTTCACATTACACACATTTAAAAGGAAGGCACCATGCGACAGATGTACATTGTCAATGTTATGTGGCAATAGCAGTAAATGACGCTCTAAACTGTGTAGCAGATCATGGATTAAAACGGTTAATAATCTGGTTATTGTCAGCTTTATAGCTAAACCTCATCCATATTCAAATATCAAATGTATTTCTGGTATTGAATCAATCTGTTTCATATCCACTTATTCAATGTTTATTTCACCAGCATTACTGTAGGCGAGTCAGTGATTTATGGAAGTCGCTCATAGGCAGATGGATTTCAAACAAGAACATTCAAACATTACCAACCATAGCCAATTTCATAGATCAAGAATTCAATTACAACTGGATCCAAATCAATGCCAAAGAATGCAAGTTCTAATGTATGTGAACACATTTGATATGATCAGATTCCATTCTTGTTTATGACGTCAATGGAATGGCATGCTAATGTAACGTATTAGGTACTGAAGATGGCCGGTATTCATTTGAAACATGGTTCGATGGTTTTCAAGGTAAAACAGAGTTGGTGTAAGCTGTTGTTGCTTTTATGATCCGCTTTTAAAATGTGCGTTTGCATCTAATTGAACCAAATAATGATAAAGAAAATGCAAATCTTAGCTTAACCAGTGCCCATTTACAGAGTAAGTGAATGCTATTTTTGACAATTTACCACTGGAATTACTTGCTCTCGTACAGAGCCAGTCATTCCAATGGTCAAAATTCAATAGGAGGTTTCTCTTGGCCTGCAAATGTACATTCCGCAAGGCCACTGCAGAGAGCATTCTGATAGGCTTGATCACCATAGGGTTAAGATGACACCATACGTCTTAATGATCATGAATATTCTTTGTCAGCGATGGATTAGGTAAAGGTGTAGCGTGTGTTTTGCTCTCTTTAATTGACAGGCTGGCAATAACTACGGTGGTTCAATGGATCTTTCCAGGTTATCCATCAATCATATGACGTCATAATCAACACTGTAGCGTGTAGGATGACGTTATAACAACTTACAGCATGAATGACTCGATTTAGTCATAATCATTACGCTCTAGATGATTCCATATAGCCCGTCTTCAACGCTTAATAGTCCGACAACTTGTACGAATTGTATGTCTTTGATAATTAATAAACATGCTGCAATGGCACCCAGTCAAATTAGTTTCAAAATATTCAACAACTTACCTGTATAGTTCTCAAGAAATTGATAGTCATGGAGTTCAGGGATAGATCCCAGCAAGGGCGAAGCTTGGATAGAGTTAGCTAGAAATGGGCGAGGCATGGCTATAACTGGAAAGGTCCATTATGATCTGAATAATGCCACACAATCTAATACCCATAGCCACTCTATAGTGAATACAGCTAAAGCAGCTGCTACAACCAAATGTAAAATTATCCTTATAGGCTGAGGGACCATGATATGACAGCATTTCTTGCAGGGTAGGAATGAAACACAATGAAGACCAAAATAAAAGGCTACATCACAGTAACTTAGAACAAACTTAAAATTGCACATGTAAAGAAATGCTTCAGTCCACCCCCGAGAAGAAGGTGCTAATGGGACACCAATGTGAAATGGGATATAACAGAAATTCCGGAATTTCTAGAAAACTATACAAATAAGGTTTTGAATTTTTTGAAACTAATTTGACTGGGTGCTGTTGCCTGCATATGGCAGCAACAACGCTCAATCAAATCAGTTTCAAAATATTCACCAGCATGTTTATTAAATAGTGAACACATACAATTCGTTCAACAACGCCGAGCCAGTCACCGATTGTGTGTTCGTGAAGTATTTATCTACGTCACTTATGACATCACGCGATGCTATTGATTATGACATCATCCTACACGTCACATCGGTTAGTATGACGTCATATGATGGATAAACGGGAAAGGTCCATTAACTAGAGTGTGTGACAGCTGCACAACATACTTAGTCTGATTCACTTACAAGTGGAGCACGCTTGATAGCTTTAACATATCACATAATCATGCATGTTTCAATGTGAGTAAGAAACGAGATATTCATTCCTACCAAGTGTCATAGGGAATATAAATAAAGGTCTTCTCATGAGAGCATATGATTTCATTAAGTTAATGAGTTTGATGAATGGTGGCCAGGAATGAGTAGTAGATACATTGTGTAAAGTGCTATAGAATATTGTCACGTTATTGGCTCCCTGGCTCCAATCGAATC
This sequence comes from Chaetoderma sp. LZ-2023a, assembly GCA_034401795.1. Taxonomy (NCBI): domain Eukaryota; kingdom Metazoa; phylum Mollusca; class Caudofoveata; order Chaetodermatida; family Chaetodermatidae; genus Chaetoderma; species Chaetoderma sp. LZ-2023a. The sequence continues at coordinate 127,878,825 of CM067372.1, forward strand.
ACACTGTGATTGATATATAGGTGTTACTGAGTACATGTATTAATTAAGTGTCAATCAGATTAGTGTTGCGATATATAGATGTTCACAGCACATTCGATTGCCAGTTGGACATTGTGTTCTACTTTCCAATATCTATATATCTTTACTTCAACTTTAATGTAGGCCTACGGCGGTTGTATGTTGGTGGATCTCGCCTGTTGTAGGAAATCAAACGACTCTATTTAGTATGCCGATGCTAATCTGTCTGAAAACTCGTGCTGCCTTTGGGAGGAACAGCCTCCATGCGAAGAAGTTTCAGAAACAGATTGTTTCTTAAAGTTAACCTGTAGTGACTTTGTTCCATATGGCGTGTAGGAATAAGCGCATTAATAGCAGTTGTATAAATAGATCCAACCCATTATTGACTACAATTATATCACATCACTCTGCAAATGGGGAGCTGTCTGATGTACACATTAACTGCCGGTGGATATTATGCACTCTTGGATAAAACTTGTCAATTTAAGTAATAATGATTTATTTAATTTCTATACCGGCTGTAACAAGTACTGCTTCTGCTAGCTGTCACGCGAATCAAGAACAACGGACCGCTCCAGCTTATACGTCAATCATATGATGTCGTAATCCACTACGCGAAGTGCAGGATGACGTCATAATCAATGATGTCATGAATGACGTAGATAAGTTCGTAACGTATGCTTAGTTGATGACGGACTAAGCATTATTGTACGAATTGCATGTCTTTACTATTTAATAAACATGCTGTTGAATATTTTGAAACTAATTTGACTCGCCGTTGCTGCCAGCAACAGCACCAAGTCAAACTAGTTTCAAAATATTCAACAGCTTACCTGTGTGGTTTTCTGGAAATTGATAGTCAGGGAGTTCAGGGATCGATCGATTTAAACTCGAACGACATGTGGGAGGATCCTAGCTGAGATGTGCGGGGCATAGCTAAAATTGGAAAGGTCCGTTATATGTACAACATATACTAAATTTCGTTATTACATTTCTAAAATTTTGCACTCATAGCAATCTGATACATTGCGCTAAATGTTTGGACGAGCTGTCGTGCACACATTTAAATGCATCAAGACTCCTGTGAATTAAAGATGTCTGAAGCAAGGATTAACAGTTTGACGTGTATCGTTCGGATCTGATACGTTTGATGTCGATTGCACAATGATTGTATTAGCGAGAAGAATAAAGATCAAAAGTTTCTTTATAGATGAATCGTTTCAATGGTTGAAGTCTTTGATCCAGAGAAGGTAATGAAAATACTTTGCAATTTGTTAGATCGTGGCCGCTTCTACACGCGAATTACTTTACAATAATTCAACACAGTTTCTGTATGGTTTTCGGGTGGTGATAAAGTGTAGGCTTATATAGTTTTAAGGTTTATTTAAAGGTACTGTGTCACACCAAGTAGTTTTAAATGAAAAATAATAGCAAACGTACAATATTCCAGGCGTATTTAACGTTTTTTTAGTGCAATCTAATGGAATATGAAATGATTTTCCATGTTGAGCGCCCTGTCATTGAAATTGAATTGTCCATAAAAACTATGCAACGTGGATGAGTTTTATTTAAAATGTGTAGGTTTGGCCTCGTGAAATGGTGGAACATCCATTCAATAAGAAGAAGGGCTTCCCCAGTCGCAAAGTATGCCACAACGCATAAACAAATCTCTCGCGACAGCGACGAATTTGTGAATGTTACGCTACACACTTTTCTTCCCCTACTTGCAGTGTTTTAGCGTGTTCTCATGTATCAACTGACAGCTTGCTATTGCATCATATGAAGATATTTTGCGCTAGAATAAGAAAATTCAACATTATTTACGCGATTGGAAGCATAAAACAATCCCGTCAAGGGACGTTCGCCCCAGTGCCAATTCGCCACATTTGGCTGTTGTTATTATGGTACAATTGTAAAACACGGAGGTGATTTCAGCGATTTTACACGATATTGTACACACCTACGCCAGTTCCATAGCCCTATTCTATGTATTGGGCATAAATAATGTGGGATATAGGTCGTCTGTTCAAGTTTTGCGTGTAGGATACGCATACAAGAGTACGAGTCTTCTTTCGTCGCTAAGTCAATCATCCACCACACAGTCAGTTAGTCGATCGGTCAGTGGGTTCGTCAATCGGTGGGTGGATGGTTCGGTCTGTTAGGCTGTCTGCCCGTCCGTCATTCATTCGGTCATCTGACCTGTCACTCGTGCAGTATGTCACTCATCCGATCTGTCACACATGTACTCTGGACAGTCAGTCCCTATCCTTATGCAGTCATCCGATCTGACACTCATCACGTCTGTCAGTCTGTCACTCATACAGTCATCTGATCTGTCACGCATGCCGTCATCTGACCTGTCACTCATGAAGTCATCCGATCTGTCACTGACGCAGTCATTTGATCTGTCACCCATGCAGTCGGTCGCTTGGCCACTCAGTCGGTCGGCCAGTGGGTTGGTCAGTCGGTGGGTGGGTGGTGTGCTCCGTTAGTCTTTCACTCATGCACTCATCTGATCTGTCACTCACGCAGTCCACCAGTCTGTCACTCACGCGGTCATTCTATCTGTCACTCACGGAGTCATCTGATTTGTTACTCATGCATTCCGTTGGTCCGTCACTTATGCAGTCATCCAATCTGTTACTCATGCAATCATTTGATCTGTCACTCAAGCAGTCCATCAGTCTGTCACACATACAGCCATCCTATATGTCACTCATGCAGTCTGACACTTATGCGGTCGTCCTATCTGCCACTTATACAGTCATCCGATATGTCATTCATGCAGCCACCCGATCTGTCACTCATGCAGTTGGCCACCCATGCAGTTAGTCGGGTGGGCAGTCGGTCGGTTTGTTGTTTAGTTGGTCGAGCATTTGGTTGATCAGTCGGTGGGTGGGTGGTTTGTATATCAGCCTGTCAGTCAGCCCATCACCCATGCAGTCCATCAGTCATGCAGTTACCCGATCTGTCAATCATGAAGACTTTCGGATGCTCAGTGGGTTGGCCAGTCCGTGGGTGGGTCGGTGGTTTGGTCTCAGGATGCCCATCTCTCGTGCAGTCCTCCGATCTGTCACTCATGCAATCCGTCAGTCCGTCACTCATGCACTCATAAGATCTGTCACCCATGCAGTCTGTCACTCGTGCAGTCATTATATCTGTCCCTCATGCATTCATCCGATAGGTAACACAGGCAGTGCATCAGTCTGTCACTGATGCGGTCCGCCAGTCTGTCACTTGGGCAGTCATCCAATCCGTCACTTATGCCGTCCATCAGTCTGTCACCGATGCAGTTATCCGATCTGACATTCATGCAATAATCCGATCTGTCACTCATAGAGTCATCCCATCTGTCACTCATGTAGTCATTCAATCTGTCAGTCATTCGGCTGGAGCATCGGTCGGTCGCTAATGCAGTCATCCGATCCATCACTCATGCAGTCATCCGATCTGTCACCCATGCAGCCATCCGATCCGTGTGTCACTCATACACTCTGTCACATATGCAGTCATCATGTCTGTCAATCAAGCAGTCATCCGATATGTCACTCATGCAGTCACCCTAGCTGTCACCCATGCAGCTGGTTGGGCGGGCCGTCGGTCGGTTTGTCGTTTAGTTGGCCGAGCAGGGGTTGACCAGTCGGTGGGTGAGTGGGTTGGTCTGTCACCATGTCAGTCAGTCCATCACTCATGCAGTCAATCGATATGCCACTCGTGCAGTCCATCAGTCATGCAGTCATCCGATTTGTCCCTCATACAGCCCGTCAGTCCATCAGTCATCTGCTCTGTCACTCAGTCGGTCAGTTGCTCGGTGGGTTGGTCAATCTGAGGGTGGGTGGTTTGGTCTGTCAGCATATCATGCAGTCCTCCGATCTGTCTCCCATGCAGTCATCCGAACTGTCACGTATGCAGGCCGTCAGTCTGTCACTCATGCAGTCATATGCTATGTCACATATACAGTCCATCAGTCTTTCACTCATGCAGTACTCCGATCCCTTACTCACGTAGTCATCCAATCCGTCACTCAGGCAGTCCGTCAGTCTATCACTCATGCAGTCACCCTATCTGTCACTCATGTAGTCATATGATATGTCACTCATGCGGTTATGTGCTCTCTCACTCATGGAGTCACCTGATCCGCCACTCACAGTCGGTCACTCATGCGGTTGGTCTGATGACCGGTTGCTCGCTCAGTCTTTCAGTCAGTGGGTTTGTCAGTCGGTCGATGGGAGGGTTAGTCTGTCAGCATGCCCGTCAGTCCATCACTCATGCAGTCCTCCGATCTGTCACTCATGCAGTCCGCCAATCATGCAGTCATAAAATTTGTCAGTCATGCAGTTGGTCACTCATATAGTCGGTAGGTCGGTCGCTCATGTGGTCGGCCAGTCCCTTACACATGCAGTCAGCCGATCTGCCACTCATGCGTTCTGTCGGTCTATCGCTCATGCAGTCGGTCGGTCAGTCGGCCGAATGGTAGTTTGGTGTGTCAGCCTGTCCATCTGTCCATCATTTATGCAGTCATCCGATCTGTCACTCATGCAGTCATGCTATCTCTTAGTCATGCAGTCAGCCGATATGTCACACATACAGTGCAGTCCGCCAGTCTGTCACTCATGCAGTCATCCGATCTGTCACTCATGCAGTCCGTCAGTCTGTCACCCATGCAGTCATCCGATATATCACTCATGCAGTTGGTCGGGCGGTCGGGAAGTCAGTTGGTCGCTCAGTCGGTCAGTCAGTGGATTGGTTAGTCGGTGGGTTGGTGGTTTGGTCTGTCAGTCTGTCTGTCAGTTCATGCTTCATGCAGTCATCCGATCAGTCACTCATATGGTCAGTCGGTCGGTTGCTCAGTGGGTTGGTCAATTTGTGGGTGGGTGGTTTGGTATGTCAGCATCTCATGCTGTCCTCCGATCTGTCACTCATGTAGTCCGTCAGCCTGTCGCTCATGCAGGCATCCGATATTCCACACACACAGTCAATCAGTGTATCACTGATGCGGTCCGTCAGTCTGTCACTCATACAGTCATCCTATCTGCCACCCATGCGGTCCATCATTCATGCAGTCATCCGATCCCTTACTCATGCAGTCATCCGATCTCTTACTCATGCAGTCCGTCAGTCTATCACTCATGCTGTCATCATATCTGTCATCCAATTTATCTCACTTGCAGTCATCCGATCCGTCACCCATGCAGTCATCCGATTTGCCACTCGTGTATTCCTTCAGTCTGTCACGCATACAGTCATGCTATTTGTGACGCATGCAGTCATACAATATGTCACACATACAGTCCAGCAGTGTATCACTGATGCGGTCCGCCAGTCTGTGACTCATACAGTCGTCCGATACGTCATTCATGCAGCCCGTCAGTCTGTCACTCATGCAGTCATCCGATCTGTTACTCATGCAGTCCGTCAGGCTATCACTCATGCAGTCACCCTATGTGCCACTCATGCAGTCATCCGATATGTCACTCATGCAGTCCATCATTCTGTCACGCATGCAGTCAGCCGATGTGTCACTCATGCAGCCATCTGATCTATCTCTCATGCAGTCATCCGATCTATGACTCAAGCAGTCGGTCAGTCATGCAGCTGGTCAGGTGACCGGTCAGTTGGTTGATCGCTCAGTTGGTTCGTCAGTGTGGTTGCCATTCGGTGGGTTTGTGGCTTGGTCTGTCGGCCTGCCCATCAGCCCTTTACTCATGCAGTCCGCCACTCATACAATTTATCACTCATGCAGTTGGTCACTCATAAAATCGGTAGGTCAGTCAGTCCGATTTGTCACTCATGCATTTGGTCGGTCGGTCAGATATGTCACTCATGCAGTTAGTCAATCGACATGTCCGTCAGTCTGTCACTTATACCGTCATCTGGCCTGTCAGTCATGCAGTCCGTCAGTCACCTATGTAGTAGGTCATCCGATCTGTCACTCATGCAGTCTGTCAGTCATCCAATCTCTCACTCATGCAGTCAGACGGTCAGTTGATCGGTCAGTCGGTCGTTCGTCATGTCCGTCATTTAACCGATCTGTCAATCATGCAGTCCATCGCTCATGCTGTCGGTCATCCGATCTGTCACTCATGCAGTCGCTCGGTCAGTTGTTGGTCGGTTGGTTGGTTGGCCTGTCAGCCTGTCCATCAGTCTGCCACTCATGCAGTCATCAGATCTATCACTCATGCAGTCTGTCAGTCCATCACTCATGCAGTCCGTCATCTGATCTGCCACTCATGTAGTCAGTCGGGCACCCGATCTGTCACTCATGCAGTCGGTTGGTCAGTCGGCCTGTCCGTCAGTCCGTCACTCATACAGCTATCTATAATCTGTCAATCATACAGTCTGTCAATCCGCCACTCATACAGTTGAGCATCTGATCTGTCACTCAAGCAGTCAGCTGTTCGGTCTGTCGGCCTATCTGTCAGCCCGTCACCCATGCAGTCATCCGATCTGTCACTCATGCATCCCGTTAGTCCATCACTCATGCAGTCGGTCATCCGATCTGTCACTCATGCAGTCAGTCGGTCATCCGATTTGTCACTCATGCAGTCGGTCAGTCGTCCGAACTGTCACCCTTCAATCGGTCAGTCATTCGATCTGTCACTCATTCGGTCGGTCGGAAATTGTCAAAAGATCACCTCTCTCTTTCTCCTCCCATATACATACCGCATCTACTTATAATTTCAATGTGGTCTGAGATGAGTTCACGAAAAATCAGAATATTATTGCTTTTTTCATAATGAAAGTCCCATAGCGAAAATACCACAATACTGGTAAGACACACGTATGAGTGAACGTGGGTTGCGCTGCCCGTTTTCGTAATAATTGCAATAGTTTGCAAACTATTGTGAACGCGTTACGAAAACTAATAACGCAAGCCACCTTCACCTATACGTGGTGCGCGTTACTAGTGTTGTGGCCTGTTTATGGCCAATTCGCCTATATTAGTCTAGCTTAATTTAGTTGTTAATAGTATTTACTGATGGTGCATCCATCTAATAACAATAGCTGATTGACACCAGTTGAAAGCGAAAGCGAAACAAACAATATGTCACCTGCTAAGAGTATTCCCTGCATGAATATTTATGAGATGCCCACTGAATACAATATAATCTAAATGGATAAGATGAGTAATGGCTCTAAAATGTGCTATTTTACGATCGTGGTAGCGGTGGAATTACATCGTTTTATTGGCAGCTTTGCGCCAATATGAACTTCTCTTGACACAATGAGATAATTTATAGAGCCTAGAGACTGATTTGCAATAAAAGAATCATCAATTAAATATATAATAAATTCGCATTACAAATGCCTTGTGTGCTATGGGATATTTGAACAGATCAAAGAATATGTGGTGTTAACCACCCTCGTCTCGGCATCAGCAGTCGTCTTGAAGCATGCCCATCTGTAGACTACGAAAACATTTTTTTTTTTAAATTTATCACAGCAATGACTGCAGTGGTAAAATTTCAAAAATAGTATTCATTGTCCTGCAAATGGAGACTGACTAAGCAAAGATTTTGATTTTTAATACCCTCAATTCTTGTAAAACGACCAAATCAGTAATATTCAAACAGAATAAACACATTATAAGATGTGGGTGGATGCGACAGCAGCAGCTTTCAGAGACATTGTTTGAGAAATGAGTACACATGCCTCGGTACCATACAAAAATGTCATGTTGCAGCGCGCAGTTAATTGGTTAAGTCTTTATATCTAAATTTGGTCAATAATATTAAAATACTTGCTTAGTAAATGTCCATTTACATCCCAAGTGAAGACTATTTTTGAAAATTTCCCATTGAAATGGCACTGCAATGGATACCGAGCCAGCCATTCCAGTGGTAAACTTCCAACAGTCACGTGGCCTGCATTTGGCCTGCATATATACGTTCTCCAAGACCACTGCAGAAGTACGTTTTGGAAGCCTATTGGAAATATAAATGGGATGTTATATCCAATTATTGGCGACAATGTTACAGTACATCTCAGAAATAACTTAACATTTTCCCCCCACAAAGTAAAGCATATTATTGAATATTTTGAACAATGTCTTCCAATCAATTTATCTTCCAAATATTCCACAGACCATTTCTAACACCGTGTTCAGCATTATAGGCCTACTCACTATAATACCTCTTTAATGTCCTGACAATATTTAAACGTATTTATTAACTGTACTGTATGCGGAAAGTAATTAATCTTTTATGAAACTTGACAAATTTTTATTATGACGTCAGATACTCGATAGATCGCCCACCCACTATTAATATTTGTACACCAATTTTGCCGTTAACACAATGTTAACTCATTATCTCTCGCATTGCTTGCATATACATTTAAGCTCATTAGCTACAAGAATAATATTTATGTTATGATAATTGTTATGGAAAGTCATAATGACTGACATAGGCGTATAAATAAATAGACTGTGCAATTGTATGTTAGATGGATGAGTGGAAGAATGCGTGAGGCGTGTCAGGTACCGAGTTTAAACTAAGGATATGGGTATGTTAAAACATGTCTACTAAAAGGTGACATCTCTACAATAGAATTCCCCCTTTATGGATTTGGCAATGGATAAAAACAAAGTACCATTTTCAATCCGGGTATAAACCACCTATGTGAGCTCAAGGTTAGTAAGCTATCTCGTGCCCAATAATCACTACACTAGACAAACAATGAGATAAGGAATTTGAAATTTGAAAAAGTTTGATTAATCGCAGGAACACAAAAAGGGCTGACAGCCTATGCCTAAAAGATAGATGGAAAGCTCTACGAAAGAAAATTAAGAAAGAACTTCTGGATTCCCACAACAACTATGTCAACAATTTGCTCTGTGATATCAAAGATGACTCAACACACTTTTGGAAGTATAATAACAACTAAACGTTTGTCAAGCAAGGAATCCCGCGACTACAAACTGTGTGGTGATGGAGTAGAGACGTCAGCGAATTGTCATGTGTTTTGCTTTTCCATATTGGCACATTGTATCACTTGGATTCAATTATCTTTCTGCATTTAACGGGAAAATCCGACATCTTGTATTTGCAGTGAGCTGTTATATAATGTGGCTCTGTGATCGATGGTCAGTTGGTGATTTTATAATGTTATTCTGTGGTTAACACGTTAAACTCTACATACACATGTCTTAGAAAAAATATACATTGCTTAAAACTTTGAAACTAATTTGGCTGGAAGCTGGTGTTGCTTAAGTGGGAAATAGCTTGATATAAAATTAGATTTCCAGGTTTGAAACAGCTTCCATGTATAAGCACTATATAGATCCAAACTGCCACTCCAGTAGCTGACGTCATAATCAAATACACAGCAATCAAATTGGCGTAGTTCCGTCACAAACAAAAATTGAGAATTCTGTCTCGAAAGTGAACAAGTTGCACGACTCTGATGAATTTACAATTTAATTACCACTCTGTCGAATTGTTGAAACTAATTTAACTAGGGGATGATGCTGTCCTAATTCACCAACAACCCCAGGCAAATTAATTTCAAAATAGTTTACAGCTCACCTGTGTGTTTACCAGTAGGACGAGTTATAAGGTATGTCCAGGCCGGGCATAGGTGTAGCCACCTGTGCTGACCAGATTCAAGACGACTGCTGATGCTATTTTGGATGGCTTGATCGGCTTGACCATAAACGCATTATGTTGAACAAAAGGTGTTAATATCTTTAAGCCTCTTTAAGCAGTGTATTTCAACATCTTAATAAGAATAATATATGAGTAGGAGATGATATATGGATAATATGGGTTATGTTGAAACATAGCCCTTGCCTAACCCATCCATTAACGAAATATCATTTCGCGTTGTTACAACGTGGCCATAGATTGCAATAGCATTAGATGAAGCCTATGGTAAAACACATTGCTGATACAAGGATATGTATGATTACTGTATTCTGCGGATAGAGTAGTAGAAACCATCCTACAGCTGCAATCAGTCCTTCTTCGATTTTTCCCACCGTGTCTTGTCCTCAGCCGAAAGCTTTAGCTTTCTCAGGTCCATTCTTGACTTAAGTGTACCAAGTCCTGCTTTCTTGAGGTCGCCTCGTAGCACGCTTAGCAGATTTATGCAATGACGTAATCTCCTGTCTTTGTATTTTCTGGCTTCGAGTAGGGTGAATTCCAAGGCTCTCTGTGCTAGTGTCTCTTCTGGCATTTTTAGCACATGGTCAAACATGGACCATCTTTGCTGGGCGATATTTACAGACATCGGCGATGTATTACACATCTTGTATAGTGCATCGTTGTAAATTATGCGGTCTGGCCATCAGTGTTCAGTGATTGTGCGTAGCTGTTTGCGTGGCAGGCATCGAATTTCTCTAGCACTGCCTTTGGAGCTGCCCATCTGCTACAGTTTTACAGTATCATGGATACGCATGTTGCATTGTATAAACGTAGCCTTTTTATCAAGGTCATCTTTGATCTACGAATTTATATCTTCCAGAAGGACTGGACAGCTATGTTCCCCATGACGCAGCGTGCGGAAATGTCAGCAGTACTGTAAAGCGGTGAGCCTAGAATTTTACTTTTCATTTATGGTTCGCCGCAAACGGGAGCTCTTCTCGCATCACGTTTTGGGAGATCACTTTTGGTTCATTTTTCGGTATACTTTTTTTAATAGTATAAACATGAATGTTAGATATTAGTTAGAAGTTTTAGTCAGATTATAGCTATGGTTGTCACAGAGAATAAATTCACATATATATATATATATATATATATATATATATATATATATATATATATATATATATATATATATATATATATATATATATATATATATATATATATATATATATATATATGTGTGTTGTATTTCGAACTGTGCCTTGTGTTGTTTACTCTTAAATGTAAATCGTACAGTCTGAAAACAACTATAAACTGCACTGTAGGACGAGTTTACGCCGTTACTCTCGTAGTTACTCAAAGCTCCCATCCTATGTATGTGTATTGCGCAGTATCTACCCGGGTTAGCGTATTTGCGCTACTCGGGTAATGACGTAAACTCGTCCTACAAAGGGCGGCTATAAGCGGAAGCCAATACATAACGTGATTTATATTTTTTCTCGACGAAATTTTATGTCAAATTGTGGTGAAATGAACGATGTTTATTAAACTATTAGACGGTCCCAATTAATAATTTCACTCCCATGATGATGGATATAAGGTACACATTAAGGATAGATGTAGGATAGTATGAATTTATCGCATGAAATTGTGATCTAATTTCGTGCTATTTTGTATCAGTTATTTCAACTTTTTCTAGAAATTCCAAGCCCCAGTTTTCGTGGTTTATATTTTGGGAATTTGGATTTTAAAAATAAAATCAATTGCGATGTTTCAAAGCAAAAATCGCACAGGCCTACCACATTGTAATTGTCTTCTTGAGTTTGACAATGACCTCTGCCCAATTTCGAGAACCAAAGTCTTTTTCACTAATGTTGATTCCTAGGATTTTGATTGAATTGCTTGTCCAAGTGATATCGATTGGCTGGCCAGTTCTCCATGGACCCAAAAATAAGCCAACAGATTTGTCTTTATTTATTTTGAGTCCATATTCTCTTTGGTAATTTTGTAAGATACCATTCAATCTATCAATATCCTGATCTTGTCCTACAAAGACAGTGGTATCATCACAATATTGAGACACCTTAACAGGTTTCTCTATGCCTTATATGCTCAGACCCTGAAAGTTGATATCTTGTTTTAATGATGCACCTAGGGATTCCATGACTATCACAAATAAGAGTGGTGACAGCGAACAACCCTGACGAACACCACACTCTAATGTAATGCGTTGACCAAGGTAATTATTTACAATATATCTGCTTGTAATATTTCTATATAATATTCGGACCCATTAAAAAAAATTTGGCACAAATCCTAAATTGGCCAATGACATAAATAAAGATTCCCATTCCTGTCGATCAAATGCCTTTTCATTGTCTAACCCGACAATTGCTCCATGAATATTATCCATTTTGACTAGCTGAATTACGTCGCGAATCATCATTGCATTAGTTAAAATAGATCTTCCTCGAATGGAACATGTCTGGTTAGGATTTATCACATCTGCCATCACACCACCAAGCTTTAATGACAGAGCTCTGGATATAATTTTATAATCGCCTTCAAATAGTGAAATGGGTCTATAGTTCTCGATCACCCTTTCTATATATTAACCATACATATGCCTGTGACATTGTTTCGGAAAGATGGTCTCAATGAAAGATTTCTCTGACAACTTCATGGAAAGTTTTGCCAATAAGATGCCAAAATGTTTGATAAGATTCTACACAAAACCCATCCCCTCCTGGTGATTTGCCAGCTTTCATTGCATTAAGGGATTTTGTTATTTTATCCAAACTTAAGTCCTGTTTATATATATGAACTGATGAAGGAGGTAACTTATCTTGAATATTATTAAGCAGATCTTGCGCTAGTTTTTCATCAATATGTTCTGATCTGTACATAGATTGATAGAAGTTCTGTACAGCATCCAACATATCTGTGTTGGAGCTAAATACTTGGTGATATACTTGCAAGCTTCTAATCAATTTTTCTACTCCTCTAAATCGTTCCGAGGTTGCAGAAATATATTTTTTTCTCCTTCTACGTACATTTGAGGTCTAGATATGTTTTGGCGCCTTCAGGCTTTCCCTCGTCAAATGCGCGTAGTTTACATTTGATTTCATTCAGATAATCGACTAAATGAGCTGCGCCATTTGCAACATTACGGGAAAGTATGAATAATATGCGCCCAAGTGCTTTCACATCTTTCCGCATTTTCGTTACAATTTTAATAGAAAGTTGCTTGGATAAGTGAACAATGTCTAATTTTACTTCTTCCAACCATGAAATCAAATCTTCTGTATCACATCTGTTGCGCATTTTAAAATCCCAAATAATAAAGAACAATTAAATTTCCAGAACCCAGGACCACCGTTTATCCAGTCTGCATTCTCAATGCTTATAAAAACTGCACTGTCATCTGAGAAAGTTACTGGACATATGTTTGTCTGTGAGGCATTGCCTTTAAGTCATCTTTGCACATATATTCTATCTAAGCGAGATGCTGTTTGGCCGTTAGCTGTCACCCTAGTAAACTCACACCCATCAGGCTATGTTCAGTAAATGTTCAGCATCACAAATTTGTTTTAAGCGATAATGAGTAGTGTCATTATAATTAAATAAGGAAGGTTTATCATTATTCTTGTCTAATATACAGTTAAAATCACCTCCCGAAATAAGATTTTCTGAACTATCATGGACCACGGATGCAATGTTAGAGAAGAATGCAGCCCGTGGCCCACGAGATGCTGGGGCATAAATCGACATAATATTTACTATATGTATCAGAGACGTCACATGTGATTTTAACCCATTGACCAGCAGTGCCAGTATCTGATGAAATGATGTTTACGGAACCAAGACATTTAGGTCAAAATAAAATAGCCACTCCTGCATTTGACATCAGATGTAAACACGTCACTTTGGGCAAGTTGTTTAAAACTGTTGATGGTTTCAGGGCTTCGAAGCTTTGTTTCCCGAAGCAGAACAATATCAACCCTAAGCTGCAGCAATTTCTATAACAATAATCGTTGTTTTAATTTGTCGTTGAGGCCATGACAATTTAATGTAAAAATAATCATAAAAAATTAAAATCTGTATATGTTGGCCATTATACCTAATTAGATTTTGGTTTCTTACTTTTCTGCTGTTTGGTCCATTTGCACATTTTAGCAGTGAAATCGGATGTTGAGAGGTCAACAATTGTTAAATGCTGATATTTCGCAATATCGGAACCATTCCGCATATGCCTATATCATACACCTTTCTGGGTAATATATGGTACTAAAATTCTACCAGATGTGTTTTAACGCTTATATCCGATTCTGCTATTCAAATAGAATCATATATATCTTCGTTTTCATTTGCATCATCGCCCGAGTTGACATTGCAACATTATGATTGGCCACTGGCACGGGTGTTTGAGGTAACCCTTCTTCCAATACGTCTATCAAATCTTCAGCGTGAGCTGACACTGGGTTGGGCAGATTGTGTACATCAGCTACAGTAACAGATTTACTAACTTGATCTTTTTTCTGTTGATTCTGATGTACATTTTGCTTGCCCACCACTAAACTATTTTTGACCACCGTGCATTTCCATTTGTTGTGGTCAGTACAACGATCCAGTAGACATTTGCCCTTATGGGGACAGGCGCTGACAAAATGGGTCACACTACTAAAGATACGGCATGTCTTAATCTGCCCTCGGCACCATAATGGTTAAAAGAATTCATTGTCAATAGACAGTGCACTCGGCAATACACTGGGCAATGCAGATACGCTATCCCACTTCCAGACTCGCCTCACGACATTTTCTAGTGAACGATCAAAATGATATACCTCCCAATATTTTAGCATTTCCAATTTAATACGCTCATTAGGTATTTCTAGAGGTGCTTTGACCTTTACGAGCAATGTGTCGATCTCCTGAATCTTACATGCCTCCCCATTGACGACCATCCCGTCTTCCTTGTTCCTAATCTCATCAGAACAAACGGTAGTATTCCAAACGTTCCTCTTTATATTAATGAGACCTTTCAGTACTGCGGGATCAGAGCCGACACTATCTTTCAAACCCTGATAGATGTCAATAGCCCCACGCTCCACCACGCTGTCGTAATTCGCAGGCTAAACCATTGTTTTGAACACTAGATATTATGCATGAGTGCCCAGCGCGTCAGCACGAGATCAATGGAATAGCTATAAATATATAGCCTGGCGAGCGGGTGAAAGAAATCGAGCAGCAGTAAATGATCTAGCTGCTAACCAACAGCACACACCACCAAAACGTGGACAATAACTAGGACGAGAACGAAGAAGACGCCGCAGTGAGCAATGGCTCTCGCAGTCACTGCGAAAAGACAATGTCAAAAGCCACCGCTGTAAATAGCGACTTCGAACAACAACACTTTCAAAAATGAATATTACAAGACAAAACTATATACACTTATACAGAACCAGGACAAAACTGAAGAATAAATGAGCAGTAGAAATCGTTCAAAATCAACAATATTAACAGAGTCAAAAGACGTGTGTTTCCTTTGACGACGACTACTACTACTACTACTACTACTACTACTACTACTACTACTACTACTACTACTACTACTACTACTACTACTACTACTACTACTACTACTACTACTACTACTACTACTACTACTACTACTACTACTACTACTACTACTACTACTACTACTACTACTACTACTACTACTACTACTACTACTACTGCTTTTTTTTGTTGAAAATCCGACGCTGACGCAGTAGGATACACTTCACGGAGGAACTCCCTTAAAAAGGCTTGCAAAGCCCATACAAAATTGGATGAAATAGCGGGCTTTATTAATAGAATAACAATACAAACCTAACATGTCAAAACAGTGCAAGCTAAAACACTCTATTATCATATACCACAACCGTGGCATAACTACATAGAAAACATAATTAATAAAGATCTGATAACATAACATAAATCAACAAAGCCATTGCTATTTGCACACCGTTTAGTAGAAGGCCCAAATGGCGAGCATAGCTAACCAACAAGTGGTAAAGCGACTCATCAATAATTAGCAGTAAGCTACTGCTAATCATTGACGCCATTGAGCCGATTCATGACCCGCAGGCTAAGTAGATCATATGTAGTTTAACGTAACACACCGTATAGTAGTAGGGCCAAATGGCGAGTGCAGCTTGCCAACAAGTGGCGAGGTGGCTCGTCAATAAGTAACAAAAAGTCACTCATTTACGCCAGTTAGCCGATTCCTAAATTCCCAGCGGACGTAGTAGCCTTTATATAATATAATACACTAAGCAAAAGTATACAAACTATGACTACTTAGATGGCGCTTTGGGTTCACTTTCTAAATTTACTTCGTTGTAAGTTTTTGCAAATTACCCTGGAACAAATACACCTACAGTAAACATTTACAACAGGAAGCTAATTGTAATATATCACACTCTGTTAGCTTGAAATCGGATCACCTCCAGAATATTGACATAATGATCATTTGATATTTAAATATACTGATCCCAAGGTTAGGATATTCGTCAAGATTAGAGTCTCCTAAGGCATTAAAATCTTAAAATAAAGGCAATTAAATTAAATTAAAATAGCATTTATCAATATACAGCACGCAGCGAGTGTGCTAGCTTATACAAGTTCAGCTTCTGATATTTTTAGATATCCGTGTTCAATTGATACTAGGCCAGTTTTGCACCATACGTCTTTAAACCTACTTTCTCTCCCATGTTCTACTAGCGTGTAAAATTCACAATGAATGCAGTTTATCAACAACGATCGAAATATGGCTTGTATGGCTCTCTGATGGTTGTTGCCGGTTTTATCTATGGCCTCTGAACACCGATGCTTCCAGATGGCCCACACTCCTACAGATAACAGGGTTATTAACACTTCTTTCTCCTTGCTATTAATGATTCGTCCGATAGTTGAGCAATCTTTGAACAAAATTGTTTCAGCCACTAAATTCACATATTTGGTTCCAAATTTAGCAAGGAGCATATTGATATATACCCAGAAGCCTGTAGTTATGCGACACTGAGTAAATAGATGGTCTATCATTTCCTCCTCAGTATTACATAATAAGCACCGGTCTGTACTTGTTATTTTACACATATAAGTAAGATGGCCGACCCATAGCCTTCGATGGAATAATCGCCATGCCAGGTCCCATGAATTTCCTGGTTGACAAGGTAGATGTATTGCTTTCCAGGCAGTTTTCCAGTTCTTTGGCGTGCATCCTAAATTGTTCCAATGCCTAACCACAATAGGAGTCTGTCTCCGACTTTGCATTAGAATTCTATACCAGTCTCTAGATGCCATGTTGTATTTTATATATTCTGACATAAATACTAATGTTGGTTGCAACATATCAATGTTACCACGTGCTTTGGGCAATTTGAACCATACAGCAGGTATTGCATTCTTTATTCTAATAAATAAGCGCTGAGCATCAATATGTCTCATTGATGTTATTCTTGCTACATCTTGCATCGCAATCCATTGACGAGATTTCGGATTTACCAAGTCACGTAAATATTGAATACCACCTTTGGCCATAGAGGGCAAATATAATACATCATCATTATCACGAATCAACTCGTTGTCCCAAAGACGTTGCTCTAAGGCATCTTCCCAACAATTGGGTTGTGACATTGATCGTGTAAATATTCTAAGGCTTCGAGCTGTTCTTTATATACATTTGGAATCTTTTGATGATTAGGTGGCAGTTTATTGCACATAAATAAACATTCTACTGGAAATGGGTCAACGTACCTTTGGAGAAGTGCCCTTGAAACACTTGACCAAGATGAGTTTGAAGTAAGTAACTTATTCAAGAATTTCAATTTTAAAGAAGCACACTTTGCTGAAACATTAAACAAACCCAGGCCTCCGACATGCTTTTTATTGGTGAGGATTGACTGTGAAACTAAATGGGCTTTGTCCTCCCAAAAGAAGGACAAAAGTAACGTGTTGATCTTTGACTCTACTGATTTGGGCATACGAACTACAGAAGCGGTATGCCACAGTCCAGATAAAATTAAATTATTAAAGACAAATGTCCTGCCAAAGACAGTTAGGCGACGTCGTTTCTAATTTAGTAATGCACACTTTAGCTTGGATAGCCTTTCTTCCCAGTTTAATAATACATTTTGCTCTCTACTAAAGTAAATACCCAAAATTTTTATGACATCATTTGAGCAGTTAATATCCATCACATTATCAGTTCTGCCCTTCCAATCGTCCAAAAATAATCCCTTAGATTTATCTTTATTGACTTTAAGCCCTGATGCCTTTTGAAAATCTGTTAATACTCCATTTAAAATTCTAAAATCCGTATTTTTACCCGCAAACACAATCGTATCATCTGCATATTGAGAAACCGTTAGTAGCCTTTCTACGCCACGTATACATATTCCTTGAAAGTCATTGCGTTGCCTCAATGTGTCCCCCAACGATTCCATAGCTATGACGAATAGAAGCGGGGACAGTGAGCAACCCTGTCTGACACCTCGTTCCAACACTACAGGTTTGGATGGCTGATTTTTACTAAATAGCAACTTGTTATATCAGTATGTAAATTATTTACCCATTTATATAAATCTTGAACCAAAGCCAATATGGTCTAAAGACTTAAACAAGAAATCCCATTCTAGTCTGTCAAACGCATTCTCGTTATCAAGTGCTATTATTGCTGATGGGATACAATCCTTTTCAACTAATTGAATAATGTCCCGTATAAGCAAAGTGTTGTTTAATATTGATCTTCCTGGCACAAAGCAGGTTTGATCATGATCAATGACTTCGCCTAGGACTGTGCCAAGTTTTAATGTTAGTGCCCGAGTAATAATCTTATAATCTACACAGAGTAGAGAGATTGGTCTATAATTCTGTATTTTATTTCTGTCACCCCTCTTGTATATAAGCCGAACATATGCTTGGGCCATCGATGGAGGGAGATGCCCTTGCTTAAAAATGCTGGTTGCTATTTCTTCTAATACTGGCCCAAATATGTGCCAGAATGTTTGATAAAATTCAACTGGAAGTCCGTCACATCCAGGAGACTTTTCTAACTTCATACCTTTGAGGGATTTTGTCAAATCATCAATTGTTATTGATTGGTCACAGCTTTCGCGACATGAATCTGGAAGTCTTTTCGTTATAGTAGCCAAAATATCTCTAGGTGCAGTTTCATCGCTTCCATCAGATTTATACAATGATTTGTAAAATTCGGATACTGTTTCCATCATTTCCACATCTGAGCACACTGATACTCCATCATTAGTCTTCAGTGAGCGCATTAATTTCTCTATACCTCTTGCTTTTTCCAAGTTACAAATGTAACGTGTAGGCTTTTCGCCCTCGATGTGCATTTATGCTCTTGACCTTATTTTGGCGCCATCAAACTGATATTGCTCTATTTCATTTAGTCTACCTTTTAATTTAACTAATAGTTCGTAATAATCATGTTCCCCATCATTAATTTTCTTATTAATTTTACACACCGACCGCTGAAGCGCCTTTTTACGCTTTCGTATTTCACGTGCTTTCCTAATGGAATACTTCCTTGAAATATATTTCATGTCTGATTTAGCATCTTCCACCAGTCTGTTATACATTCATACCAACCTCTTCTTTCATCCTAATGCCTCCAACAACTTTCCACACATTTGCGAAAGCAACTATCTCGTAGCAATGCTACATTAAGTTTCCAAAATCCATCTCCTCGTTTGACCCAGTCAGCATTGTCTAATGTGATGGAAAACATATTGTGATCAGTGAAAGTTACTGGTTTTATGTTAGTTTTACACATGTACCCGTTCAATGAACGTTCTACATAGATCCTGTGTAACCTTGAAGCTAACCTTCCATCGGTTGAAAACCAAGTAAATTCCCGGCCTTCTGGATTCTCAATCCGATAAGTGTCTAACAAGCTTTTATTTCACAAATGTGTTTCAAAATATTATGCGAGGTGTCATTAAAATTAGCCTCATCTAATATGCAATTAATGTCACCGCCCATAATTAGGTTTTCAGGCGTTCTGTCTTGAATTATTGTGGAAACATCATTTAGAAATTCACGGCGCAATTGATGAGAGGTAGGTGCATAAAGGCACATCAAATTTAAACTTGTGTTTAGTACATCAATTGGTACACAAATCCATCGTCCATTTGTATCTGATGATGACGATATAACGTCAACATAGTTGAGACAGCGGGGCAGGATAAGAATGGCTACTCCAGCACTATTATCTTGTGATAAAGAATACAAAATATTCCCTTTTGAAATATCTTTGAGAGATTCATACACTTCAGTTTTTTGAATTTTGGTCACTTGTAGAAATATCAGAATAATGGCGCCGTAGACGATATTTCACGCTTCTCGCCGTTACATATGGCACTGACACTTCACTCCCTACTCATCGGTACATTACCATTTCATCTCTCATCTGGGAACTCTGTGTTTGAATGGATACATCTGATTCTGCAACTGACCTTGGATCATCATCCATATCATTTACTTCAATCTCAGATTTCTGAGCTATTGTCTTCTTTCTGACGCTTATTGCTACTTAAGTTACATTTGGCAGGAGCGTCATTTACCATATCTTCAAGCTGACTTAAATCAAGTGGGCTTAGCGGAAAATCGACTGAACTTTCCGTCTTCTGAGTCCTAAGCTTATCCTGTCCTAATTTTAATTCATCTAAGGAATTGTAAACTGGCACTTCTGTAAGATCATCATTTTTCTGCATGTCTTTTACAGCCACGTTTGGCTCCACTGCATTTTGATTATTTTCTTGACTTAAGGTTATACCCTCCTCTAATACTTGAATTTCATTAACCGTAGTTACTTTAACAGGATATGATGATTTGTGTGTGTCATTTACAGTGGCATGAACCACAGCAACAGCTTCTGTAGCGGTTGAGTCAGAAGCATTTGACTCAGTTGCATCCTTTAATGGGCGATTATCTCCTGATACTGAGGGCTTGTTTTGATTTTTTGGACAGCGCCATTTAAAATGGTCAACTGAACCACAGAGCAAACATTTGTTTCGATTGGGACAATCTGTTGCCAAATAGTCAGTACTTAGGCAGATCCGGCATTCTTTAATTTGTCCTCTATACCATAAGGGCAGGACAAAGCTGCCATCAAGCGTCAATCTGCTTGGTAAAGGGCTATCCACTTTATCAAACCAGATACGTCTTACACCGTTTTCTAGCGTTCTCTCAAAGGGATACGTTTCCCGTTCAATCTTTTGCACTTTGCCATACTACTTGAGTTCATTCATGATTCTGTCATCTGGAATTTCTAGTGTAACTTTCATCTTCACTAGCAACCTATCTGACTCGATTTTCTCTACGTTACAAACTTCGCCTTTTACAATAAGAACATCTTTTAGAAGCTTTTCCTTGACCCCCTCATTTGACACTGTTACATTCCAGACAGTTTTAGAAACATTGATAAGCCCCTGCAAAGTGGCAGGTCCCGCGCCAACGACTTTCTTTAACCCATGGTACATGTCGATAGCCGTGACACCACACCCCTTAGTTGTTATTTTAAGGCATAGGGTACGCTTATAGGTTGCCATGTTGGTTTGTAAAAGGAGGAAACCCATACTACTAGAATATATAATACAAATATATACTTATATAACACCAAGACGCCGGGGAAAGAGCTAAACACTAAATAAATAGTGTCCCCTTTTGAAACCCTGACGTCTGCCAACAAATATACGAATAGAGAGTACAGTCGTATATTTGTTAGTTTGAATCACTTTCTAAGTGGTTCACTAACACCTAACCGATTAAAGTGGTTTCCTATTGCATACTAACGTATTACAGACATATATTTGTTAGTCTGTTCAAGTTGACCGGGGACAGCCAACCGACTATAAAGATTTTTATAATCAAAGTACTAGGCTTACGCTTACAAATGACAAAGGAATAAATCCACTCACTCAAGCGATCTTGCCAAATATAATGGGCTAGCCAACTAACTATAGAAATAGCATACTGGCGCGGGGAGAAAAGTATTGCATTGACCACAGTAAGAGGAGACCTATTAAATGGCTGAAACCGCCATCTAGGAGGAGTGCCTTTAGAAAATGGAGACACAAAATGCGCTCCAACCAAGACAAGAAATTACAAATTAAACATAAAGTTTGAAAGGAAATACTAATACGAAATATATGTATAAAATTTATCTACAAAATCGCGCTAGAAACTAGCAAATTCGGGCAGCAATTGCAGAGCTAAATAAACGCGTGCGTTCACTTCGACTACTACTACTACTACTACTACTACTACTACTACTACTACTACTACTACTACTACTACTACTACTACTACTACTACTACTACTACTACTACTACTACTACTACAACTACTACTACTACTACTACTACTACTACTACTACTACTACTACTACTACTACTATCTACTACTACTACCACTACTATTAGCATTTGAAAACGACCTATCATGAATACTAAAGAGGAAACAGACGATCATAGGAAATATAGAAAGGCATTTTGGAGTAAGGCATTGGATACCAAATGCCCACAAAGTATTAACATTGATTCTGGTTCCCTGGGTAAACCTGATGTCATCCCGTTTTAGTGGAGTGGCTTAAGTCCAAATTTAGGTGATATCGTGACCTGCTGGAACAAAGCACCAAATTTGGCACAGATGTAGTTTAGGTTAATACGGAACTTTTTAGAGGGGGGGCTGCCAAATTTTAAAGGTCAAGGTCATGCTGATGTCAAGGTCAAATGCCAAATTATGGGTTTATCATATTTTCCCAGGGAATAACTGTGATATTATGTAATAAAGCACCAATCATGTCACAGAAGTACTTTAGGATAATAAGAAACACTCTTAGAGAGGGATGCCAATTTTTAAAGGTCAAAGCCATGCTGGGGGTCGAGGTCAAGCATAACATTATGTGGAATTTTTTAATCTTTTACCAGGGAATGGCTGTGAGATGACGTAATAAAGCATCATTTTGGCATAGTATAGTATTTTAGTATAATATAAAAAAAATTAGAGGTAATTGCCAAATATTGAAAGTCAAGGTTACAATACAGTCAAGGTCAAAGGTCAAACTGTGTGGAGGCTACATATTTTTTCATGAAATGGTCGCAATATGCTGTAACATACCATTAAAATTCGGTACAGATGTACATTGGGACAATATAAAATTTAAAAATGTGTTTATTGATATGCATAGCTATC
The DNA here is from genome assembly GCA_034401795.1 of Chaetoderma sp. LZ-2023a. Taxonomy (NCBI): domain Eukaryota; kingdom Metazoa; phylum Mollusca; class Caudofoveata; order Chaetodermatida; family Chaetodermatidae; genus Chaetoderma; species Chaetoderma sp. LZ-2023a. Next base: position 127,901,695 of record CM067372.1, read on the forward strand.
TATAGTTTGAAAAGAAGACGTGTCTGAAAATAAACCGCAGTGTAGCGCACAGCATAACACAATTAAATTCATAACGGCTGTGAAATTCTAATAGAGTGGACACTTTTAAACTAGCAATTAAAATAAATAGCAAAACATTAATGCAGTCATTCCACATAAGAACGATCTACAGACACTTTTAAGATTGCCATGGAATCAGATTAAAACACAAAATTGACGTAATTTAATTGAAACATCAATTGCGAGATGTATAAGCATACACTAGTATCGGTATTCATTTGATTTTTTATAATAATGCAAGGCCCGGGGGTAATTTTATAAACTGTTATTCAATTTAAAATGAAAACGCGTTATCGCTTAGATTACAATTCTCTCATTGTCATCTGCTATCATGTCTTATACAGTTGTATAAATTGATGGAAATTTTCGCCTGTTAGTTGCTAGTGACTAAATTCTGCGCTTGCAATACAATAGACCGTTTGAACCGTATATATTAGACCTTCCCGACAGAACGGACTGGACAAATTGCTTAATATGTGAAACGGACGATGACATATTAAAATGTTCCGAGTCCAGACAAGACGGGAAAGGTCTACAACCATATGAGGACTTTATGAAAAACGTTTCAGAAAGTTACATTTAATGCCTGTTGATGTATGTTTTCCTGAAAGCGTTAATGCAAATGACCTCCATGCCAACAAGGCAAAGTGGCACCTTAATTGTCAGCTTAAATTTTCTAGTTCAAAACTTCAGCGAACTCAAGAAAAACATGACAAAAAGAGAAATATTAAACAGTGTGGGGATGATATCGTACAAAGAAAATCAAAACGCACCACACCCTCTGATGAGTCTAAACACTGAGATAGGTGTATCTTCTGTAAGCAAACAGAATGGGTACTTCATATGTGTAGTACATTAGAACTGGACACCTCGCTTAGAGAACAGGCAACGGAAATGTAAGACACAGATCTGTTAGCCACACTTGCAGGTGGTGATTTGGTAGCCATTGATGCAAAATATGACAAGCATTGTATGAATAGGTTTAGAAATCTCTACAGAAGTATACAAAGAGTCCAACCAGTCCCATTAACGCTTAATGAGCAGAAAATGACCGAGGCGAGGGTATTTGCTGAACCTGTATCATTCATTGATACCAGTTTGGAAGACGGTGTTTTTATATTCAGATTAGCAGACTTGCATAAAACGTATGAAAATCGGCTTACATCATTAGGGCTTCGAAAATCAATAAACAAAACCCGGTTAAAGAACAGGCTTATGTAGCACTATCCCAATGACTGCCAGGAACAAACAGATGGCAACAACACTCTTCTAGTCTTTAACGAAGGTCTAAAAGAACCACTTGAAATGCGTAATTTCGATAACGATGCCCTGTCAATGGCACATGTAGCTAAAATCATACGGAAGGAAATGTTTGAGACAGAATTTCCCAAATTCTCAGGTAGTTTTACTACAGATTGTCAAGACAGTTCAGTGCCGAATTCCCTCAAAGTCCTGGTTTCGATGCTGCTGTATGGGTCAAATATCACAGAGCGGAATGCTGGCAACTCGCATGCATGCCTGACTATAAGCCAACTAATCAGGTTCAACTCTAAGCAAAAGGCTAAGGGAGCAGAAAGGACACGTCATCGCAAGGATAAAGAGCCCCCATTGCCATCATATATAGGTCTGAATGTACACACGAAAACCCGAAGTAAAAAAATTGTGAATCAACTTCATGAACTTGGTGTTAGTATGAGTTATGAGCGTGTATTAGAACTGGAAGACTGGCTCACAAATGGAGTCTGTCAATGGTTTAATGAGGAAGACTTAGTATGTCCTGCACAAATCCGTGAGGGTGTGTATATAACAGGAGCCCTTGATAATTTAGATCACAATCTCACATCACAAACAGCTGAAGGGTCTTTTCATTGAACTAGTATAAGCTTGTTCCAGCTCCCTACACAGTCTAATCCTGGAATATCTAGACCACCCATCACAGTTCCACCTCCAGTGTGCACCAAAAACCCTTCCCTCCCGGACAGCTACCACATAGTTCCAGCTGTAGCATGCAACACCAATCTTTTAACTGTTCCAGAGGCACATGTTGTAGATGACACCCCTGACATGTTAAATACAGCAGTTGAACAAGAGAACCACTGGTTAGGACGTGAGAAAAAATGACGTCATTGCATGGGCTGCTCATCATGCTGATCGCCAGCCAGATAACCCAGATCCACCTGGGGTAAGTGTTATGTTGCCTCTGTTCTATGAGAAAGCAGCTACGATGGCCATGGTTAAACATGGGATGAAAATGGTTAAACTTGTCATTCAAAAACGAAACCCTGGGCGAATATCAGGACTGGTTGGTGATCAACCAATTTACGCTCTGGCAAAGTATGCACAGTGGAATTGGCCACAAACCATAGGTGAATCTAGATATATAGTCGTAATGGGTGGTCCACACACAGAGATGGTATTGTGGAGGGTAGTAGCATACCTCTTGTATGGATCAGGGTGATGTGTAGCACTGAGCGAAGCTGGTGTTGCCACTGCCGGAACTGCAGACTCCTTCCTGAAGGTGGCGCACCTCACTAGGACACGGCATGCCCATCAAGTAACTGTCATGGCTCTTGCAAATTTACAACATGATGCTTTCAACACAATGTGCAATCCAGGAGATGTGCCTTTTGAGGACTGGGAAGTTGAAATGATACATAACAGCCCAATCTTTGAGTTCTGGGATAAAGTCTTGCATCTTGAACTGTTGGTGCTAGTTTTTGTTCGATCGCACAGACAAAGAAACTTTGCCCTATCTATAAATGTGCTTGAAACACTAGCACCATGGTTTTTTTGTGCTTGGCCACACAAATTATGCCAGATGGCTACCAGTTCACATCAGAGATATGAAGGCTCTCCCACAAGAAATACGAAATGAGTTTGAGGCTAATTGGGTGTTCACGAAGAGTAAGCGAAAATTCGGGAGCATGCCTCTCGACCAAGTACATGAACAAAATAATGAAAGTGAAATAGTACGGTGGTGCCAATGGCCTGACTGAAAATCCTGCTGCTCTAAAACGATGGATTATAGCAGGACCTGAACTGGCCAGGATCCTCACAAAGTTTGATGAACTGTATCACATGACTGATCAAACATCCACTAGCCATGAACAGGGGCATTCAACACAAGAAACTTTCCAGAATCAGGTTAACAATATGTGCAACACCATATTGGCAATGGGTAACCCATTTATGGATAAGTCAAATGAACTCATGACTCTGGACACACACAATTGTATGGATGGCACAGTTGTACAGGCATTGCACACGATGGAGACATTGGGTAATGAGCAATATTCAAACTATGTCAAGGATGTGCTTGTTAAAAGGAAAGAATCAATCCATAGGCCCATAAGCTCTTTAAGCGTCCTCACGACATTAGCGGGAACCCAAAGGCAAAACAACGATTCCAAGAAATAAAAAACGACTGCAATCTATTCAGTCAGCTATTCATCGATGCACAAGTCCGCAGCATAAAGATGGATGAATTCTTCAGACATAAAAATCACCCATGGCCACCAGCATTGTCTCTACAGGGAATACTCCGTCTACCAAGCAACAAAGCAGAGCTACTGCATTGCATTGATCCAGCTGTCCAAGCAGAAACACCATCTCACTTTGATGCCAAAGTATTTGATGGTGCTGCCATAGTACATGCCTTGCCACAGGAAAGTGCATCTACTTTCGGTGAATATAGTGACAAAGTTTTCATCCCAGGGACAGAGAGACAACTTACAAACTATTCCAGAATTGACATAGTTTGGGACACTTATAACTGTGACAGCCTGAAAACAACAACTAGAGAAAAACGAGGTAAAGGGGTTCGGAGAAAGGTGTCCCGCAATGGTAAGTTACCACCTTGCTTTGCTGATTTCCTTCAGGATCCTAGAAACAAGGAAGAGCTATTTGCTCTGCTGACAGAAGATAACAAACTGGTATTCATTACCTCTGGCCCGACAGTGCAGTCAACTCACTCCAATATCACAATGGGAGAGAGTGGTCATGAAGAGGCAGATAGTAGAATATGCCTCCATTTGAATGATGCTCTTAAAGAGGGTGCAACTTCTAACCTCATTAGAACCGTGGATACTGATGTGATTGTGATTCTGGTGGGAGTTTTCCATGATCTTATACAGTGTCATCCAGATATGCAGCTAAGGGTTGGCTGTGGTACAGGAAAACAGTACCGATATTATGATGTTAATTCAATCTGCCAGGAACTTGGTGAGGACAAAGCTCGTGCTCTACCATTTTTCCATGCCTTCTCCGGTTCTGATACAACATCACAGTTTAGCGGTAAAGCCAAGCAATCTGTTTGGAAGACATGGAAAGCATATCCCACTGCCACAGAAGCATTCATCATCACACCACTGTCTGCATATGTTCCACTAGACATTATATCTCCAGTATTCAGAATAATAAAAAGATTTACCTGTATCATGTATGACAACCCTAGTCCACATTTTGATGTGAATGAGCTTCCACAGGAGCTATTCACAAGGAGAGTTAAGATGATGGAGAAGCTTCCTCCTACTCAAAATGCACTGCTCCAACATGTTAATCGATGTATATACCAAGCCAGTATTTGGAGAGGAAGTTTGAATCCAAAGATATCTGCACCTACTCCTGAAGGCTTTGGGTGGACCAAAGGAGACACTGGGTGGTGCCCATTGTGGACAACTCTACCAGCTGCCGCTGTTAGCTGCAGAAAATTAATCAAGTGTGGATGCAAGGCGACGCCTAGTTGTTCAAAGAATTGCAAGTGCAGGAATGCAGGTCTCGCATGCACAGTATTGTGCCTTTGTCATGGCAGTTGTGAGACATTTTGACTTTAATCGACTGACTTTGAAACCACGCATGTAGTCTCAGTGTAATTGCCATGATTGGAATTGCACAATTGAACATAAAACTGTTGGTTTAGACAGCACGTTTATGTTTCTATTTTGGAAATAAGACCCCACCACAATTTTACATTTTGACATTGACCTTAGTTTGGCAAACCCTCTAGAGAGATTTGCATTATGCTAAACCGTGTTGTGCACATTTTCCAACCTCAGAATACAAATGTACCATTTAAATTAACATTTCCCGCATTTATTCATAATGGGAGGGGCCAAGACCTCAAATTATCCTTTTGAACAATGAACCCAGGAACAGCACTGACTAAGGTACACCAGTACAAAAACCTGGCTTTGATACAGCATGTCATAGTAATTATATGTAAAATATGAAAACAACACACAATTTGATATTTGACCTTGTCCCTAGTCGTGGCCCTGACCATTAAAACTTAGCAGACCCATCTGAAAAGTTATGCATTGTACCATGGTACATCTGTGTCAAAACCTGTGCTTTTTGCAGCATGTTACACACATTCGCTGGGAAGAAATATAAAAAATCCCACATAATTTCACCTTTCACCGTGACCTCTGCATGACCTTGACATTTAGACTTTGGCAGCCCACTCTAAAAACGTTTGTATTGTCTTCTAATACATCTGTGCCAAATTTGGTGCTTTGTTATAGTGTGTCACGGTCATTCCATTGAGAAAATATGGAAAAAACGCATAATTTGACCCGTGACCTTGAGCTCTGTGTGACCTTGATGTTTAGACTTTGGCAGCCCACTCTAAAAATTATTGTATTGTCCTCTAGTACATCTGTGACAAATTTGGTGCTTTATTGCAGTGTGTCACGGTCATTCCATTGGGAAAATGTGAAAACCCCCACATAATTTGACATTTGACCTTGACCTCTGCGAGACATTGACCTTTAAAATTTGGCAGCCCCCGCCAACAAGTCGTATTTCCCTCAAGTACATCTGTGCCAAATTTGGTGCTTTGTTCCAGCAGGTCACGATCGTTCCCCTAAGCCACTCCACTATTTAGACCAATGTACAACCGAAAGAAATGGTGAAATTGCTAAAATTCTAAGGGATGAATATATGGAATTGCAAAGCAAATTACTTAACACATTTAGTTCCCGACCATTTATTGTTTTAAAAAAATCCAAACCGTAGGAAGATTTTTAGTAAAAGCTAAATGGATGTAGGCATTTAACCCTCGTTCAACCACGGTATCACCGCCCATTGTTTACTGGGTAAAGCAGGGTTACTAGTGTCTATTTTTACATGCTTTTCCTGTGAAGAATCATGGTCTATGTCAACCAACATCTTTCAGTCTTATTCATTTTATTTGACACATGTCTTCCGAACAATAGCTTTCACAGAATCTTATAGTGTGAGGAGTTGTCCAGACAAGGCTTAATGATCACCATCCAGGATAAGCGAATGTTAATTTTCCTTTGTGCGAAATCACCAAAACAAAACAAATAACAAATCTCAGCTAAAAATATTAACAAGAAATATTCTCTTCATGGAAAATCTGAGCCAGTGCATTTGACAGTAAAAAACTGCTGCTGCTGCTGCTGCTGCTGCTGCCGCAGCTGCTGTTGCTCTAAGTGCATGCATCCCTTCCTGCAAATTCCAGGAAATCCTTTTGAGAACACGTCATACATAGGAATTCCCTCTCGCGGCAGGAAGCGGCAAGTGCTAAGCATCGCTTCATGAGCGATCCCTGACGCATACGCCCGCCCGCATTAGTGTGTTTTGTCACTCTTAATATCATATGTTTGAAATCTGACAGTGCGCTCACGTGACGCCTCCGTGATGCACACATCCTGTCTGTTCTGCCCATTATCATTATAACATTTTCATCATACCAAATCATTATATCATTATATCATTACATCGTTATATCATTATATCATTATATCACTATATCTTTAAATCATTATATTAGTATATTGTTAAATCATTTCATCATTAAATCATTAAATCAGTATATCATTATATCAGTATATCAGTATATTATTAAATTCTTTAATCATTATAACATCATATCATTATATCATCAAATCATTATATCCTTATATCATTATATGATGACATCTGTATATCATTAACCTTGCATATTTATCATTGCATCACTTTCATTGTTTTGCTTTCATTATATGATTGGCATTGTAGCAATATAGCATTATTTGTGGGCGTTTCTCCATCTCCTCAGAAGACGCCATGTCAGGCGGACATCCCAGACGCCCAACAGGAACGCATCTGTCATTTATATGTCGTCTATAATGTCATTCAACTTTGCTGAAAGGCGGTAGACTGGAATCAATGCTTTTGTCTTAAAATCATTAGAGGAAGGCATTCGTAAATATATGTATTGTGGCCATGCTTACCTTACCACAGTTACAATGGCCCTTTCCAGTTTATCCATCCATTATGGCGTCATAATCAACTATATGACGTGTAAGATGACGTCATAATCAATGACGTCACACGTGATGTAGATAAGCACATCACGAGCGCATACTTGGTGATACTAAGCGTTGCTACTATTTAATAAACATTCTGTTGAATATTTTGCAACTAATTTGAGTAGGCGCTTCCACAGGCAGCAACAACACCCAGCCAAATAAGTTTCAAAATATTCAATGACCTACCTGTATAGTTTTCTGGAAATTGATAGGCAGTGAGCTCAGGGATCAATTACAATACAAGCTAGGTGTGGATGGAGCATAGCCAGAGATGGACGAGGCATAGCTAAAACAGGAAAGGTCCATTGGTTGAGTCTCCTATCTTGAACTTGGAATGTGGATGGTATCATTCAGGAATGCCAAAAATTGTTGTACTTTACGACATTATTCGAAACACCGTGTGCGTTCAAGGGTTTTCTATAACTATTCGTTTATTGCTATATATTGTGATAACCATAGATCTAAGTGTATTCCCCTCCAACAAGGGCAATATAGAATCGTTCATCCATTCCAAAAATGTCTAATATCACGTTCACGGCGCTATATCTTCCCATACCATTAGTATGGATGTCTTTAATAGCGACTTATCGTCGACGCTCCAACAAGGCCAGGGCGTGACCGGAACAACAGTGGTGTCTCCTTCAGCGTTGTTCAAATTTGAATTGATGTTAGTTTGCTTTTCCTCTTTGCATTAGCTTGGTATTATCCGATCGAGCGCCTATAACGCATCATCCAGAGATGGCCATGATGTCTTGACTAATTTGACTGGGATATGTCTATAACATCCACTCATTCGCTGATAAGTCTACAAGCTATATAGGATACACGTTCAAGTGTATGTGCTTTCGCCAGGCCACTGATGTATGTAGTGATTCTTATCAGTACCGTCATACAATAATTGGCATAATATAATGGCAATCGATGTGCTTGGATCAATGTCACACATAAAGCTGTGATTGAGCATTAAATCATGCAAACACTGAAATTCTACCGTTTCATGACACGCATAAGCTAAATACGGATAAAATAGATTACATAATATTTTAACATTAAAAACAAGTTGTCAGGAAACTGTAAAACTGTGATATCGCAGTTTCACGACAAGCGTACTGCTAAGAAAGATGCCGGTAAAAAAGATAACATAATATTTTAACGTTGAAATCAATTTGTCATAATGGAAGGCTATATTTATCAAATGGCTTCGCGGGAGAGTCTGTCTGTGGAATTTGCTCAGTGTCTATGGATTGAGAATGCTCCTCTCCCACACCACCCACCCAGGATGATGTTTTATTACAATTACATTCGTTGCTATGAAAATATGACGTCAGGCTTTAATATTACATTGTGATGTCATACTAGCAATGAGGCACCGGGTTCGATTTCTCATGTACAACTGTCAATCAAAGCATCATTTATCTATGCAAATATGGTTTAGATTTACAGTACCGCTACTGAGATAGAGACTTGTTCCCGGCTGTACTATGAACTGTACACTGTGTAACCGTCTACACAGCTATACCACCCGCCCGGAGGCAGCCAAGACACAAAGACAAACACATATCGCACCTGCGTTACATCTAATAACCTATCATTACACACAATTCTCGTCGTCCATTTGATAAAGTCTTTGATTGACCCGATGTCTAATTGGAAATGGACGATTTGTAATCAGTGACTAAGCGAGTTTTATCCGAGGAACGTTGTCCTTCTACCATTGTACATAGCTCTTCTACTCTATTCATAACCAGGGACCCGTCAGGTTATAGTACTAGGTCAGATCAATGGTTTGGTATTGGGACTTCTCGAGAAGCCTATTGATCATAGTACTGATAATTGCTTTCAATAGATAAGTTTAGTGTTCACTACAGCCAGAAACAACACACATACAATACTAAGAGTGCATATACTTCACACTGACACAAATACCTTAACTCATACAACATGAACACACATGCATATACTCACCAACTCTTTGCCGTGTACATAGAGTCATACACACAAGTATGAATGTGAACACCCACATGTGCATGCATGTACTCACACATGCACGCACCAGACAGCATGCGTACAACCACAAGAAGTCACACGCCTACTGCATGTTTTAACTATTAGCACGGCTTCTTTGATCCGTCCATATCTAGTTATTAGGTTAAAGCTGTTCAAGAATGCTGGCAAGAAAGGATCAATTGAGGGATCTATTTCTAGCTATGCACTGTCCATATATAGATAAGCTTCACCCACTTTTGGCCTGGCTCCAGACTCACCCTCCAGAATACCGTTCTATGTACCCGCGCACATATCCCTGGATGAATTTATGATTACAAACTACTAAGTACGTAAAAATGCGCACTACGCACGCGCTTGATAGAGCTTGCTAGAGCTTGCTAGAGCTTGCTAGGCTTGTGCTGCTGACGCGGTATGGGGAAGGGCTACTTATTCTATTTGCCCGTATTCATAAATTACCAATACGAGGCCGATTCCCATCATCCTTGGAACTATCATAGCCAGGATTCGTGGAGAATCACTAATCTTTTTACATAACTAAAATCGGTTAGGTAATGTATGAGATGTCGTTAAGTATATATTCCCTCATAATTAGCATACATGGTACTATTATACACCATGGCGCATAGCCGCGTATGAAGAAAGGTCATGGCCACGTGCTTCATGCCCGATAACCGCTTATCGTGGTAATGCTCTCATTGGCTAAAATTGGCCTAAATGGGCTCTGATTGGCCACAGAAAGTAATATAAAGACTCGATCGACCATGGTTCCTCTTACAGAGGAGGCGGTAGCTCAGGCGGTAACCTGCAGAGCTGTGAAACCAGTGACTCCGGGATCGCGTCTCCGTTCGGCGAACTGACAATCTCTGGATACATCGGCAATCTCCTTCACTCCTCGTCGCCTCTCTCCATACAGACAATAGACAATAGACGAAACGAATATGGCGTCTAATAGTTACAACGATTATGCAGTCAGGAAATTGCATGCTAGGTAGCGTTGCATGCTGGGTGACATAGTATGCTGAGTAAATTGAACAGAAACCAGCAGGCATCTCATATCTCGTACAAAATGGTCTGTATTTAATGGGACACGAGAACTTTAAGCGAATGCAGTATTTTCTATGAAAAACTAATAATTAACTAAAGATAGAACAATATTCTAGATAAAAATATCTAGAAACGGCGCTCGCCGCCGTTACAATCTATATAGTTAAAAATACAATTAGGTTTAAACTGACCAAAATGCACCTACTTGTAATAGGTGCGAAAAATGAATAATAATAACTGAAATTCGCCTTTTAGTCATCGCCTCCTGTCAGAGGCGGCTGATAATGTTCTAGCACATATTCGGCGTTGGTGCAGCTAAACTTTAACGAAAAATCTTTACTGGTCCTAGTCCCCATTAGTCATCAGTGCTATCTTACGGCGCCCTGGTCAAGGGTGTGGACTAGAGATGATCGGGTAGAAGTTTATATATGCTGAAAAGGTTAATTACTTGCTAAGTGAGTAATTATGGTCGGAGAATGTGCTAATTGATTTCTGTTTCTAGAAAGTCTGTAAACGGTTTAGTGGCCGAAATGAAACAAAAGATGAAGACACACGCATGCTACAGGTTGAAGTGCCTGGTTGTGAAAGTTAATAGAACACGTCACAAGACGAACGGCGTCGCAGCTCAGACGCAGCGTCGAATGCAATGTTCATAGTGAAATTTGGCTTAGCATAACGTATTCCTAAGCTCTATCAATAGCACTAGATGTGTGATGGGAGTAACCACGTTTCTGGGTATAAATGGGTACCAGCCTAGAATGGCGTGAATGGGAGAGCTATTAGACCTCCATGCCTTCAGGAAGGTCACCATAGTCAGCTATTCGTTTCTTCAGCCCCGCCACAAATAGGTAGGGTGCTTACTTTATGCTTCTGTCTTGTCTGTGTTATATGCGATTGCGTGGGACACTTGGTTAGGGGTCGCGCTTCGGCTTCAGTACTGACGGGGGTGGGTTTAATGGGGTGGTGGGTGGGGGTGGGGTGTATTGGTTGGGGTGGGGTGGGTGGATGGGTGGTTGGGTGTCTGTGTGTGTGAGGGGGTGTGGTGGTGTGGGCTGGTGGTGGGTGTGTGGGGGGGGGAGCTCGGGCACATATTCCCGGAAGATGACCTGTGTTAAAAGGTAAGTAAGAATAAGCCATTAGCGGCCTAAACATCGCTGTGTCTGGACCTAAAACATAGTTGGATAGTCTAGCTCCACAAGAAGGCCCGCCGAAATAGAGCGGCACCTACTAACATATCAATAGAGATTCCGCAAGGACGACTTCTGTCAAAATCATCTAGCAACACGTAATACAGTAAGCATCCCCATCGGACTCATAGGCAATTCATCCCATATCATTCATTCTAGGTTTATGACGATCAGTAGGCTGATCCTCCTCATCCACCTTTGGCATAGAGTTGTTCCTGAGATGGAGGCTCGCGCGAGGCATTACTCTCATGGAGTCAAAAACTTCTCACTGTGGAGAAGGTTATCATTTGTGTTCTTGTCGGAGGCCCGCACGAGGCACATAGACCTAGCGACAAGAAATATCCTACCGACGGGGTTTTCAATTTTGGCGGGAATGCTCAACCTGGCCGATTGGAACGTGATTGTTCCTCCGGTCCTAGAGGCCGGTCTCTGTATCCTCCCCCCCCCACCCCCGGTAGCACTCACTCTTGTTCCCGAATCGCCGAGTCCAGCTAACCAGGGTCGGACGCCGAAGACGCCGAGGCGGGATGGCGCAGAGCCGCCGGAGCTACATAGCACTTTGAACCATGCACTCCTAGAGTTGCAATTACGAGGGAACTATAGAGGTGAGCTGTTGAATATTTTGAAACCCATTTGACTGTTAACTGTTGCTGCCTATGGAGCCAAATTAGTTTCAAAATATTCAACACACGGATTATTAAATCGAGAATTCACCAGATTCATTCAATTCAGGCACTTTCGTGACTGACGTTTATCGCTTCCATGGGAAACCTTATTCATTTGATCTCATGTCAGCTAAGACATATTTTGATTATGACGTCAGCTACTTGATCGACACATCGGGTCTCTCCATTGCTTGGTTACAACAGCATGGTTACATAAGTAAATCTAGCAGAGTCATATATTTTGTGAAGGAATTTCATAATCTTTTGCCAATAAGTCACTTCAAACATGAAGCATTGTCAAGTCTTATTCATTTCAAAAGTGAAATGTGCGTGTGCGTGTGTGCGTGGTGTGTGTGTGTGTGTGTGTGTGTGTGTGTGTGTGTGTGTGTGTGTGTGTGTGTGTGTGTGTGTGTGTGTGTGTGTGTGTGTGTGTGTGTGTGTGTGTGTGTGTGTGTTCCCACTTCAAGGGAGCGAATCACCCGAGGCACGGTCGACTGACGACATACTGTTATCTATGGTCTGCAATTAGCTGCAAAGGGCACGATTTTCGCACCATTTCCATACTAGCTCTAGACAATAGTTTCCATTCCAAAATCTTGCTGAACACGACAGGTGTGACACATGTTTTTAATGTAAAATGCCGCCAGTAATTAGATTATGGAAATATTGCGGGTTCTAAAGCTCAATTAAAACGTTGGTTCATAGTTTTAATGTAATGATAACTGTAAGGTCATTGTTTAAGACATATTTGTTCACAAAATGATCTATCACACGCTCCATATCCAGAATTTGTTTACAGAGGTGATTAGCTGATTTCCTCCTGATATTGTTGTCTTGCATCATTCAATTGCCTCTTTCCGCACTAAGAATTATTATTGCAAAAAGAACCAGTACAAAACACCAACAGCTTGCTGCAACAATATGGCACATACAAAGCAGTCATCTTTCTTTTCTTCATTACCCTGCAGATGTTTCCAAATGTCGTGGACCAATTCATTGATGCAATGAATAAGGCTAAAAATGAAATGTATACATTCAGACAAATTGTGTTTTAATCTCTTGGCAGCGAGATGAAAGAATCGACTCTATTTCATGACTCGGGTGATGGCTAGATAGCTTTGTCAGGGTGTAAACCATTTACAGATCTGAAACTGATGCCGAACGATTTGTGACGTCTCTTACTTCTCCATATTGACAAATTCTATCACATAGATTGAATTATCTAACCACGTTTAACGGGAAAATCAGACAGCTTGGGTTTTCGGAGAGCTATTATATAATGCCAGGCTGAGATCGATAATGAATTGCAGATTTTATTGTATGAATATAGTGCATTCAATATCTGTATAAGATACATTAAAGTCATTATGATGCAACGTGTATTTTCTTTATTTATTTTAATCTAATTTGTCTGTGAGCTGTTAGAAATTCGGATGAACACTATAAACCCTTACCAAACTGTATGCCGATATTTTTAAAAGATTAATTTGAAACTAAATTGTCCTTGTGATACTGACTACAACATTAACTATTGTCTGGCCTCCCTGAATGCTTAATCTTAAAGTAATACTGTGGGATATTGACGTCAAAGAGGTGATCTCTGAGGTCGGACGAAATCGCCACACTGGTAAAGTCAACTTGACATATAAAGCAATATTGACGGTTCTAGAAATCATAAATACACAGTGCCATCCATTGTCAGATAAATAGGCCTTGAAAATCTATATATCACTACATGTAATGTATCCATACCACCAATCGGCTTCATGAAATACAATGACGTAATAAGAGCACATGGTTTCATTCTATGTGACACTAAGCAGGAATCAATGGTATTTAATGACTTTTATTGGTTTTGAATATAAGACAATGCCTATCTCTAAAACTACATTGAGGTAAGATAGCACTTTCTTTGACAACACTATTTAAAACAATGAATATCAATAATCTAGGCCCGGAATTTTTTGGGGGGATTGGGAGGGGGAGGGATGGGGTGGGGGGGGGGGGTGAGGGAGGAATAGGGGAGCATTATTGGTGTAAATCATTTATAGTTAGATACTTGGAAACTACGCTATGTGTTCATTAGCGAGAGAAGAATTTGTGACGCCCTGTAAATTTTGAAGATGTAATTTCTTGGGAACTAGGTTCTAGAAGGATTGGAAGTGTGCTGACCCCATCTATGTTGCCTCTCACTGTTATCAGACTTTGTTTTGGCCAAATAGCCAAAAACAAATGATCACAAATTAGCTAATTTCCAATGCATATGCTGCATTAATCTGAATGTAAATTGATATTATTTTAGGATCATGTGTGAGACTGTCAATTGAGGTATATATAGCAGTTAAATGTTTACATTATCATACACGCATCTACAATGAAAGTGAAATGCGGCAGAAGTAGAATGCCAACACTATGTAGTATTAGCAGTAAATGGCACCCGAAACCTTGTAGCAAATCATGGATTAAAATGGTTAATAAATTGGTTATTGTTGTAGCTCGCCGGGTCGCATCGGGTCGTTCTGAGGCACACGCCACGCCACTTGTGCATGACGAAAGGTGATGCAGGTTAGCTCCCGGTCTCGAGGTTACAGACTCAGAGCGACGCTTACCAGCGTGAAACAAAGACCGGCTCCTAAGGCCGGTGGAACGCAATCGTACCGGTGGGGCCGTGCGACCATCGCCGCTAACATTAAAATGTACAGCATCAGCCCATGAATTTGTGTCACCGGTATGCCTGTCCATAGCAATTTCGTGATCTATGGACTTACAAGATTTGAAGGGTGACCTAAAGTAACTAAAAGTAATTAAATATATCTAAATAAACTATACAAGTTTGTGAGATACAATGATATTTAAATAATACATAACATAGAGAAAGCCTGATGAACCTT
This sequence comes from Chaetoderma sp. LZ-2023a, assembly GCA_034401795.1. Lineage (NCBI taxonomy): Eukaryota > Metazoa > Mollusca > Caudofoveata > Chaetodermatida > Chaetodermatidae > Chaetoderma > Chaetoderma sp. LZ-2023a. The sequence continues at coordinate 127,916,865 of CM067372.1, forward strand.
TAAATGTGGAGTCACCGGCGGTACCACACAGACTCGCAGGTCCGCAGAGGTACCCATGTAAAGGAGACTCCCGCATACGATATCACTAATTAACTTAGTATAAGCTAGTATACTTCTATTCTGAAAAGGAAAAGGAAAGCAAGAAAATCCTGAGTGGCAAGAGGCATTGTGCCTCACGCGGGCATTACTTTTGATGCTGTGTCTTTGGGTGAGAAGTAGTTGCCTCGCGCGGGCCGTCATCACTGGATCCTTGCGAGAGGCAAGTGCCTCGCGCGGGCCTCCGTCACATGAAAATGCTGCCACCACAGAGGTGGAGGGACAGAGTGGACCAGAAAGGGCTACTCTGTATTCAACCAAAAGTGCTGTAAAGAAAAGATAATCCTAGTGAAACTATAACTAAAAGTGTTGCGTGCTGTTTTACGTGAAGACGAGACGAGCGATTCCCGAATTCTTATGTAGTTCCAAGATGCTGAATTAGTAGGTGCCGCTTTTATTTATGTGGGCCTTCTTCTATGTGTAACCTACCTTTTAGGTTTTAAAGACACGAACTATGTCAGGCCGCAAATGGCGGGAACCCTACATAGCTTTGGATATGGTGAGTGTACATGTTACATTGCAAGACATCCGAACTCGATTAGGCTCCGGGTGCTTTGCTCCGTAACCACATAAAACATCACAGGACGATGGTTACCTTGTTACACAAGCAGCTAATTCCAATTGACCTGTCGTTACGTTGGGGATTAGTGAGACGAATATCCACCGCAAATGTCCTTCCCGCAAGGGCGTGGCCGATTCCAACATCATGCCCAGACATTTGTACAGAATTCGGTGGAGATGCGCATCTCGTCCGTCACCACATCTTATGGAGCTAATTTATTGACCTCACATTAGGTTTATATCCAAGTTGCCCAAATATGCACTGCGGTGCAGGAGATTATATCCTAAAAGACATAAAGAGAAATAATAATAATAATAATAACGTTTTCGCAGTGCTTCCTACATTAGCAATGGCACTAACTAAAGAGTATCCTAAGAGACAGGGGAGGTGTATGTAACACCGCACCTTGGCCATCACCGCTCGGAAACCTCCAATAGTTTCCCAGGGTCGGATCAGTCCATGGTGTGGATAGGGACATCCAAACAATTAAGAAGCCATAAGGCTTAGTGGAACATGAAGAAAGACAATAACTTTATAAATATGAGGCCCTATAAGTATATTGTCCAATTTAACACAACCTTGCCGGTGCACAAGGCTAGATTACCGTAACGACCGGAAAAGAGGCGTATACTATATGTCTCCTAATGAAGAAATTGTCTCTAATCATATTAAACCTATCCTATCGAGCTGAATAGAAAGGTTTAGTCGGTAGCATGCCAGGAACAGAGTTAATAGCACGGACAGCGACCTTAGTGAAACATGACGGTGGCGGGAAAAGGCGATGCATAAATAAATGTTGCTGTCTAGTATTCCCTAAATGCACTGCGGTCCTAAGTTTTCTATAAATAAACAAAACATATGAACTGATGGCTACTTGCCATATACCTAACTAACCAAATACAGAACGGTGACAGTATGTGAATTGATTAGAACAGTAATAATATAGGTTGATAGGTAACCTAATACGGTGCGGGTAGTAAAACACCTTACAGTAAACAAGGATAAATATGAACAGTAATAATAAAGAACTTATAAATTGCGGTCCTAAGACCGGGAAGGTGCCTGTTAGTCATCGGTACCATTTACAGAGGAAAATACGGTAATTAAAGAGTAATTAAACGAGTAACTAATGAATAATTAAAGATGTAATTAAAGATATATCATGTATAGTTACTTGAATACCTAGTAGCCATTCTTAATTGCGGGCTACTATGTTACTGAAATCGAGACGTCACTAGAACCGTGACGTGAGTCGATGCGTTGTCTGGAAGCTGGATGTTCTCATCGCATGCTGTTGCTCCGCAAGACAGGGTTCCCGTATGTTGTCCCAGGACGGTAGTGGTACGATCTCAGGACAGTATAACATAGTTATAAGTAAAGTCTACTGAATAACTAGTAAGTTCTACACAATATTGCGGTAGATATGAAAGTTCTCGCTATAACAACGGTGAGTTATAATGTTAAAATAATCCATTAACAGAGAGGGTTATTGATACAGTTGTAATTAAGATATACCTATTTAAGCTTCACAGTGTGGGGTGCGTCAAATAGCTCTTGTGGCGCACTGAGCAAAGTTTACTCGGCTGCGGTCAAAACGTTAAACTATCACACACGACATGCAGTGTGGTGGTTGAATATCCACTTTTCGGCATGGCTGGCAGATCCGGTGAGTTATCCACAGAGGAACATCGCTGGCTCTACATCATGTAGAATTACATTACTGGACCTTAAGGGTCCACCGTTAAATAGTTTCTATTCAGTTATTAATTAAACAAGAACAGATTACACTATGATGATCTAATTCATGGTGCGGTGGCCCGAAAGCTGTTGTGGTCCGAGCTGAGCTGGAAGTTGTGACGTACCGAGATGATGCTGAATTCCGTCTTCGGTGCTCCAGTTATTCAGTTATTCAGTCAGGATCCCGTGCTTGGGCAGGTCCTGACTGGTCAGCCCCCGGCCGACGATGCTCTCGATTTGATGAAATAATCCCCTTTTATACTCTCTGCAACGTCAGAACCTGGCTGCTTCAACCCATGAGAATTTAGCTGAACCAGCCAATCAGAGGGCTGGAAATCCGTGACGTATACACATCTATCTAAATATTATGATAGCTATAGATATGTAGATTACGTAGTACGTCACGTGCACGCAAATCACTGATTATTTAGCTCTCTCTCTCTCTCTCTCTCTCTCTCTCTCTCTCTCTCTCTCTCTCTCTCTCTCTCTCTCTCTCTCTCTCTCTCTCTCTCTCTCTCTCTCTATATATATATATATATATATATATATATATATATATATATATATATATATATATATATATATATATATATATGCGATTACGACGTTACAGAAACGTTTTGAGAATAATTTAACAGAGAAAGACGGCGATAACTCAGCCATTTCTGAACCGATTTTAAAACGGTTTATAGATTTGAGAAGCCCATCGAAGTCTTGTGTTGATTGATACCAGATTCAACGAAAACACTTAAAGCGCCACTCGCTCTTGGACGTGCTACACGTGCTCTGTCAATACAGCGACTAGCGCGCATGCGTGCCACACGTTTTAACGAACGTAGTCGTTTTTACGACGAAATTCCTCCAGTATAGACTTATACACGCTTATAGCTCTACCCAGGGGGCGTGCTTTATGGAACGAATCCAGGATGGATGGTGCGTACCCAGCTTAGCTGGTACGGCTCGTACCCGACCGGTCGATCCATGTTACACCAACCCCTCCTAGTTTGACATCTGTGGCAAATGATCTAGCAACGCGGATCGCCACACAGACGCATGCTAGGTGGGAATTATAGACTTCCCGGGTAGGTACGTGGCCTGAGAGGGGTTGTGATGCAATAAACGCGTGTTATGAGAAACAGAGCACATAGAGGTGCCGAAGAGGACAAGGGAGACATACTTTTAGTTTAATTTTTGACCTGCAACTATATATTTCCAGGTCTTTTCTTTTTTTGTGTTCATATCCTTGTACGTGATCGTATTTATTATTAGTTCAAACAATGATTGCTAAAACAATAGCTCGCATGGGTGTTCTCTTTGGGTGCGGATAGTCATTATCTCCACAGAGAACAGCCAAGCTCCCAATGTACCATAATTATGTTCTTATAAAGTAATATAATATATGAGCAAAGTTAAGTATAAAAATATATATGAATAATACCCACAAACGAGTATTTGATTAATTACCTGCGCACCCGGATAAGTAAATGGTATGCAACATGTAAATAGGTTAAATATCTTTATATAATTGTGACCCGTTATAGCGGCACGGGTAGCTCTCGCTAACACCATAGCCATCCTGACATACTAAGACAGGAAGTAAAATAATAAGAAAAATAATATTTAATAGGTATAAAACCTAGTTCATCAGGCAGCCCCAGCATAGCTGAGACTGCATGACGGGATTATGATATTATTGCACTGCGGTGTGTTGTTTACTGTACGTCGCACATGACGTTCTTACAACACAGGAGTCCGCAGTGCTCATTTCAGTGTGAGACACAGCTGGGCAAACATGTTGCGCAGCTGTGTAGGATAACCGTGGTCATCCTGGGGACGGGATTCAATTGAAAGAACATATATAATAATAAGAAAAGAATATAAAAAATAAGATGGTAAAATGAGACCCATTCCATTCCTCGCATCACCCCAGAATCCTGCTACATCCCTGGCAGTAGTGTCCTCAAATATTTGGCGCAAAGTTTCCCCACCGCGTCTGTGTTCCGCAGCTGGTGGTAGATGGGCGTGGCAGATGTTCGTGGATTGCCGAAATTTCCCTATCTTGTGATGGCTGTCTGGAATTGTCTGTTGTTAAATTAGTTAAGTTTTACGCGAAATCATAAGATGCGGGAGAAGTATTCTCTCCCGCGAAACCCGACTCACCGCATTAACAACAGACTGGGCATTCACCAGCGTGGAAAACTGGAATACGCCCACCATACATAAACATTAGCATCCTACAGCAGCCCGGAATTCCCTACAACAGTTCACTATCATCAACAAGACCAGCCAACATTCCTCCCGTACAAACCTTCTTATTCAGTTACCAGAGAACTGACCATGCAGATAGGAAGAATACACCGCAGCCATCTACAGTACGCGCTATGGGAGAAAAATCCACAACCCCTCCCCAGTCCCTCCCAGAAACGTCGTACAGAAACAGCTAACGTTGCTACACCTCATTCACACGTAATAACAGTCAATATTATTAAGAGAGCAGGATGCCCGTAGTGTCGTCAGTCACGAGTAGGGTTTTGCTACCGAAAAGTTGAATTCGATAATGGATTGATCAAAGTTACGACAGCATCCTTTAGGTCATCCACGCTCTAAAGTAACTCTGTCCCGCCCGCATGCTCGGCCATTACAGAGCGAAATCCAGCAGCTTCGACAAAGTTCACCCTGTCCCCCACCGCACCCCTCCTGCACCAAGCGGTAATAAAGATGTCACATTCTCACCACAGCGCAAGTATCATCCGCAGATAACCAGCCACGCGTATCAATCAAAATCACCGCCATGTCAGAAACACAGACACTCCGGTTGACTGTATTCACAATCTCCATACGCGGCATTGTAATTGTAAAAACTGTGGCACTCATATTTCCGAGTCGTAGTGTAAATTTATATATACATTAATTAATATGTCTGGTCTAGGTAGGGATGAGGCTAGTTCTACCCATCGAGGAGAATGCTTGGCAGAGGAGAATGCTTGGCAGCCCACCCGCTCGGAAAAGACAGCTATCTTGATGGGGTCAGTAACTTTGATACGCTGCATGAATAGACCTGTTTAAACCACACATCAAATTACCTACAGCTGTACTGTTATATTTTTTTATTAAGAACACAACTACTCTACCGTGTATACAGATCATTAGCGCACGGGCCGATAAAGCCGCATCAACAATTTGACAGTATAATTACAAAGAGAATTTCAAAAATTTTCTTACCTGCGTTCCAGCCCATAATCAACACAGGCTAAGAACTACTTATGACAGACAAATAGAAGACGCATGTATAAGAACTCGCGCAATACAAGGACATTATTTCATAAAAGATTCATGATAGAAAATATATTTCCATTTCTCGTATCTACAAAGAATATACATCAGCAGTATTATTTCGGCCATTGCCATAAACAGCATCTAAGTCTCCGATCAACCACGTGTTTTCAAGAGCCACGTGACTTTTACCGCTATTTCCAGTAAATTTGATTAAGCACGTTAAACAAATGAGCCGCCCAAATACGCGACTACCACCACGTGATGGAGGAGAGGCGAGGGTGTGTCGGGATAATTACCGCTGACGTCACCAGGCTCCCACACACCCCATCAGGCGCTCCAGCCTGAAATTAGAAGAACCGAGTTTATAAGCATCCAATCTGAAACACTGGCTCACACTAATTAAAAGGTAACCTTACACAGGAATAAGTAGTTCCTAGTTTTACGTTAATCGGAAACCTATATTTCAAGCAGAACGAAGACAAAGTTTATCATCCAATCTCCTTATAATTAAAAATACTCCCTGTATACGGGAGGAAATATTTATGAGACTACAGGAAAATAAGAGTCAAAACTTTCCATATAGGGCGTGACCAAATCACCCATAAACTTGCAGGTGTGGCCATCCGCCCTCTTGTGACGTCACTAATCTGTATAAAAAGGAGGTGCGCGCTCTGAAACTTTGTCTTCGCGATCAATTGGACACTAGGGAAGATCACAGTACTAGGCTACTTTCGTGTCTCAAACAAAATTCTGCTAAAGCTTATTATTTCTTTATTATTATATTAGGCTTGGAATGTATTAATTAAAAAGTGTTAGATTATGTTAGATTATTAAGCATAGGTTAGGTACCCTGTACCGTTACTATGCGGGAGCAGCATGTCTCTTGAGTAGGATTTGGTTCTCTCAGCCTCTGAAGAGTCTACATCACCAGTACATGCGGAGAGGTTTTCCTGCAGTGTTCTTCTACCTGACGGACAACAGTGTGACCGCACCTTCACACGAAATTCGGATAGGAAACTGGACGTCAATCGGGACCATTTGCTTCAGCGCGCGTTCTGTGCCAGTTGCCATTACTTGTTTTCTGCAACGGTTACGCTATTAAATACAAGCACCATGTGTTAAAAGTGACTTTAATCGCGGGAGAAGAAAGTCAAGATCCAGTATAGATGAGGGATGCCAGTTAGATCTGGGGCGGTGGTGCAGTGATTGATAGGGGTACCGCTTGGTTGGGAATTGGTCCGGCGCTTTAGGGTTGTGGTCGGGTACACCTTGTTGTACGGTTCTGCGGTTCTAGACACGCCAAGGCTTCATCCAGCCTCTTCACCTCCATGCTATTCATCGCATGTTCCACCCCACAGAAAGCATGGCTTGGGTCAGCCTCAGCTTCCGCTTGTGGTAACTCTGTAATGGGGGGCATAGCATGAAGTGGGTGGGAGTGGGAAGAGGTCGGTGGAACAATCCTTCCATCCGGCCCCTTGTACAGTACAAACAAGAAATTCTTCAAATACGACTTCCCAGATCGAGTAGACCTGTGCTGAGGAGGAAGAGGGCGAGTACGTATCTTGTCATCGTCCTCAGTGTTAGCTGCTTGTGCACTCACGTTCTGGCTTGGTAGAAGATGGGCTGAACTGGCACCGTGGTGCTCTGTGCTAATCGTGGGAATACTACTTTCCATAGAAATTTCTGTCTTGGTACCGGTGTCACAAGAAATGCCCAGCCCGGGCTCTGGTGCTGGGTCATCACTGATACACGGTTGTCTTACCTACTACCACATAGGGGCCTTTCCACTGGTAACTCAGTTTACTTGGCACGTTTGCAGATCGTCGTGAATCGTGTACCCATACCATCCTTCCTGCTTCATATAGGTTTCCATGCACCCTCCGGTCTTGCCACGTCTTTTGCCGCCGGTGTGCAGTGGATAAAGTTTCTATTACCAACTCATGGGCCTGTTCTATCTCCTGCCGCAAGAGTTCAACATAGAGAGATGGTGAATTTTTCTCTCCTGGAATTTGGGGCATAGCAAGATCCAGGGGTAAGGCTAATTCACGGCCTACCATTAACCGAGCAGGGGTGTAACCCATGCTGGAATGTACTGAAGTGCGGTAAGCCATGAGTACAAATAGGAGTCGTAAATTCTAATCTCTACAATCAAGGCATGTTTCCTTTGTCAACATTTCCACTAGCGTACGGTAGAAACGTTCAACCATACCGTTGCTACATGGATGATAAGGTGTTGTTCTCGTCTTGACAATGTGAAACAATTTGCAGAGCTCTGCTATGAGCCGGCTCTCAAAACTACTTCATTGATCAGAGTGTAGTTCATGGGGCATACGGAAATGGCAGAATACATTACTTGCCGAGACCTCCGCTACTGTAAAGTTAAGATAACCCATTAACAGAGAGGGCTATGGATACAGTTTTAATTAAGATATACGTATTTAAGCTTAACGGTGCGGGGTGCGTCAAATAGCTCTTGTGGCGCACCGAGCAAAGTTTACTTGGCTGCAGTCAATACGTTAAACTACCACACACGGCATGCAGTATGATGGTTGAATATCCACCTTTCGGCGTGGCTGGCAGATCCGGTGAGTTATCCACCGAGGAACATTGCTGGCTCTACGTCATGTAGAATTACATAAATGGATCTTAAGGGACCACGGTTAAATAGTTCCTATTCAGTTATTAATTAAACAAGAACAGATTACACTATGATGATCTAATTCACAGTACGGTGGCCCGAAAACTGTTGTGGTCCGAACTGAACTGGAAGTTGTGACGTACCGAGATGATACTGAATTCCGTCTTCGGTGCTCCAGTTATTCAGGCAGGATCCCTGGCCGACAACGCTCTCGATTTGATGAAATCATCCCCTTTTATACTCTCTGCAACGTCAGAACCTGGCTGCTTCAACCAATGAGAATTTAGCTGAACCGGCCAATTAGAGTGCTGGAAATCCGTGACGTATACACATCTATCTAAATATTATGATAGATATAGATGTGTAGATGACGTAGTACGCCACGTGTACGCAAATCACTGATTATTTAGCTCTATACATATATAAGCCCATCGAATTCTGGTGTTGATTGATACTAGATTCAATGGAAACAAATAATTATTTAAGAATTAAGATGTGCCTACTCGGCACACTAAAAGCGCCACTCACTCTTGGACGTGCTACACGTGCTCTGGCAATACAGCGACTAGCGCGTGCATGCGCGCTACGCGTTTTAATGAACTTAGTAATTTTTATGACAAAATTATGCTTATAGCTCTACCCAGGGGTGGGGGGGGGTTGCTTTATGGAACGAATCCAGGACGGATGATGCGTACCCAGCCTAGCTGGTACGGCTCGTACCCGACCAGTCGATCCGTGCTACACCATCAGCTTTATAGGTAAACGTCATCCATATTCCAATACCAAATGTATTTCTGTAAATGAATTACTCTGTTTTATGTGAGACAGTGAATTATAGATGTCACTTATAGAAAGATGGATTTGAAACAAGAACGTTCAGCAATTACCACCGATATCACATTTCATAGAACATGAATTCATCTGAACTGCGTCTAGAAACTGGATTCAGATCAATGCCACAGAATGCATGTCCTTGTCTATGTGAACGCCTTTCATAAAATCAATTTCCATACTTGATTATGAGCTCAATGAACTGGCATGATAGTGTAACATATGTGGCAAAGAAAGTGGTATACAAACAAGTATGCATGTGAAACAATGGTCTACAGTGTTCAATGTAAAACAGAGTTTGTGTAAGCTGATGTTGTGTTTTGTGATTTTCCCTTGAAACAAGATGATAATTTAGTTGTAAAAAAATTACATAATCTGCCGGAGAGAAGAAAAAAAATCCTTTTCTCCACATTCTGTTATTGAACTGCCCCTTCCATCAGTTCACCCCCCTCACACTGCCCCTACATCTCCAGACCACCCTTGGAAATGGCGCAATAGCATTGGCGATGTGTATGATATATAATTTACCAGCTGGCAAGAATACAGCAACAACATATTAACCCATGCGGATGTATTGACTCTCGCTGAAATGTGTGAATGCTGTTGCTTCATGAGCGTTTGGAACTTGGGAATCGTTCCAACATTGCTTCATTGCGTATCTAAATAATGTTGCATTCTGTGAATTAACTATTATTTCATTACATCAATAGATTTCGTGGATGGTGTGGCAGAATATGCCATTAAAAGTGTTCACAGAGTTCTTACAGTGCACGACACATCGTTGCATTAGAATGAGTTAGTTTGTGCCAATAGACAATATAGACATACATAGCACCAAGTAAATTTAATTTGTTGTCATCGTAATCATATTAGTGTGGTGTGTGGTATATATATAGATTTCCAATCTGTCTTTGTTTGCCAATGGAAAATTGTGTTCCAGTCTTTACTAGCCTCGAGGATTGGCATATATTTCTATAGGCCGTTTAGCCTGAGCATTTCGCCTGTCCGTCGTCGTTATATCTTTTCTCCCACACAGTCACGGTAATCAGCATTTTAAATTCCGGGTTAGCAGACACTGAATCAAGAGGCTATATTGAAACTAATTTGATTGGAAGCTGTTATCGTAGTGTATTGGTTAGCAAACGATTGATGATTGATTTGATTAATTGTAGAATAATAATCCATATCCAACTGTCATTATTAAACATGGACTACCGGATTTCCCCACCCCAGTAAAATTAGACTGAATAATTGAATTGAATAATAAAATTTGTCAATATGAAAGCATATTAGAAGTTATGCATGACTCTGGGTCAGTGTCAGATTTGTAATCTGGTCCTTTCGCAGCTATCTCGATAACAATCTCTCCATGACATATTAAGGCTCGTTGCTACAAGTATAAAGATCAATAAAGACCAATTTGACAGAAATAGCATAGCTCACAAGTAACGTGATCTACTATTCAAGGAGATTGCAATAGCTGGTGTAGCTGCTTAGCGCACACAAATTGTTGAGCCATATTTTATGACGCCGTGCTCAATTGCATTATTTTTGTTGTAGAGTGAATTGACCCCTCTGGTGTCAACAGCGCCTCAAAGCATCCGAGGGCAGCAAGACATTCAATGATCTGCGCTAGTGAATGGCCATTCGATATCCAGAAAAAGTGATGTGGTATCCAGCACATATGCAACTCATATATGTCCATATATCTATCCAAGTTTGGGTTTCGAAGTGTTATAGCAGCTGGCAAGTCTGTTCACCCTCTAATCGAATCCAATAGGACAGCAGTGTTATTCTAATAGATTTTATTTTCATGAACAATATGCTTAACAGAGAATACAAGATTATTGTATTCTGCGGCTCTAGTAATAGACACATCCTACTGCTGCAATCAGTCCTCCTTCACGTTTGCCCACTGTGTCTTGTCGTCAGCCGAAGTCATTAGCTTCCTCAGGTCCATTCTTGACTTGAGTGTACCGAGTCCTGCTTTCTTGAGGACGCTTAGCAGATTTATGCAATGACGTCCTCCCGTGGCTTTGTATTTGCTGGCCCAGAGTAGGGCGAATTCAAAGGCTCTCTATGCTAGTGTCCCTACTGGCATCCTTAGCACATCCTTAGCACGTGGCCAACCCTGGACCATCATTGTTGGGCGACCTTTTACAGATAGCAGCGACGTATTACACATCTTACATAGTGCATCGTTGGAAATTATATTGTCTGGCCATCGGTGTCCAGTGATGGTGCATAGGTGTTTGCGGTGGCAGGCATCGAGTTTGTCTAGAGCTGCCTTTGGAGCTGCCCAGCTGGTACAGCTATACAGCATCAAGGATATGCAGGTTGCATTGTATAAACGTAGCCTTTTTATCAAAGGCATCTTTGATCTACGAATCCATAGCTTCAAAAAGGACTGGAAAGCTATGTTCCCCATGACGCAGCGTGCAGCAATGTCAGCAGTACTCCAAAGCAGTGAGCGAGCTCAGGACTGTACCTTTACTCTATGCTCCGACGCCACGAAGTGCGTCGTCATTTCCTTTAGTTTCATGCTTTGTAGGTTTATGTGGGTGAACTCTTTTTGGATTCATTCATAAAGAGATTCTCAATTTTTAGTTTGCCTGCAGCTGTTAGGAGAATTTCGTCAAGGGGTTTCTTTCCTTGTCTATGAAGTCCACATCGTCGGCATATTCCATCTCTAGCGGCATACCCAGGGTGTGCGTGGTTTGGTCTTGTGGAACTATCTCGCATGGATTTCAATGCAGCAGCAAGTTAACAGGTGAAAAGCACAGGAGATAGACCCAGTGGGGAGCCGATTGATGTCTCAAACTCTACATACATCACTGACTTGACTTGTACGCTCAGCTTAGTGTCTGCAAGCAGTAGTCTCACTAGTCACAGCTCATCCTCATTGCAACTGCCCTGGCGTAGTACATCTAAGATCTTTGAGCGCTTACTTGTGTCGAAGGCTCTTGACACGTCAATGCCCATTTTGTGGAAATCCAAGTGTTTGGAGATGTTTGGACTTGACTACCGACACAAGCATGCGTTGCGCCATACATGTCCGATGCGGCGTAGAGTAACATTGGATCAGGTTTTCGGTATGCTGTTGAGGAGGACAATGGGTAGCAGATTGGCTTTGGGTCAAGTGTCTTCTTGGGATTTGGCAGTGCGATAAGGGTGCCTTGTCCTACAACGTCGATGGGAAGGTGGTGGATAAAAGCTAAATTGATTAGGTGCATGATCGGTTTTAGAGATAATGTCATTTGCATATTTGAGGGCTTTATGTGCCTTCTCAACTTCTGCTGTTTTAATTCGTGTTAGTAATTGCCTGGGGTCTCACGAGAACGGGTGCAAGGGCTCATCATTATTGTCAGTGAACTGTTACTTGAACCATTCTCGAATCGCCTCGGCTTTTCCCTGGTCAGTCCCGATAATGTCGCCTTCAGAGTTGTATACAGTGAGTGGTGGTGTGTAATCAGTAACTCTCAGGGCTCGGGCTGCCGGACACATTTTGTGACAGTCATCCGTGTCAGTGATTTTATCTGCTAGGGAGTCTGTTTGTTGAATAGCAAGATCTTTTAAGTGTTCGCTAATGTGGTGCAGAATGTTATTGCGCTCCCAGTGTAGTTTGGTGCGGTCTTCACTTTGGCTGCTTTGATAGATGCGCTGCCATAGAGCTATCTGCTCTGCTGACAGTTATACTACTGGAGGGACGTCAGTATACTTAGTTTCGTTGTTTTTAAGAACACCTATGGTGCTGGCAGCGGTTGATTCCATAGATTTCAGTATTTTTGTTAGAGCTTCCTTTGGATCGGAGCTGACGTCGATGTTAGCTATCTGCTCTTCGAGAGCCTTTTTGTATGACATTTGAGTGTCAGTGTCGCTGATGAGCTTGTGTAGGTTGTACGTGACTCTACCCTCTTGCCTGGTATGATGTTTATATATTAGGAAGAGATCGTTCATCTGAAGGCGTGCAATGACTGGCTTATGGTCAGAATTGAGGTCTGTCCGCCGAGCATTCCGAAGTAGGGGTTTTGCTCCTGTCTTGCATAGTATGAATGTCTATTTGGTTGAAGACAGCTGTTGTAGCCTTAGAATCTTTTGTGACTTTGCGATCAGCAATGTGTCTGGTCCATGTTGTCCGTTGATGGCATGGGTGTTGGAAAGCCGAAAGCAGTATATATACGAGTGAGCATAAGCTGTAGATTTGTATTTTCAGGTGGCGATAAAGTGTAGGCCTATATAGTTTTAAGGATTATCGAACTCATCGATATAATGTGTAATAAATTCGCTATACAAATGCTTTGTGTGCTAGACTATATTTGGACAGATCAAAGAATATGTGGTGTTAGCCCCTCCAATGCCGGCCAAAAATGGCGTCTGTAGTCGTTTTGAGGTATGCCCATTTGTATTCCACGAAAAGATTATTTTTGAAGATTTACCACAGGAATGACTGGCTCGCTAACTGAGCCAGTCATTGCAGTGGTAAAATTTCAAAAATCCTCCTCACTTGGCCTGCAAATGCCAAATGACTAAGAAAAGAGTTGAATCCTCATTACAATTCTTCTAAAGCCACTAAATCAGTAATATTCCGACATAATAAACGCATTATAAGATGTTGCTATATGCGACAGTAGCAACTTTCAAAGACGTTGTTTATGAAATAAGCATGCATGCCGATTCCTCTCCTGACCAAGAAAACATTTCCATTTTACAGCGCGCAGTAGCGTCGTTCACTTAAGCACCCATTGGAAACATAAAAGGAATGTTTACACCCAGTTATATCTGACAATGTTACGGTACATCTTAGAAATAATTGAACATGTGTTCAAAACACGAGGCCCAAGGGGACAGTGTCGCTCCCATGAACAGACATTTGAAAAAGAAAGGCCATTTAGTAGAATCCTAAAGTTAAGGCCAGAATTGCTACACGAACAATTATGCGTCCTCCCAAATTTGGTTAAAATCGTTCCAGCGGTTCTCGAGAAGACATTTTAAATTTCCCATTGCTTTTGTATGGGAGTAAAAAAATCCAAGATTGACTCTCAACCAGTTTATCACACAAGTTCGAACGTGGGAAACAAAACCAATCTCTGCATCAAACTCCATCAAATAAAACATTTCAATATGTCCGCCAAAATGCTGTAATTCTGTAATATGATTGGTCGATGGTGGCCATGTTTTTCACGTAATAACTTCTTTTGAATAAACAGAACGACCCATAGAATTGCGGCCTGATCCCTTCACCTGTTCGGGGAAAGTCGTTTTCGCGAAATTAGGTTATCAAAGACGAATGTTGAAGCAATAGGCCAAACAAGTTCACTCGAGCAAACTTGGTTCAGCCATTGCCCTAGAGAATCTTATATGATTTGGCTGGAAATTAATCAAAGATGGCCGCCACACCATCTATCAGACAGTTTTGAAAGTGGCAAATGTGAACTCGATACCCAAAAACCTATATAAAACCAATTTAGGCCTCAATATCCATTAAATAAAGAAATTCAATTATAATGGCGAAACACACACTATTTTGATTGGTCCATGGCAGACATGCTTTTTATTTATTAACGTGCTTTGACTAAACTTTAATGGCCCTTCGTTCCTAATTATATCTCTCAAATTCCGGCCCGATCCACTCATCGGTTCTTGAGATGTCATTTTCAAGTTAACTATGTCATCTAAGATGACCGCTAAAGTATTTGGCCAATCAAGTTCCCTCGAAAAAATGTCTTTCAGCTGTTGCCGTTGATAAAGCCTCTTTAGCTTTTACTCGATTCGCCAATCTGTCCAGCGGTTCTTGAGCAGTTCAAAAGATTGACAGGCGGACGGATGGCAGACGGATGATCACGCGACCATTATAAGAAGACGGGCTAGCAGAATAAAATGTACTGTTACATATTTTGGACTTTAATTATTTTAATTAGAAGCCATTGCAGCAATGGCAGCAATGACTTCCAAACAATTTAAGTACAAACTATTCGACAGAATATTTCTTACATTATGTTCAAAAGTGTACTAATTAATATGCCTGTTTTGAAAACCCATTAACTTATTTATGAGCTGTGCTATATGCCGACAGTGGAAGCACTTCCAGTAAAATTAATTTCAAAAGACTCAACAACACTTTGTGTCGATGATGTCGAAATAAGCCAAACATAAATTCGATTTCAAGGAAGAGCGGGTTAAACAGAGCAGTTATAGTACAGCTCAGAAATCTGTTTATAAAACAAAATAAAACGTATTGATGAATATTTTGAACATAACTGGATTGGAAGGCATAATGCAGCAATGTTTTCCAATCCAAATATGTTCAAAATATACAACAGAATATTTCTTACACCGTGTTCAAAATTGTACTAACTAATGTGTTTCTGTTTTTGATTTTGAAATCACGTTAACTTATTAATGCGCTGTACAGTAGCTCATTACAATGTAGAAGGCACTTAATATGCTGTATATATGCTACGATTTGCTCGTTTGCTACAGATTATGACAATATATTGTCGATAGAATAATAGTTATGCTAGACTATTGCGTATATCTATACCGCGTATAATGTATACATATCTCTACCGTCAAACTGTATAAATGCACAGCTCATATGCTGCAGCTGTAGGGTGAGAGAATAACGAGAACTCTATTTCGCGTAATAATAGAGGGATCCGACCTGTTGCTCAAGTGGATGATATCATAATCAAAATATGTGACTCGTTAGCTGAAGTCGCAATCAAATGAGAAAAGTCCGACGTGAACATTGCACAGTTCCAACAGTAGCCGCCTGAATTGTACGCCTTTGGTTATATTACAATTTAATGAACGTTACATATTTTGAAAACTTAATTGATTGGAAGCTGTTACATAGAATATGAGATTATGGGAATTCAGTCTTCAACGACATGCACATTCGTACACTTAGACTTTCGTGGCGGACTTTTCGATTTTCATGACGGAGCTACGCCATTTTGATTGTGATGACGGCTATTGCGTGATATATTTTTGTTATGACGTCAGAAACTTGAGCGACAGCTCGCAATAGTTCGCGTAGTTCTTTACACCAATCTAGCCATTAACACAAGGTCAACTTATTATGTCTCTCACTGCTTGCATATGCATGTAATCCCATTAGCTACAACAATAATATATAATATATCGTAATTGTTATGTCAGATGTAGGCCTATAAAAGTAATTATTACAAAAGGCCAAGTTTACCCACCAGCAATCTCCTCAACCCACATCAGAGATCCCAGTATATTTGTATGGAAATAGAAATTGGTAGCCCGTATTACTTTGTTAATACAATTTGCTATGAATTATCCGTTTTGTTCTGCGTGTTCTTATTATTACAATAAATGTTAAATTTAAGTACCTTACGAAGTAATTATTTTTATCAGTGAATAGACTGTGTAATTGGTTTTCTTTACATGTGTGAGGGGCGGAATGGTGGTGAATGCGCGAGGAGTGTCAGGTTCTGCGATTTAAACTAAGCATATGCGCATGTTGAAACGTGCCTACTGAAAGGCCACATCTCTCCAATAGAATTTCCCCTTTATGGATTTAGGCAATGATTAAAAATAAAATACATACACACTTTTGATTTTATGCAAATTCAGGAAATATTATTTGCAATCAGCGTGTAAACGACTCAACCACCTGTATGAGTTCAAGGCTAGTAAGCTATCTCGTTCCCAATAATCACTACCATAGACGAACATCGAGATAAGGAATTTGATTAAGCACAGGAACAAAACACGCAGCCAGTTTAAAAAGACTGACATCCTACGCCTGAAAGATAGCTGGCCATGATAGCTGCGAAGGCAAATTCAAAAAGTTCAGGATTCCCACAGCAACTATGTCAACAATTTGCTCGCTGATATCAAAGTTGACGCAAAACCATTTTGGAAGCATATTAACAACTAAACATCTGCCAAGCAAGGAATCCAGCGACTACAAACAAATCGAATTCGTGCAGATAGCGACCACAGCAAAATCGAATCACTTAACAACCAATTTCCAAGTGTCTTCTCCGAAACAACCTATAACGAAATACCATACACAACTCCTAAAACACGCAAAATGGAAAATATCATTGTCATCCAAAATGGAAATGAGAAATTATTAAAGGTGCATATTCACACCAAAATACCTAAAAATAAATTACTAAAATAGTATACATTTAGAGGCTTAAATTGTGTGCCTAGATGTAAGGAAACAAAATAAATCTTAACATATGATGATTTCATTACTTATAAATTAATATAAATTTTTAAGTTGTGAATTTGAATTAGGGGACTGTGCCTCTATTTCAATTTCACAGCTAAGAGTTACGAAATTTATTTAGATGGAATGAAATCATCATATTTAAAGATTTATTTCGTTTTATTCAATCGAGGCACATAATTTAAACATCTAAAATTATACAATTTTAACAAATTTTTTTCAAGCAATTTGGTGTGAATATGTACCTTTAAATGTTTTGAAAATATCAAAGGCAATGGGGCCAGAGGAAAATACATCCGTGAATACTCAAAGAACTCGCAACAGAACTGTCATACATACTATAACATTTTTAACAGCCCGTAGACAAAGGAGTTATCCAAACTGAATGAAAATCAACAAACATTTGTCTCTTATATAAAAAGCACCCGCTCCTTACCAATCAACCATGGAACAGTTTGCTTCATACGCATTTGCTGTAGGATGCCGAAACACAAATAAATTGAATGAGGCATTTTAAAGAGAATAACATCGCAAATCACCTACAAAATGCCTTGTGAAACTCAAATAATTCATATCACCAATGATTGGGATTCATCCATTGAAAAGTGGAAACAAGTGGACATTTTTATTCTTTACTTTGAAAAACTTGAAGGTATTTCCCAAAATAGCAACAGCTTGCAGCAACAATATTTGACAAATGAATAACCGTCATTGCCTATATATTACACAAACAGATGTTTAAATCTGTATCATTTCACTGATGTAATGAAAAACAATTACATAATGATGAATTATAATATTTATTGGTCTTGAAACTCCTGGCAGTGAGCAGAATTGGCACTCTTGAGAGACCTTGGTGGTGTAGTAGAGATATTCGTGTCACGGTACAAAAAAACCCTTACAAATCTGATTGCTACTCGACATGAGTGAATTATCATGTGGTTTGCTTTTCCATATTGACACATTTTATCACTTGGATTCAATTATCTATCTGCGTTTAACAAGAACATCCGACATCTTGTATTTGCAGTGAGATGTTATTTTATGTCGCTCTGTGATCGATGATCAGTTGGTCATTTTATGATGTTATTCTCCGATTATCACGTTAAACTCTACATAAAGATGTCTTATTGAAAATATACATTGCTTATGATTTTGAAACTAATTTGTCTGAAAGCTGTTGATGCGTAAGTGGGCAACAGATTGTTATCAAATTAGATTTCCAGGTTTGAACCAGCTTTCATGAATGCTTAATCTGAAGTGAAAGTGATATTGATGTAACATATGTAATGTGGGAAGACGGACGGAATCCCACTCCAGTAAACTCCTCGTGGCACATAGTCCACTCTAAAGAAGGCTGGAATACATTGTTCGATTGTCAGTGAAATACGGTTTGAAAATCTATATATCTCTCTGCAAAGCCAATAAACAATTCGATTACGAATTTATGCATCTCAATGAATGCATTGACGAACGTTAATTCGTTAGACACAGCAACATTGTATCCACGCTCTCCATGCTTTAAGACATCAAATGACGTAATAAGATCACGTGGTCTCATTCTATGTGGATGTAGTAAGCTGGAGTGAGAGCTACATTCACATTTCTTGGAATCAAGGATATTTACTAATACCTCTGATACAGAAAACTAATGATTTATTACCACTACGAATATGGTTAATCTAACAGGGCGGACTGGATCCTCACTATAATCATATTCTCCAGGCAGATAGGGCCACATTCAAATCTATATATGGAGTTGGGAGATATGTGCTGTTAAACATGCTACCTCATTGCAGCCCTGTCATTCTTAGAGGAACACTCCACCAGACCAAGATAATGTCCAAGCATCCTCACTGGACCTTTGACTAGAGATGGCGTATACGGACTACGTAGATTTCAGAGACGAGAAAAAGGAGTCTCTATATGATCCTCTACGTAAAGCAGCAGATCAGATCATGAATGAGAATTTAGCCATCCATACAAAGATCTGTCTGGACAAAATTCACTTTAATGCCGCAATACGTGCATCACCGATGCTATACAACTGTAAAGCTCTAAGGGTCACCACAAACATATTTTACCATTAACCAACACTAATATATGATATCAATGAATGTGGCCCACCAAAGATGGTCTATATGTGGCATTGTTCTAAGATTGCCCCTAGACAGGTTTGCATGGAAGTCCTTGGAATTGACTGCACTCAGAGCGAACTCCTACACAGCCTCTCAGACTTACCACGGCACAAACCGGCTAAACCTGTCACGTACCAATCTGAACTGGGCAGGACTGCAGCTGCAGGACGTTTTCAAACTACTGCAGCCTCAGAATACAGTACATCATTATATGGAAAAAGAATGCATAGCTGATTTCTAAAACAATACTGATGTATTAATATCATTGACAATACGATCTTACATCAACGCCATGTTTCAATATAAATGTCACTGACCTAAGCTCAGAATTCAGTAAGACGAGCGTATTGTTGCGAAGCCAACGCTTTCCTCTAATGGTAACAAAATTTGTAATCGTTATGGTTTGTTAACATCTGTTCTAAATGAGAGACCAATTAGTGTCACCATCTGTCGATTGAATAGGCAAAAAATTACGAATCAGCGTGTTTAACAGAATTCGACCAGCTAGAAATCAATGCAAGCTTTTATAAATGTACCCAAAATTGCCAATAAGAATATGGTCGCTAGTAGGTCAATTATCAATGTATGTGCTGTTTAGCTCTTGTTCAATGTACTTAGTGTGAGTCATATTGCAGCAACTGATATAATTATGATAGGGGAAGAAGAGAGCTCTATGTAATAACACATTGTAATGGAAGACGTATTTAAATACGCCTCATGAGAGAAGGAAACACATCCTATTCAGATGTCGAGCTGTTCCAGCAGTCCAATGCAGAAGAAGAAGAAGAAGAAGAAGAAAGAAGAAAAAGTAGTAGCAGTAGTAGTAGTAGTAGTAGTAGTAGTAGTAGTAGTAGTAGTAGTAGTAGTAGTAGTAGTGGTAGTAGTAGTAGTAGCAGCAGCAGCAGCAGTCGAAAAGCATGTAGAAGATGAAGAAAAGAAAGGCGAATAAAATATACCTCCTCATCACTTGGCCATAAAACTCACATGCTAGTGAGTCAGCCTATTCTTCTTGGCCAAGATGTGATGGTCCATATAATCTTCATTACGAACACATTTCGTATTATTGGTTTATTGATATTAACGTAAGGCACTTCTATATAATATTGATATGCTATCGATTTGCTACTGAAAAACGTATAAGAGTCTTTATAACATAGATCAATAAACAGATATTGGTATTGCGATAAAGACATATTATATCACCAATCATTCATGGGTGTGAAGGAGAGATGTCAGAAAATGTCTCAAAGACGGTAATGGATTACGACACTAGACAGTACAACAATAACTCAAACTTGGAAACAATTGTTGTTATTTGGCCTATTGATGAATCTCTTGGCACCAGCAATAATAGTGTGAAGATGATGCCCCAATAAAAAGCTTCCTCTAATTCTGAATGATAAGCCGCAGAGCATATTATACAGCGTTATATACAGTGTTATGTACTGCCCCCGACTAACCAGTCTCCTTATGAATTTGCAATGTTTTTATATTGTCTTATGTATTGTGCTGACTGACCCGTCTCGCTATGAATTTGCAATGTTTTATATACGTGCATCACCGATGCTATACAAGTGTAAAGATCTAAATGTCACCACAAACATATTTTTACCATCAACCAACACTAATATATGCTGTCAATGAATGTGGCCCACCAAAGATGGTCTATATGTGGCATTGTTCTAAGATTGCCCCTAGACAGGTTTGCATGGAAGTCCTTGGAATTGACTGCACTCAGAGCGAACTCCTACACTGTCCTTATTATTTAAAAAAGTTAAAAAAATTATTTACCCTTCGTTTATCAGTTTTATTCGTTTTAAAAGGTTATTTACCCTTCGTTTATCACACCTAATATGTAATGCTTAAGATGGGATTATGTACTGCTGTTCAATCTAATCGTTACTCGTTGGTGAATTGGTCTAGTCTGTTCGTCACATCATGAAATGAAACAGAAAATAAAATTAAGATTTTATTTTAATCATTCCTTTCTGATTCGTTGTCCATCTTTCTAATTTGTTAATATGCTCTTCCTTCCATCTATCATTCGATTCCTCTGTACGTTCGTCGACATAACGTTTTGTCACTCCATGTTTGTGTGTCTGCCTTGCTGAATTTCTCAATGTACACTATATGAAAGAATAATGCTTCAATAAAGAGTACTCTATGAAATAATTAATTTTGCGCTTAGTTTAACATTGTGACATTATTTACAAAAGCCAATTAGCAGAATATGCTAGGGAATACTGATAAGAATCTTACACATTGATTGCGGGATAATACAGGCACATGGCCTTTTACATGATCGTATTATTTAGGGCATCTATGTCTATGTAAGTGTACTTAGCCGTTACAACCCATTAATGAGTGTCAGATTACAGCTAAATAAATATCTGAATATTCAATATAATATTTCATAGATCAGTAGGACTTGCAACATTGGATATGTACACCAGTCTAGAGGCTGGGTTTCCCGTGGTATTAGTGGGTTCTGATGTCAGCATTCATGGGCTAGTTCACCCATGTTTGTCGATAATATGACATAGAAGTGATATTATCATAAAGGCTACTGTCAATGTCAAGATCTTTATTTTTCATCGTTAGTATTATCTGTACCGGTTGGTAGGCTGGCTTGTTTGTTAGATGCGGGCATTACCAGCTGTTTCTATATATTTCCGTCCTAATGTTGGATCTTAAATGCCATCAAAGACAAAAAGACCAACTCACAGGGTTCGCCATTGAAATGTATTGGTTGACCTAAATCTATAGAATTTTCCTAGACTTGTATCACAGTGTCGATATCCTGACGACTGTCTACTTTCTTTGAAAAAAATTAAGAGAATCCATTTTTGTATGTTAGAATCTCGTGAGTAGATTGGCATTTATCGAAATTATCATAAATACTCATCAATTTTATCCAATGTTGAAGACGTTGTACGTTATTTCTTTGGACCCTCTTGCTGCCATATACATGAACAACATCAATTCCTTTCAAAATCTTTAACCCAATATTCCTGATATTGCGAAAAGCACTGTATCTGAGGTTGATTTTGTTCACTATTTGAAAAGCAAATTCACCCTGTTATGACGAAGCCGGCAGAATCTGGCCCGTTTGAAGGTCAAGTGAAGGGTATTTTTGAAAATTTACCACTGCAATAACTGGCTCGGTAACCACATACAAGTTCTCGAAATACTACTTTTCAAAGACACACTTCATAGCACAATACACACAGCGATCTTGATGATGCTGTCGGAATCTCAAATATATCTTGCTTGGTTGCACCCTTGAAGTTGTAGTGGTGTAGATGTGTGGCATTGGTCAGTGTACAAAGTCCATGCGCTGTCCTTTATATTGTTACATCCTTGAAACATGTTGATGATGTGGTAGGATACTATAGTAGGTCTGGTACTCAGATCACATACAGCATAGAAAAGATCACCACACATCTATACATGGACAGATATGATGACGTCAATTGATTCTCTAATATTACTAAGCAAAAATCTTCAACGGAGATATGTTTGCAATCCTGTGTCTATGGCAATAGAATCGAAGCTAAGCATGTTACATAAGCAAGATACACGAATGTGATAATCGATATTTTAACCACAGGAATAGATGCATTGATAAGTATTTCGGGACTAATGATACTTTTTGTATTTGAAGTCGTTTCTCACAATTCTGTGAAATACGTGGGCTGCTTTTTAAAATAGATTTATAAACTCTTTCCTTCAGGCTTGAAGGTATGTAGGTTTACACATTTTTATATAAATAAAACAGCCCACACGTATTGTACATTTGCCGTGTATGTAATAATGTGAATGAGAAAATGAGTTGAGTTTTAGCTTTATAAATATTACCCAGTAATTGTTTCAGTAACGGTTAATTTCTAAAATTCAAAGAATCAGTATCAGTTACCATTTAAATTATTGTTAAAATAGTTAACAGCTACCTGAATAGTTGCTTAGATATGGTGATATTTAGATTTAGCCTTGAAAGGATTAAAATTGATTATTCACGGTAAACGATAAAGGTTATTACATTTTACAATGAGTAACAGAGAGACCGTCAAAATCAAATACACAACAATCAAGATGGCGTAGCTCCATCACAAATAAAAATTGAGAATTCTGTCTCGAAAGTGAACACGTTTTATAACGCTGATGAATTTAGAATTTAATAGTCATTCTGTCGAATATTTGGAAACTAATTCGACTGGCAAATTAGTTTCAAAATAGTCTACATCTCACCTGTGCATTTACCTTGAAATTTAGATTCCGGGAATATATGTTTCAGCGTTGACACCGATTTCAACATGCGTAAAAGAGGTGGGTGGAGTTTAGCTAGGAATAGGTGGGGCATATCTAGCAATGGAACCCTCAATACCATTGTTTCCTGGGTAAAGCAGGATTACTAGTAGCTATTTTTTAAATGATTTTCCTGTGAGGAATCATGGTCTATGTCAACACACATCTTTCAGTCATATTCATTTTATTTGAATTCCTTTATGGGAATCACCAAAGCAACAAAACAAATAGCAAAGCTCAGCTAATACTATAAACAAGAAATATTCTTTTCATGGAAAATCTGAGCCAGTGCATTTGACAACATAAAACTGCTGCTGCTGCTACTTCCTCTGCTGCTGCCGCGGCGGCTGTGGCTGTGGCTGCGGCTGCAGCTGCAGCTGCAGCTGCTCTAAGTGCACGCGTGCAATACTGCAAATTCCAGGAAATCCCTTTGAGAACACATGATAAATTGGAATTCCCACTCGCGTCAGGAAGGGGCAAGCGTTAAGCATTGCTCCATGATCGATGCCAGACGCCTACGTGCCATCCGCCCGCACGCGGCTCGCCCGCCGCCCGCCTACCGCACGTCATCCGCACACATTAGTGTGTTTTGTCCGTCTTAATATTATATGTTTGAAATCTGCTCTGTCCTTTATCTTTATAACATTTTCATCAATCCATATCATTACATCGTTATATCATTATATCATTATAAATTATATCTAAATCATTGTATCAGTATATCGTTAAATCATTATATCATTATATCATTAAATCTGTATAATATCAGATCATTATAACATCGTATCATTATATCATTACCTCATTATATCATTATCTCATTATATCATTACCTCGTTATATCATTACCTCATTATATCATTACTTCATTATATCATTAACTCATTATAACATCTTATCATTATATCAATGTATCATTATATCATCATATCATTATATCATTATATCATTATATCATTATATCATTACATCATTATATAATTACATCTGTATATCATTATCCTTGCATATGTATCGCTACCTCAGTTTCATTGTTTTGTTTTCATTATATCATTACCATTATAGCACTATAGCATTATTTTGTGAGCGCTTCTTCCTCTCCTCAGAAAACTCCATGTCAGAGGGACATTCCAGACACCCAACATGAACGCATCTGTCATTTATATATCTTCAATAATGCCATACAACTTTGCTGAAAGGCGGCAGACTGGAATCAATGCTTTTGTCTTAAAATCATTAGACGAAGGCATTCATAACTATATGTCTTGTGGCCATGCTTAGCGTACCACAGTTACAATGGCCCTTTCCAGTTTATCTACCCATCATTATGACGTCATAATTAACTGCATGAAGTGCAGGATGACGTCATAATCAATGACATCACGAATGATGTAGATAAGAAAGTCACGAACGCATAATTGGTGATGGACTAAGCGTTATTGCACGAATTGTGTGTCTTTACTATTTAATAAACATTCTGTTGAATACTTTGAAACTAGTTTGACGGGACGCTGCCATAGGCATCAACAACACCCAGCCAAATTAGGTTAAAATATTCAATGGCCTACCTGTATAGTTTTCAAGAAATAGACAGACAGGGATCGATCACAACACAACTTAGGTGTGGGTGGCGCTTAGCCAGAGATGGGCGAGGCATAGCTAAAGCATGAAAGATACATTGGTCGTGTCTCCTATCTCGAACTTGCGATATGGATGCTATCATTTAAGAATGTTGTTTGAGGCCAAAAATTGTCGTACTTTTCGAGATTATTCGTAACACCATGTGCGTTCAATGTTTTTCTATAACTATTCGTTTATTGCTCTCTAGTGTGATAACCACAGATCCTACATATATTTAAGTGCATTAAACTCCGATTAGTTCCCTTCCTACAAGGCCAATATAGAATCGTTCATCCATTCCAAAGAAATCTCCAATATCACATTTACGGCGTTATATCTTCCCATATCATTAGTAGGGATATATTTGATAGCGACTTATCGTCGACGCTGTGACAAGGCCAGGGCATGACCAGAACAACAGTGGCGTCTCCTTCAGCATTGTTCAAATCTGAATTGATGTTAATTTGCTTTTCCTCTTTGCATTAGCTTGGTATTATCTGGTCGAGCGCCTATCACGCATCATCCAGAGATGGCCATGATGTCTTGGCTAATTTGACAGGGATATGTGTATAACATCCCCTCATTGTCTGATGTGTCTACAAGCTATATAGGATACATGTACAAGTGTATGGGCTTTCGCCTGGGCACTGATGTATGTAGTGATTCTTATCAGTACCGTCATACAGTAATTGGCATAATATAATAGCAATGTGTAGGCCAAAGCTTGGATGAATGGCACACATAAAGCTGTGATTGAACATTGAACCGTGCAAACAGTGAAATTCTACTATGTCAGTTTCACGACAAGCATAATCTAAATACGGATAAAATAGATTACATAATATTTTAACATTAAAATCAATTTGTCAGGAAACTGTGACACTGTGATATCTCAGTTTCACGAGAAGCATACTGCTAAGATAGATGCCGGTAAACTAGATAACAGAATATTTTAACATTGAAATCAATTTGTCATAGTGGGGGGCTATATTTGGCCAGAGCGTCTGGGGAATTTGCTCATAGTCTATGGATTGAGAATGCTCCTCTCCCAGACGACCCACCCCGGGTGATGCTTTAGTATAATGGCATTCGCTACTATGAAAATATGACGTCAGGCTTTAATATTACATTGTGGTGTCATACTAGTAATGAGGCACTGGATTCGACTTCTCATGTACAAGTGTCAATCAAAAATTGTTTATCTACGTAAATATGGTTTAGGTTTACAGTCCTAATACAGAGAGAGACTAGTTCGCGGCGGGTCTCTGAAGTGGACAATGTGTAAACGTCTACAGATCTCTAACCCCTGCCCAGAGGCTGCCAAGACACAAAGACAAAACACGCAGCAATTGGTAGAGAGGTCAAATCGCACCTGTGTTACATCTAATAACCTACCATTACACACAATTCTCGTCGTCCATTTGGTAATATCTTTGGTTGACCCGATGTCTAATTAGAAATGGACGATTTGTAATCAGTGAATAAGTGAGTTTTATCCGATGACCGTTGTCATCCTACTATTGTACATACTCCTCTACTATACTCATAACATGGGACCCGTCAGGTTGTAATCTTTGGTAAGATCACTAGTTTGTTATTGGGACTTCTTGAGAAGACTATTGACCATAGTATTAACCATTGATTTCAATAGATAGGTTTAGTGTTCACTACAGCCAGACACAACACACAGACTAAGAGTGCATATACTTCTCATTAACACAAATACACTAACACATACAACATGAAATAACATGCAATCACTCACCAACTCTCTGCCGTGTACATAGAGTCATAACCAGAAGTATGAATGTGCGCAACCACATATGCATGCGTGTTCTCACACATGTACGCACCATACGCCAAGTGTACAACTACAAGCAGTCACACGCATACGTCTACTGCGGGTTTTGATTATTAGCACGGCTTCTTTGCTCTGTCCATATCTAGTTATTAGGTTAGAGCAAATCAAGAAAGGATCAATTGAGGGATTCATTTGTAGCCATGCTCTGGCCCATTTCTCAATAAGCTCCGCCCATTTTGCACACAGATTTCAATCAATTTTAACACGTTGAACCATACATTCCTAGAGTCTAAATTACTACGGAACTATACAGGTGAGCTGTTGAATATTTTGAAACCAATTGGACAGCTAATTGGTGCTGCCTATGGAGCCAAACTAGTTTCAAAATATTTAACACACTGACTATTACATTGAGAATTCGCCAGATTCATTCAATTCAGGCACTTTCATGACTGACGTTTATCGCTTCTCGATTTGATTTAGCTAAGAAGTGACATATTTTGATTATGACGTCAGCTACTTGATCGACGGATCGGGTCTCTCCATTGTTTGGTTACAACAGCATGGTTACATAAGTAAATCTAGCAGAGTCATATATTTTGTGAAGGAATTTCATAATCTTTCGCCAATAAGCCACTTCAAACATGAGGCATTGTATCTACGATTCAAAGCACCATTACTGGAAATGTGCATTAACCCGTTCACCGACAAACCTCTGAAAAAGTAAATTCTTTATGATGCAAAACATATTCTATCAAATATTTTGAAATTAATATGACTGGTAGACGTTGCTGCGCAATCGATTCAAGTCATATTCATTTCAAAATATTCAACAGCTGTCCTATTTATATGTGACGAGATTGAGATACAGCGAATTTATTGCTGAAATGGTTAATCGAGCTATCCCTGACTCTACTATGCTGCAGTTAATTTAATTCCCATTTCATGTCTGGTGTCTAGTGATCTTCATAGAATTATATACCCGTTTTGCTCGGACACATGTCAATTCACTTTTGGAAGCTGCTACAGAGCAACATATTTGTGATAAATTAATTTTAAAATATTCATCATAAACTATCTGGTATTGGAAAGTATGTGTACTAGTTGGTCAGACAGAAATGTGAGATGATTTATCTACAAAGAAACTTTGATTGTTATTCTTCTCAATACTGAAATCCTGCTTATAAATGTTTCAGTTTTTTACATTAAGGACGTTTTCTTTATCATGCCAATCATCTGTCATGTAACATCTCTATACAGTTGTTAGGAAAGAGATGCCTTCGGAACTATGGACCGGCTTATTAGACCGTTCATCGTGTTAGATCGAATCGAAACGATACACATCGTAAAGTTAATCTGTGGTCCAGACAGGAGTTAATTCCCATAAGTGTCCAGCCAATCAATTAGTATATTGAGCAGTCTAATCATAGCTGGAGGATACATAAATCTAAGTGTTCATTTTCTGTAATGTAAAAGGTCAATTATTGAGCTCACTTTAGTGCAAAAATGGTATTGGCCAACTTAATATAAGTAGGCTGACTATGTAATAAGGTCGATATTGAACTAGAATCGCTGTGCGCTGGTGTTGTCAGATATTGATTTGTTCAATGTAGACAAAGCAGAAGAACAATCTCAAAGAGAAATATATATCTATGTATCCGAACTCCCAAATAAGGCATACACACAATGAATTGGCTAACTAACATCACTTGAACTGACACTATTATCTGATGTTACAAACAAGGTACAGTATCTTTTAGTCTTGTTTGATATTGGAGGGAACCGACACCGTTAGGTGTTATTATGTACCGAAATTGGCTACTTTTAATGGAGTGGATGCTGTGTTATTTTGCTGTACTTTGTTGTTTTCCTCCCGTACCATCAACTTTCCGATGAAACGTTTGACGTCAGCTAACCATATGGCGTTCAGAGGAGTTGAAGTGTGTGTGTGTGTGTGTGTGCGTGCGTGCGTGCGTGCGTGCGTGCGTGCGTGTGTGTGTGCGTGTGCGTGCGTGCGTACGTGCGCGTGTGTGTGTGTTTACGTACGTGCGTACTAGCGCGTGTGCGTGCATGCATTTGTGTGCGCGTTAATGTGTGTGAGTGAGTGTGCGTGCGTTTGCGCGTGTGTGCGTGGGTACGTGTGTGCGTGCGTGTGTGCGTGCGTGCGTGCGTGCGTGCGTGCGTGCGCGTGTGTGTGTTTACGTACGTGGGTACGTGCGCGCGTGTGTGCATGCATTTATGTGTGTGCGTTTGTGTGTGTGAGTGAGCGTGCGTGCGTGCGTGCGTTTGCGCGTGCGTGTGCACGTGTGTGCGTGTGTGCGTGTGTGCGTGTGTGCGCGTGTGCGCGTGTGCGCGCGCGTGTGTGTGTGTTCCGACTTTATGAAAGCGAATCACTTGATGCTCGATCGACTAACAAAATACTGTTATCTATGGTCCGCAATTAGCGGGTAAACTCCTGATTTTTGCACCAATTCCATACCAGCTAGACAGTTTCCATTCCGAAATCTTGCTGAACAGTGCAGGTGCGGCACACGTTTTTTATGTTAAAATGCCGCCAATAATCCATTAGACTTTGTCAAAAGCCCAATTAAAACGTTGGCTCATATTCTATAGTGAATGATGAAAACTGTAAGATCATTGCTTATGACATATTTGTTTACAGATTAATCTATCATGAACTTAATGCCCAGAATGTCTTTTGTCAGAAGTGATTAACTCATTTCCTGCTGATAATACTGTCTTGCATGATTCAGTTCCCTCTTTCCGCACTAAGATATATTATTGTAAAAATCAGTCCAAACACCAACAGCTTGCCGCAACATTTTGACACATGAAAAGCGGTCATATTTCTTTCTTTCATTGCCCTGCAGATGTTTCCAGATGCTGCCGAACATTTCATTGGTGCAATGAGTAAAGCTAAAACTGAAATGTGTACTTTCAGACAAATTGTTCTTGAATCTCTTGGCAGCGAGAAGAAAGAATCGACTCTGTTGCATGACTCGGGTGATTGCTAGCTGGTTATGTCGGGGTGTAAGCCATAAATCTGAGACTCATGCAGAACGATTTCTAACGTCTCTTACTTTTCTATATTGACAAATTCTTGTGCCTAGATTGAACTAAGGCAGAGTCAGACAGCTTGGATTTGTGGAGAGCTGTTATATAATGCCACGCTGTGATCTACAATGAATTGCAGAGTTTATTGTATGACTATAGTGCCTCCAATATATATATATATATATATATATATATATATATATATATATATATATATATATATATATATATATATATATATATTATATATAGGGTTGGGCGATTTTTCGATATTATCGTCAATATCGCGATATACCGAATACCGATACCGAAATCGTAAATATCGTCAATACCGACGGGACGATATTGCACTTTTAACTGTGAGCATAATATAAATAACTAAGTTAGAAATGTCATACTCTTACCTCTATTCGGTCCAGTAATAGTCTTTAAGTAAAAATTCAGTCTTTGTCTAAGGTAATAAAAACTTAATAAACTCCAAAATAATCTGTGTTCATTTAATTCATGGTTTGTTTGCGCTAATAAAATGATTTAAGGTACAAAATAATCCTTTGTTGTTCACTTTTTATAATTACATAAATAGACGACGCCATGTTTTTTTCTTGCCTCATTCTGAGTGTTAGTCAGTGGGGAATACCATTTGCTCTACCCACATTCCAATCTGATGACGTCATTACTACAGGTCAAGCTATTTATCTATTAGTCATTGATCTGCATGGTTAAACATTCTTCTGACCGTGAAAGATTTAAACTTTAAAACTTTTTAGGTCGATAGGAAACCACACACACTTAATCCCTTATCAATACCACAGCTTGGAACGGTGGGTGAGGGGGAAGTTAATCTCTTGCTTTACCGTTATACGTTTTTATGTAACTTTATACAATATATTTAGCATTTTTAAACGAATCAGATCAAAATTCATTCCACATATACCATTACAGATTTATTCTAAGTGAGAAACAGCCTTAAAATAAATAATTTAGGCCTACTTATTTCCAGTCTTAGATCTGTTGTGGCAGTTTTGGCTGCAGTGTTAACTGGGTTAATTTCACACATGTTCACGGCTACGCCTTGAGATCAATGGATAGGACCGTTAAGTAGTGAGCGAATTTGAATAGGTCTACAATGGGACAAATTAGTATAAATATTACAGACCAAATAAAATCTGATATAATTGTTTCCAGTCTTCACGCTGGTTCTCGTTATTTTATTAATTTGTATCGTCTACGCTAGCGGCGGGCATGATAACAGCTGTCGGAATTCTGCAGTGTGAATTCTGATTGGCTCAAGTATGATACGGCGGCCAATCAGATTTCGCTCTGCGGAATTTCTTTCCGCGCAATGAAGTTAATGCGTATTCCTAACTCAATCTTTTGACAGTTGTCGTGCTGTAAAGATAACACAAAATACAACACAAGAACAGAAGAAAATCCTTTATTTTTCTTATTTGTGATGAATACGGTTAGTTGCATTACATTCGTTGCTTTAACCTGTATATTGAAGGGTGTCAAAGTGTGGAATTTCGTGTATTAAATATGCGGAAATGGCAATCATGGCGATCTCAATTTACGGTTTCAATGCAACAAATTTAATGAAAATAACTTGTAGACACCACCAATTTGAAATACGTGTTATTCTATGTTTACACCCTAACTCCACACCCCACCCAAATGACGATATATCGTGATACCGCGGTATTTTAATGAGATACCGATATCGTCATGCCTTGAGCAATATCGCCCAACCCTATATATATATATATATATATATATATATATATATATATATATATATATATATATATATATATATATATATATATATATATATATATATATATATATATATATATATATATATATAATATAATATAATATAAGATACATCAAAGTCATTATAAAGTCTTTTATTAATTTGAAACTAATTTATCTGTGAGCTGTTGTAGGCTATGACGGCAGCATCTTCCAACTTAATTACTTTACATTATTGACTTGCCTCCCCGAATGCTTAATCTTAAAGTAACATTGTGGGATATTGACTTCGAAGATTTGATATCTCAGTTCGAAAGAAATCCACACACTGGTAATGTCATCCTAACATATAAAGCAATATTGACGGCTCTATAATTCATAAATACACGGTGCCATTGTCAGATCAATAATCTAAGCCCAGAATTTTACCAGAGGCATTAGCGGTGCAAATCTATTTATCTCATTTACTGTTATATACTTGGCAACTATGGTATTTCAGCATCAGTGCCAGAACAATTTGTAAATTTGTGACGCCATGTAAATATTGCTGATATAATTTCTTGGGAAACAGTTTCTAGAAAGATTTGAAGAGTGCTGAACCCATTTCTGCTGTCCCCCACTCTGCTGTCAGACTTTGATTTGTCTAATTAGCTAAAAACAAATGATCACCAATTAGCTAATTTTCAATGTACATCTTAATGTGAACTGATTTTATGTCATGATCATGCGTGAGACTGTCAGTTGAGGGATATATACCTGTTGTATGTTCACATTATCATACACACATCTACAATGAAAGCAAAATGCGGCAGAAGCAGAATGTCAACACCACATGTTATAAGCAGTAAAGGGCGCTCGATGCCTTGTTGCAAATACTGGATTAAAATGGTTAATAATCTGGTTATTGTCAGCCTTATAGATAAACCTCATCCATATTGAAATATCAAATGAATTTCTGATAATGAATTAATCTGTTTTATATCACCTTATTCAATGGTTATTCCATTACCAGTACTGTAGATGAAACACTGAATCATAGACGTCACTCATAGGCGGTTGGATTTAAAACAAGAAACGTTCAGCGATTACCCCCGACAGCCAATTTCATAGATCATGAATTCAACTGAACTGGGTCTAGAATCAGGATCCAGATCAATACCAAGGAATGCCAAGTCCTAGTCTATGTGAACGCTTCATAAGATCAAACATCATACTTGTTCATGAGCTCAAGGAAATGGCATGCTAGTGTAATATATGTGGTAATAAAAGTAGTATATAAACAAGTATGCATGTGAAACAATGGTCGACATTGTTCAATGTAAAACAGAGTTGGTGTAAGCTGTTGTTTTTTGTGTGTGATTTGCTTTCGAAACAATTTAGTTGCAGAAAAGTACTTAATCTGAGAGAGAAAAGAATTCTTTTCTCCACATTCTGTTATTGACCTGTCCCCTTCCATCAGTTTGTCCCACCTACACTCCCCGTACCTCTCCAGACCACCCGTACAAATGGTTCAATAGCATTGGCGATGTGTATGATATATAATTTACTAGCTGGCAAGAATACAGCAACAGTATAGAAACTCTGTGCATGCGGATGTAGTGACTTTCGCTGACATATGTAAAATGTGTGAATGCTGTTGCTTCTTGCGCGTATGGAACTTGGGAATCGCTCCAATATTGTTCCATTGCGTATCTAAATAAGGTTATATTCTGTGACTTAATTATTATTTCATTACATCCATAGACTTCGTGGACTTTGTGGCAGAATATGCCGCTAAAAGTGTCCACAGAGTTCTTACAGTGTACAACCCATCAGTGTATTAGTATGGGGTAGTTTGTGCCAATAGACCATATAGACATACATAGCACCAAGTAAATTTAATATGTTGTCATCGTAATCATATTACTGTGGGGTGTGGTATACATATAGACTTCCAATCTGTCTTTGTTTGCCAATGGAAAATTGTGTTCCAGTTTTTGCTAGCCTCGAGGATTGGCATATATTTCAATAGGGCTACTGGAGTAAGCCATTCGCCTGTCCGTCGTCGTTGTATCTTTTCTCCCACGCAGTCACTGTAAGAAGCATTTTAAATCCCGGGTAAGCAGACACTGAATCAAGAGGCTATATTGAAACTAATTTGATTGGAAGCTGTTATCGTAGTGTATTGGTTAGCAAATGATTGATGATTGATTTGATTAATTGTAGAATAATAATCCATAACCATTGTAGATCACAATGCCTCTTGTGTGGCTGTCATTATTAAACATGAACTGCCGGATTTCCCCATCCCAGTAAAATAAGACTGAATAATTGAATTTAATGATAAAATCTGTCAATATGAAAACGTACTAGAAGTTATGCATGCATCTGGGCCAGTGTCAGATTTGTAATTTGGTACTTTCGCAGCAATCTCGATAATAATATCTCCATGATATATTAACGCTCGTTGCTACAAGGATAACCACCAAGTTGCCAGAAATAACATAGCCCACAAGTAAATTGATATGCAATATTTGGGGTCGCTACTTAGCGCATACGAATTGTTCCAGATCTGAGCCATATTTAATGACCGCATCTCAATTGTATTTGTTGTCGAGTATATTGCCCCCTCTGGTATCAACTGCGCCTTAAAGCACCCAGTGCAGCAAGACATTCAACCATCTACAGTGTACATTTAGGCTTCCTTCAACGCATACATGCTATATCTTGTGTCTCAGACTCGCCAAAGCATGTATTACTGGCGGTGTGTAGGGTTGGCCTACTCGCACATTATTGCTTCACTGAACCATCATCTCTTCTGGAATCTAATCCGCGACATGTGCCATAGGAACATATTGTGGAGAGTTCCGTGGCACGGATTCATCCTCTCTTAGTAGTGTTAGCATTTGATGATGTATTCTTGTTGTTGCAATACCATCTGAAAGTGATGAAACAACGTCTAGAAATTCTTTGTGGAAGTTCTCTATGTCTTCGATGGAAAATTTTGTTGAATGTAGGTTGAAATTGCAACAGCTGTTGTGTATATTATGATAATATTATTTGCAATGGTGCTACCCAGCTGAGGTCATGAACAGCACAATGATATACTCCAATTATTGAGTAGCTTGCTCTGCATGCATTCCGAATGTTTGTAATTACAGGTGCCGACCTAAAGAATTTACTCTCTGTATTGTAATATGATTTGCAAAATTCTGTAGCACGTATTATGAACTAATTTCGTATTATATGCTCTTGTTATTTGATACGGTTGCACATTGTATTGGTTGTCAGTACATACCAACTGTAGTGGAGGTTTCCTCTGTGTTATGATGATGTGAATCCCATCATGCAGTAGATTTACAAACAATAAAATGTAATCTGCTGTTTGAAATCACATTTCATCTTGCAGACTTGGATCAGTAACATTGACTTACATATCTTTGTGCAACAGTTTATAAAGTGGTACATTATCCAAGATTGCAGTAAAATTGTAATACTCAACTGTAATCTGTACAGAATCTAACCTTGCTGTGTCTTGCAACAGAAATCAATCTTTCTCCATCTGTGCCCTATAGGGGAGTGATGATTTTATGGAAACTTACACAGATTTCTATTTTCTTCCATTTCACAGCATCTGTCCCTTTGAGTCTTTGTCTCTGGAGTGAAATTAAGCCTTTCTTTACATTTGCAATTTAAACTGGCTAAATTGCTGCGATGTAGCCTTTGACTTTGGTTCTCATTGAATTTCACTTAAAGTTCATTTCTAACCTTCAAGGAATGTCGTCACATCATGGTCCCTCAACATATAAGGATATTCGTTATATTTGGTTGTGTTCATAGCAACTGCTTTACTATAGTGTCTCCCAAAGTGCGCCATATGTTCTATGAACATTAGATTGTATGGTATAATTCAGATCATAATTCCTCAGAGTGTGTGACAACTGCACGTCGTACCATAGACTAATTATATATAATTAGTCTATGATCGTACTTAGTCAGAGCCACTTATAACTGGTGCATGCTTGATCACGGGGTTTATTCGTGGAGGATAGTAAATACAGTACACTGCCATAGAATATTGTTAAATTATTGTCTTCCTGGCTGCAGTCGAATCACACTGTCTTTTATAACACGTTTTTACAGATGTATTGATGAGTAAATGCAGTTGTGTGTCAATCAGATTAGTGGTGTGATATATAGGTTATCACACCACATTCGATTGCCAGTTGGACATTGTGTTCTACTTTCCAATAACTGTTAATGTTTATATATCTTTATTTCTACTTTATTGTACTGCAGCTGACGGATCTATAGGTTTTTAAATGAAATCAAACGACTCCACGATATGGAAACTCGTGCTGCCATTGGGAGTAACAGCTTCAAGGCGAAAAGGTTTCAGAAACAGAGTATTTCTTAATCTGTAGTGAGTTTGTTCCATCTGACATGTATGACCATAATCATGACAGTTCGTAACGTACGCTTAATTCATGACGGACTACGCGTTGTTGTACGAATTGTATATCTTAACTATTTAATAAACGTTCTGTTGAATAGTTTGAAACTAATTTGACTGGGCGCTGTTGCAACCTCTTACCTGTATAGTTGTCTGAAAATTGAGAATCAGAGAGTGCAGGGATCGATTGAGCCCAAGACGGGCAATATGTGGTTGGAGCTTAGCTAGAGATGGGCGGGGCATAACTACATCTGTATAGAAATGATAAAAGTTATCTTTAACTGCTTACGTCAAGAAAATTGTACAGTTGTTTATCATCTGGCGCAAGGCGGATGTCTGATATTCATTTGCTAAGAACAATGTTTTTGCAAGCTGTGCTAGTTTTCAACAGCCCGTGTGTATGTCAATGCCTGAGAAGTAAGCTGACTATTCAGTTGAAAACTGGTCTAAACACTCCTGCTAACAGAAATTCAGTTTTGCACTGTGGAGTTCAGATTACTCTATAGTTAAAGATGGTTAAGATAATAAGCATAGGGTGTTCCAAAAGCTGGTATAATATCACTAATTGTATGCTCTATAGCCCTTTAATGACCAAATTTGGTTAAGAAAATTAAATTATTTCCTTACTGAATGCCAATTTGAAAACTATTTTTAAAAATTTTCCACTAGAATCGCTAGCGCGATTAACGATTCGGTTGACAAATGGGCGCCGCCGATAAATTGTACCGCATTTAAAACGGCGCAAGACTAATATAACCGTTTTGTAGGATCTCATTTTGAACTAGCTAAATTAAACTTCTGTATGCAAAACACAATACAATAAAGAGTTGATAAAGATTTATTAGATTTATTAACAAATTAATATTAATATTATTAGTAACAATGTCAGTTTATGATATATACTAATCAATAATTTTGTATATTTGTACACCTACTTACAGTCTCAGCTGCTCGGCAATTTCCGTAATTTCGTTCGTCGTTAATTACGAAAACTTCCGAAGACAAGTTTCGAGTGTTAATTCAATAGCTTGTCCGAACAATATTTTTTCTATTGTTGACAATAAACATAGGAATAAATTTATCAACCGTAACATACGGAAAGCGAAAGCATGCGCTCATTTTGAAATCTGTGTTGCTGACAGCAGTTGTTGTTTTCATTTTTTCAAAAATGAACTATAGAACAAAGAAAGGAGAGAATATATCAAGATCATAATTGATAAAATTGTCGATATATCGCCATTTATCGCCATTTGTGCTTTAAACAACAACGGCGGCGGCGACGACAGCGACGACGACGACAACGACGTAAACGACGACGACGACGACGACGACCACGACCACGACGACGACGACGAAGACGACGACGACGACAAGTTTATTCACCCAAATTATTATTATTATTATAAAATAAGCCAAGTCAGCAGAATAATTATTACATTACAATGCACACAGCCTCCCGAACCTCTGAGATTTCTGGCGCAGAAGCGTTTACAAAATACAATCTAATATGATAACAAGAACATGCATACATTGCTAACACTCGAGTGTTTTGAAGATCAGGAATGGACCTTTCCTGTTTTAGCCATGCCCCGCCCATCTCTATCTAAGCTCCACCCATTCCCGCTCGTGTTGGGATCGATCCATCTCTGAATTTCCTGGCTATCAATTTCCAGAAAACTATACAGGTAAGCTGTTGAATATTTTGAAACTAATTTGACTGGGTGCTGTTGCTGCATGTTTCTTAAATAGTAAACACATACAATTCGTACACGGTGTCGGATTATTAAGCGTTAAAGACGAGCGATATCAAATCATTCATGACGTCATGATTATCATGTCAGCATACACGTCACGTAGTTGATTATGGTGTCATATGATTGAGTGAGGAAATGGATTCATGAATTGCCATCCCTCTATATCCGGATCAAAGCACGGAATGACCAACCATATTCTAGCCTAAATAAATAATCTTTCTTGTGTTGAAATTTGATGCAAATCGGATGAAAAGTTTTCAGAGAAGCACTAGTAGAAAATGATATGAAGAAAATATTGAAATCTAACGCATTTACGGCTGACGGCAAATGTAAAACAAACAGGTTAAATGGAGGAATCCAGTCTTAGCTATGCCCCGCTCATCTCTAGCTAAGCTCCAGCCACGCTTTGCTCGTGTTGCGATCAATCGATCCGTGCACTCTCTGAATCTCAATTTCCAGAAAACTATACAGGTTAACTGTTGAATAACTCGAAACTAATTTGACTGGGTGAGAGCGCCCAGTCAAAATAGTTTCAAAATATTCGACAGAATGTTTATTAAATAGTAAAGCCATATAATTCGTACAACGTGTCTGAATATTAAGCCCGTAAGACGAAATAAATCGTGTCTTTCGTGCTGTAGTTGTTTATGACGTCATTCTATACGTCACGTAGTTGATTATGACGTCATATGATGGATGGATAAACTCGAAAGGTCCATTGGATGACTGGTGTTTTGATAACTCAACTAGGTGAATTGGAAGCTGTTATCGTAGTGTATTGGTTAGCGAATGATTGATGTTTCTCAGGACAACATCATTCAGCAGCACAGCTAGCAAAACCAGCACTAGTTAGGTTAATGGACGAATCCCCTTTGGCTATGCCTGGCCCATATCTAGCTAAGCTCCACACATGCTTTACGCGTGTTGGTATCGATTTATATACGTTGAATCCTTAATTCCCAGAATCCCACTTTCACGGTAACTATATACAGCTAACCTATTGCATATATTGAAACTAATTTTACCGGTGTGTGGTGGGGTGTGGTGGTGGGGGTGAGAGTGGTGTAGGTTTGGGGTGGGGTGGGTGAGGGGTGTGTGTGTGTGTGTCTGTTGCTGCCTATTCACCAGAATGTTTATTGAACAGTAAAGATATACAATTCGTACGACTAACGGACTGTTCACGGTTCATGACGATCTAGTTACGTCATTCATTACACGTTTTGATTGTGACGTCAGCCTACATATGACGTAATCGATTATGACGTCACATACTTGACTGATAGATCGATTCATCCATTAACCAATTAACACAGGCTGATAAAGCAGAAGTGAGGGGGTTAATGAATTGGGTGATGGCACTTAGTTGTTTAGAGATAAAAGATTGCAATCTTCAATAAGGCAATGTGTGCGTCGCAGATAAAGACACGTATTTTATGTACGATTAGGGAAAAATCTTGAAAATATGTCTTATTTATTGTATCGATTAAACCCTCTTCTGTAAACTTATGGTTTATAATGGTAAACCGGCCAATACTTCCTCTGCAGTTGTCTTGAGGACTGCCTAATTGCAGGCTAGGAGAAGACTATTAAAAAAATGTTGCTACTATCATTCCAGTGATAGATTTTCAAAAATAGTCTTCTCTTGGCCTGGAAATTGACACTGACTAAACAAAAATTTAGATTTTTCTTACCTTTAACCGTCATACCTGTCAAAAACACATCTTAAAAATGATTTTCCTAAATTCCAGTTAAAAACGTACAAAAAAAATCTTCTCTTGGCCAGCAAATGATCATTCGCCGAGCAAAAATTTCAATTTTCTTGAAAAATTAAAGGCTTAATTGATAAAAGTCGCCTTTTGAGCGCTTTGAGGCGCGGTTGACACACAAGGGGTGAAAACCAAATACCTATAAGCCATTTGCAATGTATGAATTATGTAATAGCTTAAGCAAAACATGTAGCGTGCTTGATCATCATCGCCGCCGCCACCACCTTATTTATATCTCTATGTAGTAATTCCCATATATCTAGGAACATAAGCCAAGCTTTTCAAAAATATTTTTATGCTGACGCGTATCGATGCATCGCTTTCCCGAAAAGATTGTATGGCGAGATCGTATTATCCATGATTGTAGTATGTTAATCATCTTCCATCTTTGAGTTCCATTAGGAAGTTAACATTTTGAACATGGGTAATACAACAGCAGCTCTCAGCCACACTATTTCCCAAATAACAGCATGTCTCCCTTCCTGCCTTAGGCAGCAATCATTATAGTACGCAGACAAATTTGTTGCAAAATATCCAGCACTTTAGTTCTATAGTTACCTTGAAATGTAGATCATGTTAAGTGAAGTATCAAAGTTCCAAATCGACCATGATGCGCATGGAAAAGTCATAGGTTTTCTAGAAATGCGCGAGGCATAGCTAGAAATGAAACACTCTATAGGTCTATATACATTTACGATTTAGGACGTCATACATTACTTCCGGTTTCGCTACGGAAATTATCGGAATCAAATTAATGATAGTATGCCTACAGCCGTAGCTCTCATAGCGCTGTGATATTTACTGCATTTTAATTTTAAAATAAGAGGATAGTGTAAAACGTTACCAGAGATGTCAATTATTATGGCACTGACATCAGATCCTGAGGACACCAGCAACATCATAGCCACTGTTTCGCTAATTTTATGAAGGACAACGTCCTATGCGATACCCTATATATCGTATGCCCGACACACCCACCCCTTGCCTGGCCCCACCTTTTGTATAGATACAACTGCATATTAACATGATCTTATCTTCTCTACTTGTTTCTTGTACAAATGTAGCCCTACAAATATGCTTTGCTATTCTCTAACAACTTGTTCGAGTAAGATATGGGTGCATTTAAATTTAATTCTCCAGGAAAAGGATAAAACGAAGTTCAAACCCACAATGAAGAAGACTTTAAGGACCATCTGAATTTACTTTTAGATTTTAGCATCACCTATGTCACGTTTATATTCACACCTAGTTCAATCGCCACAACGTTCGGACCATTACAACATGTAGTTAATTTAAAATGGCAGCGATGTTTTCCTTCGGAGAATTTAAATGTCCGTATCTCACCAATAATAGTTCCCAAATTGTGACTTAATATTTTTCTGGAGAGACGTTTACATGTCTGTGTTTGGGTTCAAGCTTTTCGTAGTTTTCTTTCAACAAGATTGTTTCAGTTACATCCATGGAGAATGTCTGTACTGATGCTAGACTATGATTCTCACAGATTCACGTCAACAAGTTCCTTGGCTTTGGAGAAGATATTTCAAATGTTATTCCTAAACATTGCACACCATTCAGGTTAATTGTCATTTCCAGTTTTAGCAATGCCCCGTGCACCTCTGGCTAAGCTCCACCCACACTTCACCGTGTTGGGATTTATCAATCCCAGAATACCCCAACTATCAATTTCCTGAAAACTATACAAGTAAGCTGTTGAATATTTTGTAACTACTTTGACTGGGTGCTGTTGCTGCCTAAGGGAACAACAGCGTCCAGTCAAATTAGTTTCAAAATATATTTATTAGATAGTAATGACATAAAATTCGTACAACAACGCATAGTCTGTCTTTAAATACGCGTTCGTGACGAACTTATCTTAGTCATTCTTGATGTCATAATGACGTCATTCTACATGCCACGTAGTTGACTATGACGTCATATTATGGATAGATAAAGTAGAGAGGTCTATTGCCGTCTAAATAGCTCGAAAAGCTTTACTGGACATTCTTGGATCTTTATGATCCGAATGATGCTTACTAGCACAGCTGGTTGTAGTGGGCTCATTGCTATTTTGGGAAGAAGTCACCTAAAGTGACAATGAGGTGAAATGCTGCTGGCGCCAGACAGTCGTCAACGAATCACTCATTTAGCTCTTTGCACAAGGTGAGCTAATAACACAAATCAGGATCATTTATGTTGTTCTCATAGAATACATTGAATGGAGCCGAAACTGGAGGGGAGTGTGGAATCAGCCCTAGATCCAGGTGACCTTATCAAGTACAGTAGATGTGGTTCAAAGGAGGGAAGCACAACGGTCTGGGAATAGGATGCTAAATGGGGTGGGTGGTGGGTGGCGAGCTACGTTCGGAGATACGGATAGAGTGATAAGCAAAACGTGAATGACGTTGAGGACCAATACTTGCCTAGTATGTTGTTACGAATCAGAACATAGGATGTTGACACTGACATGAGATGCATTGCACGATAATAATATTGGAGAGGTTGCTACAACCAGGAAGGCGGTGGCCAATAAAGACTTAACTTGGTTCAGCTTATGCCCTAGATGATGTTTCCTGAGTTTTGCATTGATCCCCCCAAGCGATTTCGGAAAAGATTTTTAAAGACATTAATAAAAATCGGCCAAAACCCAAGATGGCTGCCGTCCACATTGATTTCGTTTGAACCAACATGTATCTCTATGCCATAAGGGTGGTTTCTGTAAAATATACTTGAAATCGCACCAGTGGGTCTCCAGAAAACATTAAAAATTTCTTGGTGGAAAAAAGATCCAATATGGGCGCCAAACACGCTAAATAGTGATTAGCCTACGGCGGAAATGTTTTAGATGTATCGACTTCCCTTGAATAAACCTTAATGGCCGTTCGTTCCTAATCCTATTTCTCAACCTTCGGCCCAATTCATTCAACGGTTCTGGAGAACTTTTTTGAGAACTATGTTATCTAAGAAGGCCGCCAAACTATTTAGCTAATCTAGTTCCCTTGAGCACCATTTGTCCAGTTCTGGCCCTAGATGATATTTCATGAGTTTGAATCGATCCTCCCGAGCGATTTCGGAGAAAATTTTAAAGACATTTCTAAAAACCTGCCAAAATCCAAGCTGGCCACCGGCCAAATTGACCGATCAGCTTCGTTTAAGCAAACTTGACGGACGACGAACAACAGCTGAGAGACAATAAATGGACGATGGACCATCGCCATGGGATAAGCTCACTTGGCCTTTCAGGCCAGGTGAGCTACTAATAATAGTAGGAACCATTTCCAGCAACGGCCCACCCATTCATACCAAAGCCCTGTCCACTGTGTACGTGTGTTAGAATTGATTTATAATTATACTTTTAAGTCTAAATTCCAAGAAACTTAATTTCAAAGTACGTATAGCTGTGGAAAATTAAAAACGAATTTGATTTGGAACTATTGCTACCTACGACAGCAACATTTCCCCGACAAAGTAGTTTCAAAACACTCAACGGAATATTTATTAAACTGTAAATTCATCAAAGAATAATTGATTGATTGATTGATTGATTGATTTGCTGATTGAGTCAATGCTTGATTGATTGATTGATTGAATTGTTGATTGATTTATTTATTTATTTATTTATTTATTTATTTATTTATTTATTTATTTATTTATTTATTTATTTATTTATTTATTTATTTCTTGATTGATTGATTGATTCCATCCAAAGTATAAATCAATACTATATCGGTTTTGTACGTAGAAATCGATCATTATGTTTTTGTATCTCTCCGTATTCAATGGACCTTTCCAGCTTCAACTATGCCCCGCCCATCCCTAGGTAAGATCCATTTGCACTTCACCCGTGTTGGGATCGAGCGATCCCAGAACACCCTGACTATCAATTCCCAGAAAAGTATACTGGCAAGCTGTTGAATATTTTGAAACTAATTTGACTGGGTGCTGTTGCTGCCAATGTTTATTAAATAGTAAAGACATCCAATTCGGTCAGCAATGCTTAGCCAGTCTTCAATTATGCGTGAGTGACGTACTCGTCGATGTCATTCAGGACGTCATTAATTATGACGTCATCCTACATGACACGTAGTTGATTATGACGTTATATGATGGATATTTAAACTGGAAAGGTCCATTGGTGAAACAGAATATAAAATACGATGTACTACCGTTATACTATACATACTAAATTACGTTTTGTCATTTCCTGAATTTTGCATTGATACCAATTTGATACCATACACTAAATGTTTGGCGAGGTGTCACTCACACAATTAAATTCGGTAAAATATCTCAGTCACATTGGATAACCAATTGAGAGAACCATTTCCAGCTATACCCAGCCCATTTCTAGCTCAGCTCCGCCCACTGAGGTACACGCTCTGGAATCGATTTATGCTCCGCGCACATGCTTTTAGCAGGGCATTGGCAGTTTCGCTAATTGTATATGAATGCAAAGTTTTTGTCAAGAAATGCCATTTATTTAGTAATAAGCAGATATTTAATTAAATAATACATACATTAGCCATTTTAGTGCTCCAAATACATTTGCCGCTTGTAATTACCCAGTATTAGTTTGCAGAGAGTTTCTGCGTACTAAAGTACCAGGATAACTGGTAAACATAGACAGCAGCAACGCCATTTTCAAAATAAAAAGCCTATATCCGTAGGAAAAA
Organism: Chaetoderma sp. LZ-2023a; assembly: GCA_034401795.1. Classification (NCBI taxonomy): domain Eukaryota; kingdom Metazoa; phylum Mollusca; class Caudofoveata; order Chaetodermatida; family Chaetodermatidae; genus Chaetoderma; species Chaetoderma sp. LZ-2023a. The sequence continues at coordinate 127,961,509 of CM067372.1, forward strand.
TTATTGTCATGGCGAGGTTTGCAGAGAGTTTCTGCGTACTAAAGTACCAGCATAACTGGTATACATAGACAGCAGCAACGCCATTTTCAAAATAAAAAGCCTATATCTGTAGGAAAAAATATTGTCATGGCGAGGAAATCAACACGCCGCGTATGACACCAACTGGTATATGTCGGCTGACGCGAAAATTAGACCAGTTTGTAGAATTTCGTTACCAGTTATGAGCATTTTGTGCACCCTAAACAGTAACAGTGAACACACATTTTGTGCACCCTAAACAGTAACAGTGAACACACATTTTTTGCAGGCCAAATAAAAAGTTAGGTAAAATAATTATTTTTTGTGCTGCATTTTGATAAATTCTTCAAATGTTGTGTATCTACAGAAATAAACGTATTTTTACGATGTCACCAAAACAACGCGCGCGCGCTTTGACCGTGTGTCCTTTGAATCCTACATCCTGAATTGCCAGAATCTAAATTTCAAGGTAACAATAGCCTGCACATAAGCTGTTGCATATTTTTAAACTAATTTGACTGGGGTTCTTGCGACCTATGGCAGAAACAGCTCCAGGACAAATTGACTTCGAAATATTTACCAGAATGTTTACGAGGCCGTACATTCATCAAACATGCAAATCTTCCACTTTTGTGTCAGACTTTTCATTTTTACTGTGCTATCAGCTAATATGTGATGTAGTTGATTATGACGTAAGTTACTTGATTGATATATCGCATCACCATGTTGTGTTACATTGTTTTAGTGTGTGACAATTAAAACAATCGCGTGCCACCAGCTGCCTTCTTGGGGGGGGCACAAGATGGTGATAGGTGATCAGAAAACAACATGCCCCTAGGAACGACCATCTAGTGGCCCCAAGAGTTAACTCCTATGGAGTGTAACTAGCATAAAGAGACCATCTGTCATAGTTACCACGTGGAGTGCAGGTCCGGTATGTTTGACACCACTTGACTGTATGCATCCTAACATGCATGAATAGATTTATCTGAGATCGTGTGCTACATTCTACAGAATTGGAATTCGCATGGTTGTCCCCAGTGTTGTGTCTGTTCGTGCACTGCTCAGGAAAATATGAGTAAATATAGGTATCGGATCTGTCACTCAAATATGTATGTATGTAGGAGTACTGTGTTCTGCGGCTGTAGTAGTCGAAACCTCCTACAGCTGCAATTGGTCCTTCTTCGCTTTTGACCATGGTGTCTTTCCTCAGCCCAAATCCTTAGCTTCTTCAGGTCCATTCTTGATCTGAGTGTACCGAGTCCTGGTTTCAGATGTCACCTCGTAGCACGCCTAAAGGATTTCTGCAATAACGTTCTCTGCTGGCGTTATATTTGCTGGCTCACATTAGGGCGAATTCCAAGGTTCTCTGTGCTGGTGTGTGTTCTGGCATCATTAGCACATGTCCAAACATGGGCCATAGTCTTTGGGCAACGTTTACGGACATCGGCGATGTATTACACATCTTGTATAGCCTAGTGCATCATTGGAAATTGTGCTGTCCTGCCATCGGTGTCCGGTGATGGTACACAGGCGTTTGCGGTGCAAGGCATCATGTGTATCTACAACTGCCTTTGGAGTTGCCCAGCGGTTACAATTATACAGCATCAAGGGTACGCAGGTTGCGCTGTATAAAATGTAGTCTCTTTGTCAAGGGCATCTTTGATCTACGAATCCATGTAGAGCTTCCAAAAGGACGTTTAACGACACTTTGACAGGATCCATTGAAGTCATCGATCTTGTCTCGGATGCGGTATACAGTAACGTTGGATAGGATCTTCCGTATGCTGTTGAGCAGGACAACGGGCCGCAGATTGACTGGGGTGGCTTCGTGGGCTTGGGTAGCGCGACAAGGATGCCTTGACATACAGCATCGATGGGAAAGTGCTGCGTAAAAGGTGAATTGATTATGGGCGTGATCGGTTTTGAGATAATGTTACTAGCGTATTTGAATATCTCATTGCTCATGCCACCGCGTCCAGATGCACGTCCATTTTTCAGGGCGTTATGTGACTTCTCAACTTCTGCTATTTTCAACATAGTTTGCGGAGTAGTCACACCTCTAATAACGCAGTTTACATGGCCGGAATTGGACCGATACCGAGGCAATACGGCCTAGCATTGGCCCAGTATACGCCCAGTAGCAAGCGTTATTATGGATGACTTCAATACGTTTTGCATAAACCTGATTAGCTTGAACAACAAAAAAGTAAATATATTGAATCCAAGGAGAGCATGTCAAACATCGAAGTGTAGCTGACGTTATAATAAAGTATTCCACGTATTAGCTGACGTTAGAATCAAAATAACGTATCTCCGTCACGAAAATATAAATGTCCGTCACGCCCACTTGGCCAGAGGAAACGCCCGCAAATAAAAACTATATGAAGACTAGGCAGCTTGGGAGAAAAGATAAGCTTTCGCAGAGATATTGGTGTTCCTGTCTGTAGATAGTTTTCTATTTGTTTTTCGAGAAATTGCTCACTCACAAATTCAGCTCATCGGCAGTTATTAGGTTAACCATTTTACACTGGCATTCTATTTAATACCAGACACCAGTCGGTCTGAATTAAGCTAATAATTTCCATTAGTACATATTCCATTGCGTAATGTTCACTTTGTACTAACTGATACACAGACGCTATAAGTGCTGAAAAGGTGTATGTGGTATAATGCACTATGAACTATGGTCAAGGAGTTCCTCAAAGTAGGCATAGTATTCAAGGTAAAAAAATACAGAGTCACATATCAGTGTTTGGCATACTCTCCTTAGCTTCAATTAATTTACTTTTTTGTTGTACAAACTCATCAAGGGTTCGTTCAGGAGCGCGAATTTTTTCAGTTCGCCAATCATTTTGTTCGGTCACGTGATAGGTTCGCCCATATAAATCTATGGGCGAACCTACCACGTCATCGAACAAAATCTTCGGCGAACTGAACCAGGTTTATGCCAAACGTATTGAAGTCGTCCATAAGAATTGCCTCGGTATTGGCCGAGTACGGGTCCCGTAAGCACCGTTATTAGAGGTCTGACTCCTCTCAGTACCCGCTAGCATTATTCTGAAAACGGGTGTAACTTGACTCAGATTTCCAGACAGTATCTGTGTGAGGTTTCGAAGGGGGTTGGTTGATCTAGAGTAGATAAAATCCCCGCAGTCCAGACCTCTTTGTAGAATGACAGCGAGCTGACGGAAAATACGTAATGATGTGTGGTTTGATGGGCTAACTCCCTGAGATTGAAAGACACACGGAGTAGGCATACGTGTATTGAAGTCATGGGAGACTGTTTTGAAAAATAATAACGTGTATACCCTGTTTGCCAAAATTCCTGTTCCCAAGATACGACCATTAGAGACTTTGCTACCAAAACCCACTGATTACTTCCAAAAACCTGTTGCACATTAGCGCAAGTAAATTGCTGTCAAAGTTATCAACATGATTGTACTAATATAATTCCATAAACACTATACAGAATATATATTAACGATTAACAACGATTAACGACAAAATAGCCATAAGAAAGAGGTAGGCAAGTCGTTAACAGGTAACCAACAATTGAGAACATCATATAATCTCACAAAAGGCAAGTATTTAAGCATATCGCTTGCCAATAGCCCTTTCCAGCTTTATCTATGCCCGGCTCATCTCTAGCTAAGCCTCACCCACACCTCGCTCATGTTGGGACTTATCGAGCCCTGAATTCTCTGACTATAAATTTCTAGAAAACTGTACAGGTAAGCTGTTGAATATTTTGAAACTAATTTGACTGGGTGCTGTTGCTGCCTATGGCAGAATGTTTATTAAATAGTAAAGATATACAATTCGTACAACATTCCAGACTATTAAGCGTTTAAAACGGACTAGATCGAGTCATTCACGCAATAATTGATTATGACATCATCATACACGTCACGTAGTTGATTATAACGTCATATAATGGATGGATAACTGAAAAGGACGATTACACACACACACACACACACACACACACACACACACACACACACACCACCCCGAGTAGGCTTACATCCATGTGCCTGTGTTATATGGCATACTGCCTCGTATTTGTGCACTAAACGATTTTTTGGATGTGTACTATGCGGGTTGTTTCTCGAAATATTGGCATTCTAAAATATTTGCAGAATCAAACGCACGGGCATGTACCGTTTGCACACCATCACGCATCTATTCAATAAAACATACAATTTGTCCTTAATAACGCAGGTTCCTGGGACCGGCAATGGTTTAGTAGCGGCTCAGTAACCTGCGACATCAGAGGTAGTACTAGTTTTGTGAAATGGGTGTACTCTGTGCAGCTTATTTCAAGAAACATCCCACACCGCACACTGGAATACGGAAATCCAGAGATTCACATACACCGAAATGATTTTGGATACGTTGTTGTGTAATCTGTGATAGAGAAACTTTGGGTCTATCCCTGATATACCAAGAGGTTTTAGATATTTGTTCACAAGATTATGCTTATGAACGTTTCCAAAATTCAGTTTTTGCAGATTTTCAATTTAATACAAGTAAAGTTACCAATCATCTTTAGACAACTGTAGCTTACTTATCAAATAATTTCCACTTAAACTCGTGATAACAAATCGTTACCTGATTGACTAGGGATTTACAAACAAGTAAATGAGAACAATGTGGAAACGTGGTTTCTGCAATACTTTAAAATAAAATAAACGCATTGTTGAAACGTTTCCAGAACATATTTTCGGCAACAACATTTCCAAAACGGTACTTAGTGCGTGCTGACGGGTTTCTGAAATTGTGAAATCATAATGGTATACTTTGACCATCTTTACATACTGAAATGTCAAAGGCAAATGATTTACTTCTTTGGATGGTTCATGTCTAACTGCAACATGAATCTTTGAGCGCTAATATGGGCCGAGCACAGGGCGTGATTTATGCCCTACACCGGGCGCACACCGTTTTCCAGACAGAGAGTTATAATTGGTTAATTCACAAATATATTAAGTATGCATCAATTCAAATCATAGCAATAACATGATCTAATGGAATCTACAACATATGACATGAAATGAAATGGAACTTACTTGGCTCAGCCCATTCCACCACACCACGAAATAAGACACGTTCGTCAAGGTTTATCTAGAACCCGGATACGTTTTAATGTTGCAACCTCAGGAAATTACGTTTATATTTCCTTTTACCATTTGATAAAAGAAGAGATAAGAGTACGTCTGAATCCAAAAAGGGAAATAGTCACTATTGAATTCTTATGTAGTCTTATCTCTTCTTTTCAAATCAGCCATCGTAATTGCATATAAATGACAAGAGGCATCAGAAATTGTGAACTATCGCCTTTCCTTTTATATCACATTATAGATTTTTCTGAGCTATGGAAACATATTGTACCATCCAACCATTCCTTTTGTTACGGTTTGAGTCAAATAGGACTAGCAGATTCAGAGATACCCATCCTTACAAAATGTGATCGGATCCTGATACGAAGTTTGTACTGGATCACTCCGAACGTCTTTAAAACTTCGGTCTTTTTTTGTTGAGTGAAAATTTTGAGCCAATTCGGATCTGTCCCCAGATAACGCAGGTTACTTGGCCAATGCTGAGCCAATACCATGCGATACTTTCAGTATCGGCCCTGTATCGGCCCAGCATCGGCCAGGTAAGCTGCGCTATCAGGGTAGTATGTAAGATAGAGCTCCGGACAGACAGACAGACAGACAGATAGACACACAGATACGAATGCAACACCCTCTCTCTTCCCTTTATCAGGGGATGGTAATATAAAAGATAAACTAGTTTAGGTTTTGCTATTATTTCTGCCATGCACGTGCATGCATGCTAACACGAGGATACCTCTAACTACGAGGCAATCAAAGGAAGTAGGGCCTATTACTGGTGAGTAAAGCATGTTACATGCCATACACAGCATGGCACGTCTTTAAACATCTCGTAGTAAAGCACTATATTTCGCTGACTATCTTGACCATAATTTAATTGGAAACAACTTCCAGGTCAAAGTAGTTTCAAAATCGTCAATAGCATAGTATGATTGATTTTGATGTTCAAATATACCCGTATTGCAGGGTTGAACTGGTTACAACAACTAGTGCGTAGACGGTTAAAATATCATTAAATAAATATTCTGTATAGGAAACGAATTGAGGCATATTGTTGCCTGTCAACCTTCAACTGACAACGTGATTGTTTTGTTCTTCTGAAGGGTATACTGAATTATTCCCCGGATGGGCACCATCCTCTGTAGGTTGGGCGACTTTTGTAGGTGGCAGACGTGTATCTAACGCATGGTTGTTGATTACCGTCTGGCCCTGTCGTTGTCATGCGGCCTCGCTCACTCTCGTCAACTCATAGCCAACAGACACGTGCGTGGACGCGGAGAAATGAAAAGCTTCTCTCTTCAAACATGGGAAAAACACCTTATTCAAAAGAACCTTTCTAAAGCGGCGTCCGACTGCCGTGTATATGAGGAAGTTTACGGATGAATTAAACACAATTAACGTGTTACTGATCGCAAGAAGTTTGAGAAACACAGGAAAAGCGAATATATCAAATTGTGAAACGAAGCCTAGAGTCTGACAGAGGACGAAAACGATAACAATTAAGACGAGTACGAGAGTCATGTTCGCCTCGTTATCATCTTGAATATTGGTACCTCTGCGCCGCTCCTGCATATGCATCAACTCGACAATAATAAGGCAATTTAGGACGATAAGCGACGTCAAAGGAATCGTATATATCACTATAACATACATCCATCCCTGGTAGCCGTATTGGAAAAAAACCGATTTCCCGAAATCCGTCGAATACAGAACGTAACATTCCTCGCCAGCGTCACAAATACGTGATGCTGTGGCGAACAATCGCGGTATATTATACAGAACTGATAGAACACACACTGATCCTATAACAATTAGGGAGAGTTTCTTAGTCACCAATCTCCCAGACCTAAACGGATGACAGATAACGATATATCTCTCAACACTAACCGACACAGTAATCCAAACATTACACATCTGAATCGCCATTATTATGTAATTAATAGGCGTAAAAATCTGAGGGTACACCACCTCTTTGTAGTAACTAAACCTTGGGTTCACCGCTGCTATGCTGAACGGGGTCAACACGACCAGAGCCGTCAATAAGATTCCAGTGTCCGTCACAACCAGTGCCCGCATGTAATATATGGTGGTAGATACCATCTCTCGTCGCCACAGCACAATAATTGTCAGGGTGTTTCCGACAAAACCAAACGCAGCGATGCACGGGATTAAGATACCCCAGAAAATAAACTGCATATATAGGCCTTCTCGTTCCTCATCGGAATCGCCCATGTACTTATCACCGTAAGACAGGTTCACTTTTAAATTAATCTCTCCCATGTTGTTTGTGGATGTCTGTCTTTCCACAATGCACTGTTCTCGACAACGTAGGCAGGAGGTAGATATGAAGGATCAGTCATGGACTCCGAGACCTACAAAATATCAATAAATGTAAAGTAGAATAGCCACTCTGCACAAATTAAACTAGGTTGAAGAGAGAGAGAGAGAGAGAGAGAGAGAGAGAGAGAGAGAGAGAGAGAGAGAGAGCGCGGAGATGAAGGGAAGGGTGGTGGTGAAAGAACACTTGCATGCACGCACACGCGTGAAGACGTGTGTATCCGTGTTTCGGCTGGGTGGGTGAGTGAGTCTGTGGCTGGGTCGGTCGGTGGGTTTGTCAGTCGGGCAGTCAATTGATCTGTACGTTGGTCGGAACATCGGTCGCTCGGTATAACGATCGGTCGGTACATCGGTCTGTCGGTTGGTCGGTCGTTACAAATACGGTACATTGGGTGTGACATAAGATATCTAGTGGCATCACTTAAAGTGATGTTAGGTCGATAATCAAAGATTTGCTAGATAGAGCGGTTGGATATAAAAATAGGTATTCCTCTGCGAGTGTTGAGGACTCTGCCATTTGTTAGAGATTAAATTCCTCTGGCTCTCGGCATTAAGCCAACAAGTTACTGGCAGTACTACCGCATAACGATCCGAGCTCAATGTCTACATTATTATTTATTCGGCAAAATTATATTATCTAAATTGTTAATTGACTCTTGACACTAAAGTGCACTCAGTAATTGGCGTTTCACATTATGGAGAATGGACATTTATTTGCATAACCCTTTCCGCTAGGATTGGATTGATATATAGATTAACTAATAGACGGACCCGTCCTGTGACTCAAGTATATCCACATGCGGGCTGACATCACCACCATGATGACATTACTAGCTCCGTCATGAAGCTCGAAAAATATGTCAAGCGTACTAACTGTATATGTCTTTGACTGATTTACTATTTAATAAACATTTTGTTAAATAGTTGAAACTAATTTACCTGGAAGCTGTTTTTCGAGTCAAATTAGTTTCAGAATATTAAACATCTCGCGTGTATACCTTAAAATTGGGATTGGGGGGAATTCAGCGTTCGAAGTATATAAGTCAATTCCAACACGCGTAAAAAGTGGATGGAGCTTAGCTAGAAATGGGCGGGGCTTAGCTAAAATTGAATTCCTTTAATGGATGTACACTTCTGGGAATTAAGGATGTCTGTAGCATGGAATAACGGGCTGGCGTGTATCGTTTCGATCTGATACGTTTGATGTCGGTAGCTCAATGATTGTATTAGCGAGAAGAATAAAGATCAACAGTTTCTTTGTGGATGAATGTTTCAATGGTTGAAATCATTGATTCAGACGAGATATTGAAAATGCTTTTCAATACATTGAAGATTTTAAAATTAATTTATCACGAACTTGTTACACGGTATCAGTTACCACAAGCGACATGATTGTCACACATTCAACACATTTCCTGTAGGGTTGTGCAGAATTGTAGCTACGACGCGTCATGGCTGTAAACGCCTTTGTAAGTTGGCCAAGTAAAGCTTGCATACCATTTTATTAAGGCCAGGAGAGACACGCTACGAAATAATATTTGTTATTATCTTCACTATCGCGGAGGCAACGCGTAGTTGTATTAATAACAGTATTAGGCAGGGACATATATATATATATATATATATATATATATATATATATATATATATATATATATATATATATATATATATATATATATATATATATATATATATATATATATATATATATATATATATATATCTATAACAAACTAATCTTTGTCAAAAGTATCTCACGTATTTCTAGTGATGAGTGGATTATTGATGTCACTGTATCCATATGGGTAGTCTCTCCAAGAGAAACTTGGAGGGACTATGCTAGTGCTGTTCAAAAGTCATGCACACAACCATAATATAGTTGAATGAAACTATTGTGATGGACACAGATCTGAAACAACGAATAAAAGAACAAACACAGAGAAGACGGGATAACCATGGGAAAAGGCTATATCACAAGTGCAGAACAGACAATGTCAAACATTAAGAATTCATATGAGTTACTATCCAACGGTGAACACAAAACAGAATTCATGAATGGCATTGTGATACATTATAACTCGAATGAAGCAAGACACAATGTTAACTTTCCATTAGTCATAACGGAGACTAATAATGCCTGGGTTCTAGTATGCATGATTAATGTATGCTGCGGATGTAGTAGTAGAAACATCCTACAGCTGCAATCTGTCCTTCTTCGCTTTTGTCCACTGTGTCTTGTCCACGGCCGAAATCCTTAACTTCCTCAGGTCCATTCTTGTACCGCGCCCTCTTTATTGAGGTCACCTCGTAGTATGCTTAACAGATTTATGCAATGACGTCCTCCTCTGCCTTTGTATTTGCTGGCTCAGAGTAGGGCAAATTCCAAGACTCGCTGTGCTGGTGTGTCTTCTTGCATCCTTAGTACATGGCGAAATATGGGCCATCTTTGCTGGGCGACTTTTACAGACAGCGGCGACGTGTTATACATCTTGTAGAGTGCATCATTGGATATTATGCTGTCTGGCTATCGGTTTCCAGTGATAGTGCGTATGTGTTTGTGGTGGCAGGCATCGAGTTTGTCTAGAGCTGCCATTGGAGCTGCCCAGCTGTTACTATTATACAACATCAAGGATACGCAGGTTGCATTGTATAAACGTAGACTTTTTTATCAAGGGCATCTTTGATCTACGAATCCATAGCTTCCAGAAGGACTTGAAATCTATGGGTTCTAGTAGCTGGTTGGATAAAGAATCTTGAAAGGTGTAGTTATCATGAAGGTGATACAAGAGGAGTGATGCATGCTACAAAAAGGGACACTCCGTAATTAGGATAGCTAATGATATTGCTATTTTCGCGCTTCCGGCGTATGCATGTAGCATTGTGAAGCCCAGAAAGGAGTGGGTGATGAGAACTCAATTTCCTCAGTCAATCACATGACGTCATAACCAACTATGTGACGTGTAGGATGACATCATAATCATTACGTCATGAATGATTCGATTTAGTCCGTCTTAAACGCTTAATAATCCGACACGGTGTACGAATTGTATGTCTTTACTATTTTATAAACATTACCATACCAAGCAACAGCGCCCAGTCAAATTAGTTTCAAAATATTGAACAGCTTACATGTATAGTGTTCTGGAAATTGATAGTCATGGAGTACATAGATGGATCAATCCAAACACAAGCGAGGTGTGGGTGGAGCTTAGCTAGAGATAGGCGGGGCACAGCTAAAATAGGAAAAATCCATTAACAGTGGCAGATACATTAGTGTGAACACTATGTGCAATAGACTAGGTGATGAAGTACGAAATGTTTTGACAGCACATCATAGTATCACTGTTTGTGACATAGCTACCTTTCCATTTGGCATAAGCAATTCAAAGCCTTACAAGAAGACCTTTTGTATGGGGTAGGAGATACACCATCATCTGCACAGGCCAATACTAATGTACATATGTTCACGCAAACTTCTATGTACTGCTATATAGTGAAAATATTTGGAATCCGAATGTATGAATGACAAAATGCTAAGTCAAGTTGTAGCTTAATATATTATCCAAAGACCATGGATGAACATTTAAAAACGGGCTGACTATCAAACCTATATCAGGGGTTAATGGATGGAACAGTGGCCATTCATCTGTCGAAGGTGGTGGGTGGATAGAATCTTATGCTGGCTTGATAGCATTATGGTTTAACTGTTTATAGTTTACGCCAAGAAACACGAACAGTCTAAAAGCAAAGTAGTATTTACAGATTATCTAGTAGGTGGTGAACAGAGTAATGTGGAAGCTAATGACAGATAATGTGCACGACCAAAGACACAACCCGAAGTGTGCAATATTGACGAACATTATGCAGAGAATGAGGAGTATACAAACACTGAGTATGAATCTCATTCTAATCTTGTTAGTGAATGTGATCCTAGTGAGGATGTGGGTTGTGCATTCAGCATCTGCTGAAGACACTAGCAGCAATGAACTGGCACTAACGCAGGGTATGGAAATTACATGTTCCTGCTGACGGGACAACCACTTTTTACTGCAGGGCAACCAAATTTTAACGCATTGGTTGCCCTGGGGACAACCTAGAAAACTTTTCAGGGCATGTACATTTACACATGCTGAGTATTTATTTTATTTAGTCTTAACTATTTAACACTCAAATTTGTTTAAGGAAATTTCAATTTTCTCACAGAAAATGTCCATTTGCAGACTAAGAGAAGACTGTTTTTTAAATTTTACCACTGAAATAACTAACTGGCTCGGTTATCGTCATTCCAATGGTAAATTTCCAAAAAGAGTCTTCTCTTGGTCGGCAAATGAACATTTCTCAAGGGCGCTGCAGAAGCCATTTTTTGGTTGATATGAGGGATAAATGGTTAATGTAATGGTTGAGTTGGTATTTACAATGATTCTTTACTCCATAAAGCTTACAACAATACATATTTTCTAAAGAATTGACAGAATTGCGGCAACCTGGACGTACACTCGGGCAACCTAATTTAAATGGCGTACTTGACCCTGGGGGTAACACAATATTTTTTCTAATTTTCGAGCCCTGATTAAGGTATTTACCTTTTCTTAGAACAAGTATGTAAATTGTGCATCACATTGTTCATACATCAGTCCGCCGATCGTAAAAAACTGTTTGCTATAGTTTCAATGTGATTTATTTATCATCTAACAGACTGCTCTATGACATCGAGAGAATATGTGCAACAATTTATAATTCCGTGGCGGACATATTGGATCATTTCGGCCATGTGACCAACGAGCCATATTTTGAGTCTGGTAACATTTACCTGACGAGAATACATTTCCTTAGCCTTCTACACCCCAATATAGCCACGGAATGAATCTTTTTATCACATCTAGATGCTGGGAAATTATAATTTTAAAAGGCCATCTCGAATTTCTGTCGGTCATGTGACATATAATTAAAACTTGAAACAGAGTTGAAACGTTACTAGAGACAGACCACATTCCTGCTACCTCTAATCATGCAATTCTTTCACATGTACAATAAGTACGTGATATTTAGGAACTGACGTGTAACGCATAACAAAACGAGTTGGCGGCCACGTTGGATTTGGTGATCATGCTTAGAGTTAGACTATAACTGTATTCTAAATATAGGAATTTGCTTGCATGACCACGGGAACAACAATTTAGACATGATGAACTTATCATCTGAAACTTTCTGAATATTGTTTTATGTGTCAGCTGCGGCCATTTTGGATCTATGCAAATTAGATATGCCTCTCTCTCATTCAGTACACACACCCATGCACACACGCAAGCCCGCACGCACGCATGCACGCAAATAATCTATTTAAATACGCAATACTAGTACTTGGGATGGATTATTAATGGAGGGATCCGATTTGGCACCCATGTATATCCCGTCATACTAAATTACGTCATATGTAAGCAGACTTCCCAACATAAAGTACCGTATCTGGCTCCGTTATGAAAATTTAACTGTCCATCAGATGTACGAATTATATGCCTAGACAGTTAACTAATTAACGAACTAAATACTCTCTATAGTTTTGGGGCTGGATTGACTGGGTGCTGTTGTTGTCGCCATAGGCAGCAACAGCTCTCGTCAAACTAGTTTAAATGGCCGGGGCAAAGCTGAAATTGGATCCCTATATTAATCTATTAATAATAAGTTATTCTAGTTACTTGACTACTAAATAATTATGCTGATCATCCGCCATCTTGATGTATTGACTGTATTATATCTATATGCCTATGGTAGACGCGGGTACAAGACTCATGTCTTATCCTGCTCCCATTTGAACAACAAATTAATTATGTTTAAACCAAATATCAAAGATTTAAAGTGTACGTGGCATATTTGGAATCTACGGGAAAACTGGTCTAGAAACAACTGGGAGACATTTGGCAGCCCGGAAGATTAGTTTGTGACAGCCATATCCCTGTCTATATATAAGATACAGCATAAGCTACAGATATGTATTTCATATGTCGATGCTCAAGTGTAGGCCTATAGAGTTTTAACGATTATTCCTTTGTACCACGAACTCTCAGAAACCCAATTTCAGTGTCGTTATACGGGTAATCTGGCAGCAACAACTTCCAGTCAAATTAGTTTCAAAATATTCAACAGCTTACCTGTATAGTTTTATGGAAATTGAAATTCAGAGAGTGCAGATATCGATCGATCCCAACACGAGCGTGGTGTGGGTGGAGCTTAGCTAGTGATGGACGGGGCATAGCTAAAACTGGAAATGCCCATTACGATGTCCAGGCAATTTGGGCCTGTCTGGTTCACGGCATTAGCCAACTTATCGATCTAATGGGTAATAAATTTGCTATGCAAATGCTTTGCGTGTTATACGATATTTGGACAGAGCAAAGAATATGTGGTATTAAATCATCTTGTGACACGTGTCAACATAACCATTTAATGGCCATGCCGGCTATAATGGCATCTACAGTTGTGGTTAAGTACGTCCATTTGCACACTAAGAAGAAATTCACCGTTTCCAGTCAAATTAATTTCAAAAGGCCGAACAGCTTTCCTATGTAGATGATGTCAAAATTAAAGGCTAATTACAAATACGATTTCAAGAATGAATGGCTTGGATAGAAATTGAGTAGTTAGAACATTAAAATGCACATGGTAAGGGGTGGGGGGTGGGGATCCAGTTTATCCATCAATCATATGACGTCATAAACAACTACGTGGCATGTAGGCTGACGTCATACTCAATTACGTCATGAGTGACTCCATTTAGTCCGTCTTAAACGCTTAATAGGCCGCCAGGTTGTACGAATTGTATGTCTTTAGGCCTACTAATAATAATTAACAAACATTCAGTTGCATTCAGGCAGCAACAGCACCAACTCAAATTAGTTTCAAAATATTCAACTGCTTATCTGTATAGTTTTCCGGAAATTGACATTCAGAGAGTGCAGAGCTCTATAGATCCCAACACGGGCAAAGCGTGGGCGGAGCTTAGCTAGAGATGGGCGGGGCATAGCTAAAACTGGGTTCATCCATTAATATGCTGTATGTGCAGCACTTCACACCTTTGCTACAGTTTATCACTACAATCTGCGTGCTTCTATTTGATGCAATAATAGAGGGATCCGATCCGGCGCTCATGTAACTGATGTTATAATCAAACTACGTCACTTTATAGCTTACGTCACAATCAAATGGCACAGATCCGACACGAAAATGACAAGGATCTGACAGTAGCCGTCTGAGTTGTTTGTCTTTGGTTAATTTACAATTTATTAAACATTCTGTGGAATATTTCAAAACTAATTTGACCGAGAGTTGTTACAGCAAATTTAAGATTCTGGGAATTCAGTCTTTAACGTCTTAAAATCGATTGAAAGGCGCACACTTTTGCGCGGAGCTTAGCTAAAAATGGGCGGCGCATAGCTAGAAATGGGCGAGGCATAGCTAGAAATGGGAGGTACATAGTTAGAACTACTACTACTACTACTACTACTACTACTACTACTACTACTACTACTACTACTACTACTACTACTACTACTACTACTACTACTACTAATTATTATTATTATTGATGAATCCAATCTGCCACAAGTATATGACGTGAAAATCAATTGCGTCACAATTATGTAGATTGATGTCACAATCAAATCTCTAATGAATGACGTAGGTATGTCTGGCATGAACGTTTAGAAGTTCGTCAAGTGTACGACTTGTATGTCGTTACTCTTAAGTAAACATTATGTTGAATATTTTGAAATTAATTTTACTACTGTGCGCTGCCCTAGCTACCTGCATTGTTTTCTGGAAATTGAGATTTAGGGAATTGAGGGTTCGATCAATCCCAACACGAGAAAAAACGTGGGCAGGGCTTAGCCGGAGATGGGCGGGGAATAGTTAGAATTGGGTTCATTGCATCCCGTCATTTCAGCATTAAAATGGTTTAATTATACAATCGTTTTCTCTTTCATTTTGAACATATAATAGAGGGCTCCGGTTCTAGCTACGCCCCGGCAATTTTTAGTTAAGCTCCGCCCACATTTACACACGTTGGAATCGATTAGAAACTTTTAAACCTGGACTACCAGAATCTACATCTCAGGGGAACCAAATGTGTTGAATACATTGAGATTTATTGGACTGGAGAATGTTGCTGTCAATTGCAGCAACAGCCCCAACTCAAATTAGTTACAAAATATTCAACTGGCAACAACAGCTCCAACTCAAATTGATTTCAAAATATTCAATAGAATGTGCATTAACTTGTAAATTAATCAATGACATACACATTTGTACCCTTTCGTGTCGGACTTTTCGATTTTCATGACGGACCTACGCCATTTTTACTGTGACGACAGCTAGCACGTGTTTTTATTATGACGTCAGATAACTGAGTGATATATTGGACAGAGCCTACCCATCCACCCATCCCACTCAACCGCAACCACTAATGTTCATTTTTACACCAATCCTTCCATTAATGCAACGTTAACTTATTATCTCTTGGACAGCTTGCATATAGTCTACATTTAAGCCTATTAGCTACAACAATAATAGATAATATATCGTAATTGATATGAAAAGTCATAATGCCAGACGTAGGCCTATAAAGGTAATTATTATAAAAGGCCAAGCTTACCTACATCAATCTACTTAACCACCCACCAATAGATCCCAGTATATTTCTCTAAAAATAGAAGTCGGTCGCTCACCATCCAGCCCGTGTATTACTTTGTAAAAACAATTTGTAGAGCACGAAACATGATCAATTATCCTTTTTGTTCGAGTACTCTTATTATTACGACAAATGCTAAATTTAAGTAGCTTACGAAGTAATTATTTCGATCAGTAACTATACTACGTAATTGTCTGTTAGATGGGGGAGGTGCGGAATAGCGGTGCGCGAGCTGTAGTGATTATAAATAAGCTTCTGCGCATGTTGAAACGTGTCTACTGAGAGGCGATAGATTTAACCCTTTAATTCCTAAATTTTATCAAGAATATAAAAATATTTGCGTATTGAATTTCCGGTTGCAGGCCAAGAGAAGATTAATTTTTGAAAATGTACCACTGGAATGGCTGGCTCGATTATTGAGCCAGTCATTCCTGTGATAAAATTCCAAAAATTGTCTTTTCTTGACCTGCAAATTAAAATTTCTCGAGACTATTGTCAAGCTCGGTTTTAACAGGCTTAGGTATGAAATGGTTAAATAGGATTCCCACCTTTATGCATTTAAGCAATGAATAATAATAATAATAATAATAATAATAATAATAATAATAATAATAATAATAATAATAATAATAAAGTTTATGTACGATATATACTGAACCAAAAAAGTATAGCAACAGTGAGAATATTACTGTATAAATGTTATTTAACAAAAACAATAAATTGATTCAAATATATTTTATTGCTAGGTCATTTTCCAATTTGAACAATAGTCTCTTGTTACTGTAATGCTAGCATCGCGCCTTTAACACGGCATCATTCAACGGAAGGGTCCAATTTAAATAATGACACTGGGCTGTCAATACCGGTTGTGACCTCCGCGCGTATTAACCACCGCCGTATCGCTTTCTCATGCTTCGAATTAAGCACCTGATGTCACGAAGAGGAATCGCATCCCATTCCTGGAGCAGTGCAGCTTCCAGCTCCCGCACGTTGTGAAGATGTGGATGGTTCTCACGCACCATACCGCCAAGAATGTCCCACACGTGTTCGATAGGAGACATGCCCGGTGATCGCGCTGGCCAGTCCAACACCGGAACGTTGTTAGCCTCAAGGAAATCACTGGTGACCCTAGTTGAATGAGGACGGGCGTTGTCTTGCTGGAACATAAAGTCTGCATGATGCTGCATAAAAGGGATGATAACAGGGGCGACAACTTCTTCACAGTAACGTTGAGCCGTTAAATTTCCGCGAATCACAATAAGATCTGTTTTGCCATTTTCATGGATTCCAGCCCACACCATGACACTGCCGCCACCAAATCTGTCGTGCTGAATGATGTTCGCTGCATCATACCGTTCTCCTAAACGTCGCCAAACCAGTTGCCTACCATCCGCCACATCCACACAAAACCTCGACTCATCATTGAACAAAACGTGGCTCCATTGTTGAGCACGCCATCGCTGATGAGTTCTTGCCCATGCAAACCGATTCTCGATGTGACGCTCTGTAAGCGGAACAGCAACAAGTGGACGACGGGCATGCAGTCCAGCATCATGGAGTCTGTTACGCACAGTTTGTGCATACACTGTAGTGCCGGTAGCGATGTGCACATTACGGGACAGCCGCGGCGCAGTCTCAAACCTGTGACGTCGTGATGACGTCACTAAGTAGCGGTCTTTTCGTGGTGTTGTTGCTTTCGGTCTGCCAGATCGTGGTCGGTCATTAACATGTCCAGTTTCCTGCTCACGTTGGCGGAGAGGAGAAATGGTTGAGGCGTGAACATTAAAATGTCGAGCAACAGAGCGAACGCTCTGCCCAGCAGCGAGTCTTCCCATTGCTTCATGGCGCTGATTTTCTGGTAGCCCTGGGAGGCGGCCCGTGTTCGGTAGGGTAAACTTTTAAGCGTTTTCTATTAAAGTTCGTTACCTGCTTTTGCAATATGGTGAATTTTTGCCTTCGCTACCCGCCAATATGGGCCAGTGCATGAAAAATGCATTTTCACATGCAGTAAGCGTGCGGCCGAGAAATGCAAGAAATGATTTGCATTTCTGCATGATCAGCGAGACATTACATTGACGAAACATGCCTGCAAATTTGGTTATAAATGGACGCATAGTTTTAATACAACAAACCAAACTTCACTGTTGCTAAACTTTTTTGGCTCAGTATATATATACACCTGTGCAAAAGTTAAGCACCAGCAAAAACAATAGAACGTAGAAACATGATGGTACAACTAGGCTGCCATACTTTTTGTCCCCGCGTTAGCTGACATAATTCCAAGTACGAAATGCACATGCATGCATGACTTCGCGCCGCTTGATGTCCGTGCGTGGCGGGAAACAGCACACGTGTTCAGTTATGTAAAAGTCCAGTTTGAGGTGTAGAACATTACATACAGATTTAGGCTACAAGATTAGGAATTTTGTGTTCATGACCGTGGTTTATTTGTAGAGAGAGAATTAGCTCTTGATTGTGAACCGCTATGGCAAGACGAAGGTTAAGTGATCGTGTGAAATGGCAAATCATAGGCATGCATACCACTGGTATGTCATGCAGAGAGATTGGCAGACAGCTGAACATTAACCATACTGTAATCAGTCGTTTGATTGCAAAACATGGGCAAACTAACGAGGTGAACGACAGGCCTAGGTCTGGAAGACCGAAGAAGACTACTGCCCGTGATGATCGAGCCCTAGTACGCCTTGTTAGGAGATCTCCATTCACCAACAGCAGAGTGCTCAGCCAGCAATGGGAAACGCGCAATAGAGTGTCAATGTCTACCGTCAAAAGGAGACTGTATGCTGCTGGCATGAAAGCTAGGAGACCTGTCAGACGTCCTCTCCTCACTGCACACCACAAAGAGGAGCGTCTGAGGTGGTGCAACGAAAGAAGACACTGGAACATGAGATCCTGGAGACGGGTACACTGGTCCGATGAAAGTCGGTTCCTGCTTCATGCCACAGATGGTCGAACTCGTGTATGGAGGTCCAGACACACGGCGTACGACCAACGTAACATCATGGAAGAAGTTCCATTTGGTGGAGGTTCCGTTATGATATGGGGGTGCATCTCATTTGATTGTAAGCTGGATCTGTTGACTGTACCTGGAACACTAAATGGACAAAGATATCAAGATTCCATACTGGATAGAGTTGTGGTCCCTCATTTTGTAAATCATGCACCTGGAACCCACCGTATATTCATGGATGACAACGCCCGACTACATCGTGCTAGAGCTGTGCATGAATACCTCCGCCAGAATGCCATCGAAACCCTACCATGGCCAGCAAGGAGCCCTGACATGAACCCTATTGAGCATATCTGGGACATTCTGGGAAACATGGTGAGAAGGCGGGATCCCCCTGTGCAGAACCTACAGGAATTAACAGACGCACTCCATCTTGAATGGCAACGAATACCACAATGGCGTATCAGTCGGTTGGTGACCAACATGAGACGTCGTGTCCAGGCCGTCATCCAGGCACAAGGTGGATATACCCGGTATTAATAATGACAGTCTCAAACTCGTGCACAGATGTTAAACTTCGTTTTCAGACACCATTAATGACAATCTAGCCACGTGTGTCAACTGTAGGGCAATAGTTGTCAGTTGTGTCAACGTAACCATATTCAGGCCTCGTTTTCAAGTTCAAACAAAAACATACAGTGTTTCCCCACCATCATAATCAGCATTCCTCTAGTTGCATTATTACCTCTTGCACTAAGATGGATGGGTACATAAATGTTTATGCTATTGCTTTCTTCATAGCACATGAATATACCCTCGCATGTGCGTAAAAATAGGGTGGTGCTTAACTTTTGCACAGGTGTATATATATATATATATATATATATATATATATATATATATATATATATATATATATATATATATATATATAAATTCAGGGAAGATCACATGCAAACTGCGTGCAAACGACCTGTATGCGGTCAAGACCAGTAATCTATCTTGTCCCAACAACAACAACTACCCTGGAAAAACAACGCAATACGTGATTTGATCAAGCGCCGGAACAAAACACACAGCCGATTTAAGGACTGCAAGCCTATACGCCTAAAAGTGATCTGGACAGCTCTGCAATAGCAAATAAAGAAACGAGTCCCGGATTCCTAAAACAATGGTCCTTTCCAGTTTTAGCCATTCACCGCCCATCTCTAGCTAAGCTCCACCCACACCTCGCTCGTGTTGGTATCAATCGATCCCTGAACTACCTGACTATCAATTTCCAGAAAACTATACAGGTTAGCTGTTGAATATTTTGAAACTAATTTGATTTGGTGCTGCACCCGGTCAAATTAGTTTCAAAATATTCAACAACATGTTTATTATATAGTAAACACATATAACCCGTACAACGTGTCGGACTATTAAGCTTCTAAGACGGACTAAATCGAGTCATTCGTGCTGTAATTGATTATGACATAATCATACACGTCACGTAGCTGATCATGACGTCTAAGGAAGACGGAGAAACAGGAAAGGTCGTATATGTCAACAATTGGCTATGTGAAATTAAAGCTTACTCAAGACCCTTTTGGGAGTACATTATCAACCAACTATCTAACAAACAAGGAATTCCGCCATTAAAAACCAATGAGATTCTCGTAGATAGCCGCCACCGCAAAGCCGAGGAACCTAACGATAATCAATTTACTCGCGTGTTCGCCGATTCAATCGGCGGAATACCACGCACAACTCCTAAAACAAGCAAAATGGAAAATATCAAAGATCAAATGGAATTAACAAATTATTAAATGATTTGAAAGTATCAAAGGTCAAGCGGCCCAGCGACATACATCCGCGAATACTCAAAGAACTGCCAGCGGAACTGTCAAACATACTCCGTAGACAGATGATTTATATCTACTCAATGGAAATCAGCAAAAATTTGTCCCTTATATAAAAAAACGACTGCTCCTTGGCAAGCAAGAACAGGCCAGTTTTCCCCACATACCTATGATCTAGGATTGTGAAACGCAGCATCTCCTCAAATTAAACGCTTTTCCAGCTATCACTATAAATTCACGGTGCTGTGGGCGACCACAGAAATATATTCCGGGTTTACCACCCATCCTGAATGTATAGTGATAGCGTTGTCAAGACTTTAATTTTTGGCATTATACTAAGCCCATATACACGAAAGTCCGTTATTACGGCCTCAGCGAGAGAGTACATATACCCTAAACGCTGGAAAACCGGCCGCCATGTGTATATGCTTAATTTTGTATGACATCAGCCTATAATCATAGGTATGTCCAGGGCCTTAATTCCGGCCCTTCGGATACATGGGTTTTCCCCCCAGAGGCCAGATATCCGGCCTTTCGGGTTCAAAGAGTTGTTTTAAACAGAATTTATTTCGTTCAATGGGAGCACAGTAAGACATACGTCCTATACACGTGTTTCCCATACATACAAATACAATACATTAATAAATACATCAAGATGGGGTATAATAAAACATAATTAAATAGTAACGTATGTATAACTAGTTAATTGATAATCTATATCAACCACTGATTACAATTTTCTAGGTAGTTCGCACGTTTACGTATGTGTACGTGAATATGTGCGTGCGTGCGTACATATTGGCGTGCGTGTGTGCATGATGAGAGAGATAGAGAGAGAGAGAGAGAGAGAGAGAGAGAGAGAGAGAGAGAGAGAGAGAGAGAGAGAGCGAGAGAGAAAGAGAGCGACAGAGAGAGAGAGAGAGAGAGAGAGAGAGAGCGAGAGAGAAAGAGAGCGACAGAGAGAGAGAGAGAGAGAGGAGAGGGAGGGAGGGATGGCGGGAGAGAGAGGGGGGGGGGAGGAGGGAGGGAGGGAAGTAGAGAGTGAGAAAGAGAGAGAGAGACAAAAGAGAGGAGAGGGGAATATGAGAAACAGGGTATAAACTAAGAATTTGACAAGAGTGAGAAAGGTAAGGTGAGGAGCTCTTAATGCTGCGTTCACCATGCTTTTATATGTTGGGCTGTTTGCATTTCGCTCTTATAGTTGCGAATTTAACAAATAGGAAGTTACTTAAAGCGGTTGGGATTGACTATATATTGGCATACGGCGTTATATATTGTAATATTCTTTTCCAAGTCGACATTGTTAATGCCGTATAGAAGTTGATTAGCTGTCAGTGTGGCAAGAGAGATATTCTTTAGGACGAGCTGATTTTGGAGAGAGACGCTTTGGTCGTTAAAAAGAGGGCAGTGGAGTAGATAGTGATTTGTGGATTCATCAATGTATCCACATGGGCAGCTAGAAGAGTCTGACAGAAAATTTTCAAATAGATGCCGATTTAAATTACTACAGCCATTACGAAGCCTACATAGGATTACATTAGCTAACCTTTGGCCGTCATAATACCAGGGAGGAGGCGGTCGTATAGGCGACATGGCATTAAGTTTGCTCTTGAATTCCGTGAGGGTAACGGAACACGTGACCGGCGCTGGGAGAGCATTCCATGGGCGGACTGTTGCTGGAAAAAAGGATCCACGAAAGAGCTCAATGCGGCAACGAAATGGAGTGAATAGGTTTGTGTGACGAATATTGTAGGGGTTTCGTGCCTGGGATAATGAGGGAAGGTGATTATTCAGAATTTCACACGTCATCCCGTTGATAATTTTATATAGCATAACTATTCTGTGAGATTCTCGTCTATGTGAAAGCGTTTCTATTCCTGTTTCGGTGTACAAGTCTTCCGTACGAGCACTACGTGTCATTCCACATACTGTTCTGAGTGCGTCTTTTTGGATGTCCTCCAGTCGTGTTACAAGATACTGTGGTATGAAACTCAACTAATTCATTCCATCAATGATTTGGCTTCATTCATTGATAAGCGAAACAACTGGATATTTTTATTCTAGACTTTGAAAAACTTGAGTGAAATGTGTAAAATGACAAACGCTTGCAGCAGAATTTCTCGAATGAATAAGGAATACTTAAGGATGAATGGGCCTTTCTAGCTTATCCATCCATCATATGACGTCATAATCAACTATGTGACGTGGTAATAATCAATGACGTCATGAAGTATATAAGTACGCCACGAACGCTTAATTGAAGAGGGACTAAGCGTTGTTGTACGAATAGTATGTCTTAACTATTTAATAAAAATTATGCTGAATATTTTGAAACTAATTTGACTGGGTGCTGTTGCTGCCTATGGCAGCAACAGTACCCAGTCAAATTAGTTACAAAATATTCAACAGCTTACCTACCTGTACAGGTTTCTGGAAGTTGATAGTCAGGGAGTTCAGGGATCGATCGATCCCGACACGAGCGAGGCGTGGGTAGAGCTTAGCTAGAGATGGGTGGGCCAGGGCTGAAATTGGAACGGTCCATTATATACGTTCTCGAAAATTGATCTTGAATCTGCTGGCAGTAAGCAGAATTGACATTCTGGAGAGAACTCCTACTCCCGAAGAGATGTCCATGTGATGTCCATTGCTATGCCCCGGTCATCTTTAGCTAAGCTCCACCCACTCTTCGCCCGTGATGGGATCAACCGATCCCTGAACTCTCTGACTATCAATTTCCTGAAATCTATTCAGGTAAGCTGTTGAATATTTTGAAATTAATTTGACTAGATGCTGTTGCTGCCTATTTCCAAAATATTCAGCAGCATGTTTATTAAATCTGCTAAAGAGTCAGACATACAGTTTCGTACAATAACACTTAGTCCATCATCAATTAAGCGTTCGTGACTAACTTAGCTACGTTATTCTTGACGTAATTGATTATAACGTCATCCTACATATCACGTAGCTGATTATGACGTCATATGAATGACTGAGGAACTGGAATCTTCCATTATTCTCTTATGCTCTGTTAGGTAACCCATATTCCTAATCATAGTAAGTCGTGAGGTTCCTGAATCTGTGATATTGATATGAGGAAATAGCATTGATTCCAGTCAATGTGACTGTGCCAATTCGTAAGCGCTTAAGCATCACATAGAATGAAGCCACCTGATCTTATCACGTCATTGGATGTCTCGAAATATTTAGGAAGGAATAAATGTTGATGTGTTTAGCGAAATAACGTTCGTCAATGCATTCATCGAGGTGAATAAAATCGTAATCGGATTAGCTATTAGCTTTGTAGCGATATATAGATTTTCACACTGTGTTTTACTGAAAATGAAACAAAATATCCCAGCCTTCTATAGCTTTGGGTATTGTCCTATGTACCAGAAAGGTTATTACCGGTTTGGGGATTTCATACGTCCTACCAGATCAACCCTTTTTACACCAATATCCATACAATTTCAGTTCAAATTAAGCATTCCTGGAAAATCTAATGAGATGGCAGGCCGTTGCACACTTACGCAGCAACAGCTTCCAGACAAATTAGTTTCAAAATAATAAGCAAAGTGTTGTTACATATGATACTTATCTCTAGAGTTGACAGTGGTAACCACAGAATAAAATCGCCAAGCCATCATCGACCACAGGGCGGCATTATATAACAGCTCATGGCAAATCCAAGCTGTCTAATCTTCACCGCTAAGCGTGGATAGATAATTGAATCTAAGCGATAGAACGTGTCAATATGGAAAAGCAAAACACGTGACAGTTCGCTCAATACGGGTATCAATCAGAGCTATACGTGTTTTGTACCAGCTTTCAGTTTTCTTTATTACACCCAAGCCCTTCTTGCGATGGCATATGAGGGAAACCTTTTTCAAAATTAAAAGCTCTCATATTCCATTAAATCTAGACACTTTTGCACAAGATAACAGACGCCTGTTCAATTTACCCAACATGTAATGCTACCCGGCGTGCAATGCTACCCAGCATGCAATGCCCTGGCTCCATAATCGCTGGAACTATTGGATGCCATATTCGTTTAGTCTATTGTCTTCTCTAATTTTCTCATGGAAATTGATACAGTTGCGCTGAACAGTATTGCAATGCAGGCCGTCGAATGTACTGCCGTGAATAGTATGTCCTACGTGCATGCTTACGCTTCCAGAACTGGAGGAGAAATGACTATTTGCACGTGCAGGCGGGTTGGTTTTGATTGAGAAATCCTGGCCTATACAGACAATAGACTAAACGAATATGGCGTCCAATAGTTACAACGATTATGGAGTTAGGAAAGTGTATTCTGGGTAGAGTTGCATGCTGGGAAAAGTAAACAGAAATCAGCAGGCATCTCATATCTCGTACAAAAGGCTCTATATTTAATGAGACACGAGAACTTTAATATATTATGGCGGTAGTTAGTGTAGAAGCATAAAATATACATACATACAATATACAATATTAAAATACAGTCTAGTTTGAGTACGGTGTTGTAGTAGTGATAGCAGTAGCAGCAGCAGCAGCAGCAGCAACAGCAGCAGTAGTAGTAGTAGTAGTAGTAGTAGTAGTAGTAGTAGTAGTAGTAGTAGTAGTAGTAGTAGTGGTGGTGGTGCTGGTGGTGGTGGTAGTAGTAGTAGTAGTAGTAGTAGTAGTAGTAGTAGTAGTAGCAGCAGCAGTAGCAGCAGCAGTAGTAGTAGTAGTAGTAGTAGTAGTAGTAGTAGTAGTAGTAGTAGTAGTAGTAGTGGTAGTGGTAGTGGTAGTGATAGAGGTAGTTGTAGGGGTAGTAGTAGTAGTAGTAGTAGTAGTAGTAGTAGTAGTAGTAGTAGTAGTGGTAGTGGTAGTAGTAGTAGTAGTAGTAGTAGTAGTAGTAGTAGTAGTAGTAGTAGTAGTAGTAGTAGTAGTAGTGACTCTATATCCCAATGTAGCTACTATTAGCCCTTGTTCCGGGGTAATTTTCGAAAATCCATTTGCAAGTAAATTTAGAATCCCATAAAATATTTAAACATTCATTTGCGCCTCTTTATACTGACAATGTTTGTAAACATAGCCAAATACACAATAAGCGTGTTTGTTGCGGGTTAATTCTGGAAAACGATCGCGCAAGTAAAGTGATTTGTTAATTTTCAACTCACATATACCGCACTATGCAATAGTACCGTGTCGCTAAACACATTGCAGATATTCTAGTATTTGCCTTTTTATAAATCATCCTGTGGGCCTTAATTGGTTTGTTCTTAATACTTATAGGCTTACGCTTGAACCGTGTGTTTATGTTATGACCTTTATTACACTGCTGTCAATATTTATTAGTACAGTAGAGTCAGTAGAACAATGGCAGGCGCGAGTTTGGAGGCGGTGTTGCTGCAAGTCGTTGCTCTTATGGACAGCAACAAGCTTGTGGCAAATTTGTTTTTCACATATACATTGCCGTCATATGAATACAAAGCAATTTTGAGAGTCTAAATTTCAGTGCTCTAATTCCCAAATAAGTGTCTGATTTATGAACGTGTGGATTTTTTAAGTTATGCTGTTGCGCTTAATGGCAGGAATTTTTGATGATGTAATATATGATTTTATAAAATGTCTTATGGAAATGTTTGTTAACCCTTTGAACCCTCGGTTCACATAATATTAATCTCAAACATCGGTACAAGAAAGCTGTTGTGTAATTTGAAACGAATTTGACAGGTATATGTTGTTGTCTACGCAGCAACAGCTCTAAGTCGGGTTGGTTTGAAAATACATAGCAGAATTTTTATAAAATTAAAGTATTTTGGTGTGATTGCATTTCGTGTTGAAAGACAGCCTAGCTAGATGATGCATAGACTTTTTAAGAAATTATAAAATTGAACTGCAAATATTTATTACTTATTTATACATGTGACTGATACGATAAATGTTTTCTATTGAGTTCTTCTTTGTTTAATGTTCTTTTTCAGTCAGTATATTTTGGGTACTATGGATTTCCACACGCTCCTTTGATCGTGCTCCCAAACAAAAGAAAAAAAGTACTAGTAGTAGTAGTAGTAGTAGTAGTAGTAGTGGTAGTAGTTTTAGTAGTAGTAGTAGTAGTAGTAGTAGTAGTAGTAGTAGTAGTAGTAGTAGTAGTAGTAGCAGTAGCAGCAACGACAACAACAGCAGCAGTAGCAGTACAAGAAAATTCAGTAGAAGGCAAAGAAGAAGAAGAAGAAGAAGAAAAGCAAGAAGAAGAAGAAGAAGAAGAAGAAGAAGAGGACGACTGTTAGTGTTACTTAAGTATTATACCATTACCAATGTGCACGTTTAGATTCGATCTGGGAATGTCAATTTGACAACATCGTGTCTCGCAAGCTCTGACTAGTTTTAGGTTGTCTGGCATTGTTGCAGTTTTGTATTGAAATATTTGTTTGAGTTTTTATTTGTATGATAACTGAAGAAGGGAAAAAGTTCAAGTGAATCTAAATAACAGAAGAAGAAGAGTAAAAGTGATGATCATAGTGTTGAAGATGGCGTGAGCGCGCTTTATGAGAGAGACGCCATCTTGAAATAAATTGAAGTATATATATATATATATATATATATATATATATATATATATATATATATATAGTTTATTATCTTAATGTTTGACATTTATCGTTCTGATATTGAAATTGAAAATCTTGAATAAATGAGATGTGAACAGTTGTTCGATTCTGTGTGAATTTCGTGGAAGATGTTGTTGATGTAGTTGGAAACACCTATCAAAATTACAGATTTGCCATTTTAATGGTCTGCACTGGCTCAGAAAAATATTTTATTTATTTAATGTCATTTGTGAGTCGGGAGTGACCTTTTAAAAGTTTGCTTCTGGAATGATGGTTATCATATGTGTCATTTCGGTGGTGGTCTTCTCTTGGTGTGCAAGTTAGCATTTTGGTAAAAAATGTAGAGATCAGTTTTTAGCTCGTATGCCCATTTGGGGGTTGAATGTGTACATCTGTTTCTATGATTCCTGTAAAATAAATTTTTGGTGTTGATATTGAAGGTTGGCTTTACCGTGATTTACTTTTATTCTTTTCTTTTGTGATATTTATTTTGCTTTCCTAGACTGCATTTTAGGCAAATTGTATTAGGAATATGTTTGTACAATTGCGATCTTTTTAAAATAATTTTTGGTGGTCCATTGATGGTCAGATTTATTCGTAAAAATACACTTTTTTAAATTTTATTTATTTATTTTATATTTGTTGATGTCTGAGTGTCCGTTTGTGGGTTGAAATGGAATGGTTTTTGAGCATTTATCTCTGTAATGACAGGATCGATTGTTGAGCCAGTCGTGCCAGTGGTGAATTGTCAGGGGCTATCTTCTCTTGGTCTGCGAATGGACATTCTTTATGGACACTGCGGTAGCCATTTTGGATGGCTCGATCATGAACAGGTTAATGTATATTTATTGGATCCAATATTTTGATATGGTCATGTCTGTGCATAACTGAACTGTGTGCATTGTTATATTGAATATATTGAACCCTTCGAAAAAGGTTCATTTGTAGTGCCTTTAATCAATTGTGAAATGGGATACTATCTATTAGTGCATTGACTGTGATCATGGACTATGCATGTAGCTCGGATTGTTTATCCCTTTATTACTTGAGCTGGGCTGGGGACGGCTTTTACAGTGGTCTGGGAAGGAATGTTTGTGGATTGGGAGAAGTCTATTGTGGCAGTTTGCTTGTACTGCCACTGGTGACTGGATTGAGAAACAAGGTCTTTTTTTGGTCCGGATTTTGATCTTTTTATAAGAGGATTGAGAATTTCTTGAATGGATCTGTAGGTAATAGCTTACAATGTTTTAGATTTTGAAGCTTTATGAATGTTTCGCAACTCAATTCTTTGACCTTTAGGCTTGCTGAAGCTTGCTTTTCTACGTTCAAATTTATTTATTTATTATTGGAAAGGCTTTGGGGTTAGCTGTGTTTTAACCCTTGCCACTCTGTTGTAAATATTATGTATTTTAATGTGTCAATAGCAAAGTAGCTGGTGTGCTTTTTCAGCAATTTTGTTGGATGATGTTGCTGTCTGTAGCATCTGGTTTGATGAAGAATGAACACCGGTTTATTTTTTTAATTTATTTTGAAAACTTAGTTTTGATATATTTCAATATGAGTTGATGGAATGTGCTTTTTTGGTTCATAAAATGTCGGACGTGTTTCAAATTGTATTTTAAATATGGCTTTTCAGATATGCGAACTCCTTAGATCGAATTAATTTAACGTGCCTCTAAAAATGGCATCTCTCAATGCGAGAGGTCTAAGAGATCGTGTTAAGAGGAGAAAGGTATTTTGTTTTGTAAAAATCAATATTTGGAAGTTGTTGCGGTACCAGAAACGCACAGTGTTGCAGCAGATGAAAGATTTTGGACCCCTAAGTGGGGAAATATGGTACTTTTTAGTCGTAGTTCAAATTTGAGTAGAGGAGTGGCGTTTTTCTTTTCAAATAATAAAATTAAAACTTTAAACGGTCATTCATATGGTGATGGGCGTTTAATTTTAATTAATGCTGAATTTCATAATAAAAATGTGTGATTGTAAATCTTCATGCTCCAAACCTTAGGACTGAATGTAAAGAATTCTTTAAGAAATGTGCTAATCTTTTACAAACCTTTCAGACTGGTACAATTCTATTAACAGGTGGTTTTAACACAGTCTTATGCACTATTAAAGATAGATTAAATTCCACAAATGCTATGGTCGCTATTAGTTTACACAAATTAATAGTTAAATGGGATTTAGTTGATATTTGAAGAGTTCTAAATACAAATGCAAAGAAATTCACATGGAAGCAGTCAAATGATGTGCAATCAATGATTGATTACTGGCCTGTACAGAGGCAGATTCAAAATTCTATTTAGCACCTTGAAATATATTTAGGGATTCAGCCTGATCATAAAATGGCTACAGTGCAACTGGATTTTCTGCAAAATTCTGTACCAAACTTTAATTTTTGGAAATTCAATAGTAAACCTTTGAGTTATGTATCATATACTGATAACAATAAAGATTTAAAAAAAATACAGTGCCAGATATGAATGATTTATCAAACAATAGAATGAAATGGGATTGGATAAAGTTTTCAATAAAAAATATGTCTGTAGATTTTTAGTAAAGCTATGTCTAAAAAATGAAAGAAAAAGAAAAGAAGTTGATCAAAGAAATTTATATACATGAAAGTTATTTAATTGATAATCATGATGCGCAGTCAGAAAATGCGTTATCTTTGGCCAATAAAGAGTTAGAATCTATTTATGATAAAAAAGCTGAACGTGCCATTATTCGATACTAGATTAATTGGACGGAATCTGGAGAAAGAAGCTCGAAGTATTTTTTTAATTTGGAAACACAAAAACAATCTAAGAATGTTATAAGTGAAATTTATGATTCCGGAAATCATTTAATAACAAATTAAAAGTTAATTTTGTTTGAACTTAAAAAAATTATATTCTACTTTGCTGCTACAAAGTAAATGAAAATTTAATGTCGATGATTTTTATAAAGTTTTTGACACGATCTCTTTGCCTAAATTGAATGATGTTAATTTATCCACGCTTAATGCCCCTCTTGAACCTGCAGAATTCCATGCAGCATGATCAAGCATGCAGAATAATAAATCTCCAGGTAGTGATGGCGTGACGGCAGAATTTTATAAATTTTTTTGGGATGATATTAATGATTTTTACTTCTTGGCTTTATACGAGTCTTTGGAAGATGGAATGTTATCTGAATCTCAGAAGAGAGGTGATATTACTTTGATTGCAAAAGAAGACAAAGACTCTAAATATTGTACAAATTATCGACCCATCACATTATTAAATACTGACTATAAAATTTTTGCAAACGTTATTGTGAACAGAATTAAAGATGTTCTGGCAGATATTATACATCCTTCCCAGACTGGTTTTTATTATATTGGTGAGAATATTAGACTTATTTTAGATATTTTGGAACTTGATTTTATTAATGGTTAAGTTTGCATGCTTGATTTTATTAGGCTTTTGATTCTATAGAACAAAATTTTATGTATGTATGTTTAAAGGCTTTTAATTTTGATGAGGCATTTGTTAGCACTTTAGAGCTTTTCTATACAAACATTAAAAGTTGCATTCTAAATAATAAAGTTTCTTCGAATTGGTTTGAAAATAAGAGGGGTGTTAGGCAAGGCTGCCCTTTATCGCCTTATATATTTATTATATGTGCTGAGATTCTGAATCATACATATAGACAAAACCTTAAAAACCTTTAAAAAAAATTAATAATATCAACATTCATGGTAGTTATTATGCGGATGATTCTACTGTTACAGTGATGGACAACGTTTCTCTTAATAATGCATTAGATTTGTATTATGAACAGTCGACTATTTCTGGTCTAAAGCTGAATGTAGATAAATGTGCTATTATTCCTTTTGGGAATGTGGATCTTCATAATTTGCCATTTGACTTAAAATTAGCCACAACTTAAAAATATTTGAGTATACTGGTAAATGACAATAACTTTCAGGATGTCAATGAAAAAATTAGGATCAGACTTGATATACGGAGCCAAAGAGGGCTTATTATTTTTTAACGCTCCCTTTTAGTCAGGGCTGAAGGACTATCATGGCTTGTTTATCTTTTAAGTATGTTAACTACATCTAAAGTTGTAATTAAAAAATTTGGACAATTATTTTATACTTTTATTTGGAATCGAAAAAGTGAAGAAATTAAAAGAATTCAGCTTATTTCCCCAATTAAAAATGGGGGCATGAATTCAATGAATTTAGTATGTATGAATGCTTCATTAAAATTAACATGGCTTGCACGATATTTCTCTCCTTTAGCAAGCCCTTGGAAAATCATACCTTGTATGATTTTTAAGAATGTTGGAGGTTTAGCCTTCTTCCTACATCGCCAATTTTCAACTAAAAAATTGCCAGTGTTAATACCTTCGTTTTATGGAGATCTTTAAAATTTGGTCTGAACTCAAGTTCTTTTCAAATGAACATTTTTGAACAGATAATTTGGAATAATAAGAAAATTTTACTTAATGGTAAATCAGTGTTTATGGAGGATTTTTTTAACGCTGGATTGATATACATTATGGATCTCTTTGAGGGTAATGGCTCTTTTTTTACCATATATAAAGATTTATAGAAAATTATATGATAAAACGAATTTTTCTTATAGAATATATAAAAGTTTAAAACGAGCTTGTTATAGGGCATTTGGATGTAATTTATTTAATAAAATTTTAGCTAGACCTCAGTTAAATTTGTTTCAAGCACCTTTTAAAGGAATTAATTTACATGATAGTATCTGGCAAAGTAAAATATTTTATAATGAGATAATGGTTAAAAATTTAAACACACCGGTTTTAAGATTTAATTCTGTGTATTCTGCACCATTGGAATTCAATATTTTTTCATAAACTACCTAAATTAAGCAGTTTCAGTTTAAATTATTACATCATATTTTGCCCTGTAATAAGTTTTTATATAAATAAACAATCGCTATAGATTCTTTTTGTGGTTAGTGTCCAAATACAGTAGTAAATTTGTAGAATTTCTGATGTAAACACGAAGAATTTTTAAACCAAGATTATTCCATTTTATGCCTAATGACTGATCAATGCGATTTTCCCACAGTCCTCCCCAAAGGCGAGATTAACCTTTGCATTGGACGCAGATTCATATACATTTAACCAACGTTGTGATGACGCTAGGTCTTCATTACATGTAGAAAAAGTAGTTACATCATCCGCATAAGCTGAACAAACAACTTTCTCAACTGTGCCTTTAGGCAGGGTTATACCTTTCAATCCTTTATCTGAACGTAATTTGTGCAACAACGGTTCTATACAGATTGTGCATAAGGCACCTGATACTGAGCAACCCTGTCGAATACCACGATTGAATTAAACCGGAATCGATAATAAATTGTTTATTTTCAATTATCTTGATGTATTATTATAAATTTGAATACACCTAATAAAATAATCTAAGCCAAATGCCAATAAAGCCAAAAGCGCCAAAGGTATCTAATAAATAAGCATGGCTTACCCTGTCAAATGCCTTTTCTTGGTTTAAAGGTATAACTCCAAGCGGTATAGACACGCAAGTTGAATACTCAATTACACCCGCAATCAATCTGATATTATTAGAGATTGTGCCCTTAGGTACACAATAGCTTTGATCAACATGAATAATTTCTGCAAGTACGTTACTCATTCGATTATACAGAGCTTTAGAAAGAAATCTTTAAATCTACACATAAAAGAGATACAGGTCTCCAATTTTTAATACAAGCTAAGTCTCAGCTCTTAGTTAACAAAGTATATAACTGCACGTCTGCATGATGTAGGTAACATAATATCATGACGCGATTTGTTAAAAACATCCAGAAAATCGACACCAATAATATCCCAAAATGTCTTATAAAAGTCGGCGGGCAGCCCATCAATTCCGGGTGATTTGTTATTATTGAGTTTATTCACAGCAGACGTAAGATCTGGCAGATCGAGACCAAAATCTAAATCATTCTTTGAATACTCAAACAATTTTGGTAAGTTTGACAGAAGCGCATTTCAGATATTTGACATATATTGGATTTAGAATATAATTCACTATGGAAATCTGAAGCGCAAGACAATATATCTAAAAAGTATTAACAGTCATACCATTTGGCACTTTTAAATGTAAAATTGTTTTATTTGTGCCACGTTTATTCTCGAGATTAAAAGAATATTTCGTTGGTTTATTTGAATCAATAATATACTGAAATCGCGATCTTATCCACGCGCCCATTGCTTGATCTTTGAGAAGGTTTGCCAAATGTGTTTGCTTTTGCTTAATAGACTCGCACAATTCGGGTGTTCTGGGACTTTGCAATAATAAAATGTTAATTTCAGCTTGCAAACATACTTGTTGCTCTTTTAATAGCCCAGACCGTTTTCTTGAATAACGCTGAGATAAGGTACAGATATGTTTCTTGGCCATATCCCACCAATCCAAAGACAATTGAAATCACCCTTCCTCTGCCGCCAATCGTGCCAAAAATCAATTACTAAATAGCAGTAAATTAGTTCATTCAACACAGCGTATTTAAACAGAAATATGCGCTTTTGCGCTCATCAGATTTGAGTGATCAAACTCGCGGCAAGATGATTTTAGACAACTTTTTAAAAATTGTTTGTAATTACTAGACATATAGAACCTATCTAGTCCTGAAGCCGTACCATCTGATCGGCCCGAAGTGAACACTTTTGATTGAGGATGTAAATAGCGGTATACATCAGTGAATTAGTGGCATGTAATCAACGAGTTCAAAGTATCAGCAGCTATTGGATGAGGCTATAATTACTGGGTATGTTTCGGATAGCTTAGAAATATGGTCTTTTAACATTGATATACATTTCAATTTATCGTGACACTCTGAGGGATTATATACATTAATTAAATAAAAGAAATTATTGTGTATATTTGCAGTAAAATTCATCCCTGATCAACCATAATAGTGTCAATGATGTTTGCATTTAGCTTAGGTTTAAAAAGAATCACAACACCAGCGGTATTTGTATTAAAATGGGAAATGGCAGTACGCCCTCTCCAAATAAGTCACCTTAATGACTCGTCTGGCGCAGTCGTGTGAGTATCTTAAAGCTTACAATTCACTACAGTAGTTGATTGAAGATACCAAATCTCTTGAATGAGCTACGACCGCCTCTCATAGTTAATCTAACAACTGTGGGAGAAGCCATAAAAATATAAATATGATAATACTTATAATAGAGATAACCATAATTGTTAAATAAAGAAACAACAGTAGCTAATAACGTTAGGAAGAAAGCAGCAAATACGAAACTATCAAAATTTTAAGCTACGACGTAGCGTTGTAACAATTTTTGTAACACGAGATTTGAAAGACAGTTTCAAATCGGATTGTTTGTTCAACCTAAGAAGTTGATGAATGAGTATTTTAAAGTTAGGCTGATAAATCCTACATTTGTCAATAAACATTTGACTATATTTCAAACTGTCAATAAATAGTTTAAGTTCATCAAAGAAATTGTTGATCTCCCTTGAGTCACTAATGTCTGCTACATCAGAAAGTTCCAATACCATGGACATCCTCCAACACCTCATCGTGTGATACAGGTGGCATATCACTCGCTCCTATTGCGATTCTCTCTGTAATATGTGGGCCATGACCCGGTTTAAAAATCGGGGTATCGGTATTAATATTGTTTTCAAGTAGAGTTATATTCGAGGTCAACTCACCAAGTATATCTTGCGTGGACATCACCTCCGTTTCCAAGACACCATCCACATCACACCTTGATGTCTGAGACTCTCTGTGGATTTCAGCATGTGCAATAACTGTACGGCTGCTATCTGGCGATTCTTGGCATTTTTGAGTCTTTATGGTCACCAATGTTGGTATCAGTAATACTTGTATTGTCTACACTAATGACCATATTGCCAGACTCATCATCCACCCCTGCATCCGAGACGATTAGTCCATCGGCTAAAACGCTATAAGGATTAGCCAAATGGAATTTTTTGACGTTTTTTATTCAGCGAACCGTGGGAAGATTTATCTTCTTTCTCATTTGATTTACTGCTAGCAGCAGGCAGAGTTTGTCATCTGTACTTATAAATAGTCTATGTGATTTACCGACAAATACAATATCTATATACTCTGGCATGGACGATTTTTCTAGAACAAGTTGAATTTGACGGCGAAAGCTCGTGTTTCAATTCAGGCGACTTGCATCCAAGGGGTATGGCATGACAAGTTTCCAATCACTTTACGCAAGTCTCAAGCGTCTGCTTGATAAGAAATCTTGGAATATATGGCGGAACAGTAGAGATGATACACTTAGTGAGCTCATTTTCCGATGAATAAACATTTTGATAGCATCCTCCGACATACATGTACATTCCGTCAATACACAGTTTGGTCACATCACGTTCTGATCACACATACACCGCTATTCCACTTTTATTACGCGAAGCAGCGATAATATTTTCCGGTGCAACCGCAGTTGCGGTCCCGTTAACATGCAACACCGTTCAAACTATCAATACGAACACCATTCTTTCTTTCTATCCCAACAAACGGCTCGTAGACTGAGGCAGTATTAGCGATCGGGTCAGTACGGAGTCTTTTCAGTCTATCAGCGTAACTAACCTGGTCAACCATTGTGTCTTACACAATGGCCTTCTCAAACCCAACGTCCTGTCCAGCCAACAGGCCGGTGAGAGTAATTGAGCCATACGCCTATATAACTATACAGTTTGTTAACACTAAAAAATTAAAACCATAAATAAATGCAATTTTCTGGTGCAATCGCAGTTGCGGTCCCGCTAACATAAGCCTCAACTGCAACACCGTTCCAACTATCAATACGAACACCATTCTTTCTTTCTATCCCAACACACGGCTCGTAAACTGACGCAGTATTAGCGATCGGGTCAGTACGGAGTCTTTTCAGTCTATCAGCGTAACTAACCTGGTCAACCATTGTGTCTTACACAATGGCCTTCTCAAGCCCAACGTCCTGTCCAGCCAACAGGCCGGTGAGAGTAATGGAGCTATACACCTATATAACTATAGTTTGTTAACACTAAAAAATTGAAAACATAAATAAATGCAATAATATCACGCGCGTTCAATGTCACAAACATGAGTGCTATGAAGTAAATATATACAAAGCACAAAACATAAACGCAACTGAAAAGTCTAAGCACACAAAAACCCGAATAAACGGAGAGCTAAACTTTAGACGTCTTCACTAAGAAGAAGAAGAAGAAGAAGAAGAAGAAGAAGAAGAAAATGATGATGAAGAAGATAGACAATCGCCACTTGGTCAGGTTATATGCCATTGCTGCTACCTGTTTTTATTGGCCAAGTTATGATTCCCATAACATAAAGTACTGTATAATTGTCTTTATAATCAGGCTCATCAAACAGATGTTGGTATTTCCATGTAGACGTCTTATATTACCAATCACCCATGGGTGAGATATTGGAAATGTCAGAAATGTAGTGAAAAAGGTGATGACGGCACTAGACAGTACACCAGCAACTGAATCATTGAAACAATTATTTCTACTGACATATCGATGAATCCCACGGCGCCAGTAATAGCATTATGAAGACAATACCCAAGTAATAACCTTACTCTAATTCTGAATACTAAGCCACGGTGTATGTTTCAGATGTGCATAGTGTTGTGTATTGCACTGACTAACCCGTTATAAATTTGCAATGTTTTTTTTTTTATATATGGCCAATTTATCCTCCCTATATTAAGCCTGCTATGCGATACTATGGGGAGAAAGATAACACCTTCACGCCGGTCTCCTCCGTGAGAACCAACTTTGTTGGGAAACTAAGTCATCAAGGATTGCGGGCTGACACCCGCATACAGAGGCAACTCTGATTATGTCTACCCTTTTTCAAACAAGAAACTGTGTTCGACATCCTCGGACGGCCGCAATCTTTCCGGGAGCTTACCATAGCTATGTGAAATGTACGTGGTCTGAGTGCAACATCAAAGAGGCAAACCTTAGGTGCAGACTGTGAACACTATAACATCGATATTGCATGCATTCAAGAGACTAAAGTAGCTAAACACTCAGAGCAGCAACTACATACAGGGCATAAGCTAGTACTCATGGAGCAAACACAGGCCATATACCGGGGCTTAGGATTCGTAATCGGACCAAGGGTCTTGGATCATATCATTAGTTTTTGATACGTTAGTGATCACGTTGCATTCATCGACCTGGCTATACCTACGCGAAAATACACCACACCACCACTAAGTGTCGAATTGTCAACGCATACGGCCCAACTACCGAAAAAGCCTAAGAGAATCCAGCAATATTAGATTCCTTCTATGCAGAACTGAGCTCCGGAATTACAATCCCAGCTAGATGGCAACTGTTCGTGTGTGGAGATTTCAACTCCAAACTGGGTAAACTCGGAATTTCGGACAAAGGTTCAGGACTTGGCTTATGCATGGGATCCTATGGAGAGGACACACGCGACAGCAATGGAGATGCACTAGTGGCATTCCTTAGGGTCAATGACCTATTTGTCACAAATACGGCTTTCAAACACCTATGCCGTCACCGGACAACATGGACTGGACACATTACTGATCGCAAAGCCCCAAAAGATTCTAAGGCTACAACAGCTGTCTTCAGCCAAATAGACTTCATACTATGCAAGACAGAAGCAAAACCCTTACTTCGGAATGCTCGTTCGTATGGAGGCATAAGCTAGTCATCATATACCTAATATATAAACACCATACCAGGCAAGAGGGTAGAGTCACCTACAACCTACCCAAGCTCATCAGCGACACTGACACTCAAATGTCAGACAAAAACGCCCTCGGGGAGCAGATAGCTAACATCGACTTCAGTTCCGATCCAAACGAAGCCCTGACAAAAATACTGAAATCTATGGAATCATCCGCTACCAGCACCATAGGGGTTCTTAAAACCAACCAAACTAGATATACTAACGACCCTCTTGTAGTAAAACTGTCAGCAGAGCAGAAAGCGTTACGGCTGCGCAGCAATCAAAGTGGTCAAAGTGAAGACCGCGCCAAACTACGCCAGGAGTGCAATATTATTCTACGTCACATTAGCGAACGCTTAAAAGATCTTGCTATTCAACAGGCAGACTCCCTAGCAGATGAAATCACTGTCACGGATGACTGTCACAAAATGTTTCGGGCAGCCCGAGCCGTGAGAGTTACTGACTACAAACCACCACTCACTGCATACAACTCTGAAGGACACCTTATCGGGACTGACCAGGGAAAAGCCGAGGCGATCCGAGAATAGTTCAAGTGACAGTTCACTGACATCGATGATGAGCACTTGCACCCGTTCTCAGAAGATCCCAGGCATCTGGACCTGATGGCTTGAGCAACGAGCTATTCAAATATGTAAGTGACATTATCTCAAAACCGATCACGGACCTAATCAATTCAGCTTTTTTGCACCACCTTCCCATCGACGCTGTCGGCCAACGCACCCTTATCGCACTACCCAGGCCCAAGAAGCCACCTAGGCCCCCAGCCAATCTGTGGCCCATTGTGCTCCTCAACAGCATACGAAAAATCCTATCCAATGTTACTCTATGCCGCATCCGAGACATGTCAAAGTGGCTTCAAACGTGGACCCAGCTGCGCAGACATATTATGGGTTCAACGCATGCTTGTGTCGGTAGTCATGTCCCAACACTGGGACTTCCACAAAATGGGCATTGACATGTTACGAGCATTCAACACAATTAAATGCTCAAAGATCCTGGATGTATTATGCCAGTCCATTGCAATGAAGACGAGCTACGACTAGTGAGACTACTGCTTGCAGACACCAAGCTGAGAGTACGAGTCAAGTCAGTGAGGTCTGTAGAGTTTGAGACATCAATCGGCTCCCCACAGGGAGATGGTCTATCTTCGGTACTTTTCACCCGCTACCTTGCTAACCCATTGAAATCTGTGCGGGAAAGTTCCACAAGACGAACCCCACCCCCTCCCCCTAGTGTCAATACAGGGCCTGCCGCTAGAGATGGAATATGCCGACGATATGGACTTCATAGACGTAGAAAAGAAACCCGTCGACGAACCTCTCCCAATAGCCGCAGGCAAACTAAAAATTGAGAATGTCTTTATGAATGAATCCAAAACAGAGTTCACCCACATTCACCTATCGACAAAGCATGAAACTATAGAAAATGACGAGCCACTTCGTGGCGGCGAACCATGGAGGAAAAGTAAAATCCTGGGCTCACTGCTTTGCAGTACTGCTGACATTTCTACACGCTGCGTCATGGGGAACATAGCATTCTAGTCCTTCTGGAAGCTATGGATTCGTAGATCGAAGATGCCCTTGATTAAAAAGTCTAGGTTTATACAATGCAACCTGCGTATCTTTGATGTTGTATAATAGTAACAGCTGGCCAGCTCCAATAGCAGCTTTAGATAAACTCGATGCCTGCCACCGGAAACACATAGGC
The DNA here is from genome assembly GCA_034401795.1 of Chaetoderma sp. LZ-2023a. NCBI lineage: Eukaryota > Metazoa > Mollusca > Caudofoveata > Chaetodermatida > Chaetodermatidae > Chaetoderma > Chaetoderma sp. LZ-2023a. Next base: position 128,001,524 of record CM067372.1, read on the forward strand.
ACCATCACTGGAAACCTATAGCCAGACAGCATAACATTCAATGATGCACTCTACAACATGTGTAACGCGTCGCCGCTGTCTGTAAAAGTCGCCCAGCAAAGATGGTCCATGGTTGGCCATGTGCTAAGGATGCCAGAAGAGACACCAGCACAGAGAGCCTTGGAATTCGCCCTACTCGGAGCCAGCAAATACAAAGCCAGGAGAGGATGTCATTGCATAAATCTGCTAAGCGTGCTACAAGGTGACCTCAAGAAAGCAGGACTCGGTACACTCAAGTCAAGAATGGACCTAAAGAAGCTAAGGATTTCGGCCGAGAACAAGCCACAGTGGGCAAAAGCGAAGAACGACTGGTTGCAGCTGTAGGATGTTTCTACTACTACCACCACAGCCGCAGAATACAGTAATCATACATATGCGATACTGAAATGGGATTTAAAGGAGATCAGAAACGAGAATTAGATTTCAATAAAGACCACTAAAAATATATGGTTTTTTTTTATCAAGAATTTGATAAATTTTCAGTAACTTTATCACTGTTAAAATTTCGGCTAATGGCATAAATCCTGACGCGCTATAAAATTAATGATATGACGTCATCATGTGAATCGTCAAGCACGTGGATTCAGAATATGCAACGTGTGTTTTCAGAATAGACAAAACTGACGTCAGATACAGTTAAACGAAGCTGGACATCAACTCAGATCAAGCTCTAGTTGAACAAATACTGGTGTATACATAAACGTCATTTGGCACTCTTTTCCCATTTTCTGTTTGAAAACAGCGCCTCAAAGTGCTCAAAATTCTACTTAAATCAATTAACCCTTTAATAGTCAAGATTTTTCAAGAAAATAATAATTTGTATAATAAAATTTAAAAAAATAACTCTCTTTTGTCGTGCAAATAGACATTACTCAAAACCACTACATGTGCTGTTTTTTGGCTGACATGGCCGTGAAAACGGTCAAGACAATCCATTTTTTTCTTAGACAGTGTCTATTTGCCGGCGGAGAGATGACTATTTTTGAAAATTTACCACTGGAATGACTGGCTCGGTTACCGAGCCAGTCATTCTAGTGGTAAATTTTCAAAAAACCTATCCTCTTGGATGAAAAGGGACATTCCTCAAGACCACTACATAGTCCGTTTTTGGCAGTCTTGCCCATTAAAGAGTTAAGTTAACACAAGGGTGTGGGTTGGGTGGGGGTGGGGTGGGGATGGGGGCGGGGGGAGGGGGGTGGTAGAGGGGTGTGTGTGTGGGCGGGGTTAAGGCGACAGTCTCAATCGAATCTGTATTTGCGGTTGATGGGGTCTAAATATTTTCTCCCTTTGATTTCAAGATGTGGTCTTGGCATATTAAAGAATCCAAGGGCAATACTTCAATAGGCTAAGGCCCGATCTTGAAATGAAACAGAGAAAAAAGTTCAGATTTTATATTAGTCATTACTTTCTGCTTTTCTGTTCATATGTTTTATCAGTCTATATGTCATTCCGTCTATCTGTCTTCCCATTCGCCTGTTCATTCATTTGTGTGCCATTTCTGATTGCGTTCCCCTTTAACGCTTTCGGAACGGCGCCGGTCATAACTGGCCTCTGCCGTGGTCTTGAGCAATGCCCATTTGCCGACTAAGAGCAGAACATTTCCGAGAATTTACCCGCCTTGATGATTTTCTCCGTGAAAGCCAATAATAGAATGCGGTTGGTGTTTCAACTGCTCAATAAATATTACTTCATAGCATTATTACTTCGATGCTAAGTGATATTGTACCTTTTAAGAAACATAAGTCAATTAGCAGAATAAGCTTTGGAATAATGATAAGAGTTTACACATTTTATTGAGTTTGCGTCGGTATACAAATTCAGAGATTTCTACAAGATCATTTAATGAACCTTTCCTGGTTTAGCTATGCCCCACCCATCTCTAGCTAAGTTCCACCCACAATTTCCTCGTGTTAGGATCGATAGATCCATAAACTCCCTCACTATCAATTTCCAGAAGACCATACAGGTAAGCTGTTGAATATTTTGAAAGTAAATTTGACTAGGTGCAATGGCAGCAACAGCGCCCAGTCAAATTAGTTTCAAAATATTCAACAGCACGTTTATTAAATAGTAAAGACATACAATCTATGCGACCTGACAGACTATTAAACGTTAACGAGGGACTAAATCGATTCATTCATGACGTGATGATTATGACGTCATCCTACACGCCGCTTAGTTTATTAGGACGTCATGTGACTGACTGAGGAAATGGATTCACGAATTACTTGTCTCTTCATGGCAAAGTGTAATTTAGCGCTTACAACTCCGTGTTTGACAATGGCCTGCAAATGCCATCTGACGCATTACACAAAACGCTTTGGAATTCGCTGTCTTTGGCGCCAATGGACCTTTCCAGTATATCCTTCCATTACATGACGTCATAATCAAATACGTGACGTGTAGGATGACGTCATAATGAAGTACAGCATGAATGACTTGATTTAGTCTTAAACGCTTAATAGCCCGACAAGTTTTACGAATTATATGTCTTTACTATTTAATAAACATTCTGTCGAACATTTTGAAACTAATTTGACTGGGCGCTGTTGCTGCCATAGGCAGCAACAACACCCAGTCAAATTAGTTCCACAAATATTCAACAGCTAACCTGTATAGTTTTCTGGAAATTGAGATTCAGAGAGCGCAGCGATCGATTGATCTCAACAAGGGCAAAGCGCCGTTGGAGCTTAGCTAGAGATGGTCGGGACATAGTTAAAACTGGATTCCTCCATGGTTATAGCTCGAAAGGATGTCCATGCACAATCCCGACAAAGGGGCTATGTTCCAAGGATTCTCATAGGTGTCCTTTAAGGGTATATACATCCATAATTGAACTTGGGAACTCCAAAAGTTATGGCGGTGTGCCCCATGAGCGGCCTGAAATCTTTTACTACCGCTGCCTCCGCCGCCGCCACCACCACCACCACCACCACCACCACCACCACCACCACCACCACCACCACAACCACCACCACCACCGCCGCCAACGTTGCCACCGGCGCTACCACGACCACGACCACTGACGCCACCACCACCACTACCACCAACACCACCACCACTAACAATACCAACACCACCACACCACCCCACAACCACCACCATCACAAACAGAACCACCACAACCACCACCAGCGCCACGACAACCACCACCACCGCCGCTACAGCCGGAGCCACCTCCGTGACAACCGGTGCCACAACCACCAACACCACCACCAGCACCACCACCACCACCACCAACAACAACTACAACAACAACAATACCACCACCACCACCACCACAACCACAACCACCACCACCACCACCACCACCACCACCACCACCACCACCACCACCACCACAACCACCACCTTCACCAACACCACCACCACCACGATCATCATCATTGTCATCATCAGTATGACCGTTCCCAGTGCATAATACGTTTTAATCATAGCACGCCAGAATTGTTGATAATATGACAGAGAGGTTATATTCATAAATGCTACTGTCATCATCAAGGTTGTTGTTTACATTGTCACTATTATCACTATCTCCTTTTCACTTAGATGATTGGTCGGTTTGTTATTTAGATGCAGGAATTGCAAGTTTTATCTAACGTCGGGTGCTTAAATGCCAACAAAAGAAGAAAGATCACCGCAGCAGTCGTCATTGACATGTGTTGACCCAAATCGATAAGACTTTCTCAGACTTCTGTCACATTCTCAATACGCTGACGTCTGATGTCTACTTTCTTGAAAAAATTAATAGAAGTCTTTTTTGTATGTTAGAATTCTGTGAGTAAATTGACATTTATCAAAGTTACCGTAAATACTCATTTATACAATGAAGCAAACTGTCCTTCGCGATTTAATATTTCACAACTGAACGCTATTGAATAGTTTGCAAAAAGGAATTTCTTAAAATTTCATTGGACGCTTTTGTTGCCATAAACATAAACAACATCCGTTATATTTACAATTTTTACCACACTATTCCTGACATTGTGAAAAATTATGTACCTGAAGTATGGCGTTTATAGTACTATCTCAGGGTATTTATCTGGACACCTAACATTTTCTTAACTAGAATTTCACAGTTTTACGGCAAATGTCCTGTAAGTGGGATCATCGCATTAATATTGAACCATATCATTATACAATTATATCATTATATCATTATACCATTAAATCAGTATACCATTAGATCATTATACAATTATACCATTATATCATTATACCATTATACCATTATACCATTATGTCATTCTATCAGTATATCATTATACCATTATACCATTATATCATTAATACCATTATAGCATTATATCATTATACCATTATACCATTATATCATTATACCATTATATCATTATACCATTATACCATTATACCATTATATCATTATACCATTATATCATTATACCATTATACCATTATATCATTATATCATTATACCATTATACCATTATACCATTATACAATTATAGCATTATACCATTGTACCATTATACAGTTATACAATTATATCATTTTGCATTATACCACTGTACCATTAAACCATGATATCATTATACCATTATACCATTATATCATTATACCATTATATCATTATACCATTATATCATTATTCCATTATATCATTATACCACTATATCATTATGCCATTATATCACTATACCATTATATCATTATACCATTATATCATTATACCATTATACCATTATATCATTATATCATTATACCATTGTATCATTATACCATTATATCATTATACCATTATATCATTATAGCATTAATACCATTATATCATTATACCATTATACCATTATACCATTATATCATTATACCATTATACCATTATACCATTATATCATTGTATCATTATACCATTATACCATTATATCATTGTATCATTATACCATTATACCATTATACCATTATACCATTATATCATTATACCATTATATCATTAATACCATTATAGCATTAAACCATTATACCATTATACCATTATATCATTAATACCATTATAGCATTATACCATTATACCATTATACCATTATATCATTATACCATTATATCATTATCATTATGCCATTATACCATTATAGCATTATACCACTGTACCATTATACAGTTATACAATTATATCATTTTGCATTATACCATGTACCATTATACCATTATATCATTATACCATTATACCATTATACCATTATATCATTATACCATTATATCATTATACCATTATATCATTATACCATTATATCATTATACCACTATATCATTATACCATTATATCACTATAACATTATATCATTATATCATTATATCATTCTACCATTATACCATTGGATCATTATACCATAATATCATTGTACCATTATATCATTATAGCATTATATCATTGTACCATTATGACATTATAGCATTATAGCATTATAGCATTATAGCATTATATCATTATACCACTATATCATTATATCATTATACCACTATATCATTGTACCATTATATCATTATAGCATTATATCATTATATCATTATATCATTAAACCATTATATCATTATACCACTATATCATTATACCACTATATCATTATATCATTATACCATTATATCATTATACCACTATATCATTGTACCATTATATCATTATAGCATTATATCATTATATCATTATATCATTAAACCATTATATCATTATACCACTATATCATTATACCATTATACCATTATATCATTATACCACTATATCATTGTACCATTATATCATTATAGCATTATATCATTATATCATTATATCATTAAACCATTATATCATTATACCACTATATCATTGTACCATTATATCATTATAACATTATATCATTATATCATTATACCATTATATCATTATACCATTATACCACTGTACCATTATATCATTCTACCATTATACCATTATACCATTATATCATTATACCACTATATCATTCTACCATTATACCATTGGATCATTATACCATAATATCACTGTACCATTATATCATTATAGCATTATATCATTATATCATTATAGCATTATAGCATTATAGCATTATAGCATTATATCATTATATCATTATACCATTATATCATTATACCACTATATCATTGTACCATTATACCATTATATCATTATATCATTACACCATTATACAATTGGATCATTATACCATAATATCATTATATCATTATATCATTATACCATTATACCATTATACCATTATATCATTATACCATTAAAGCATTATAGCATTATACCATTATATCATTATATCATTATACCATTATATCATTATACCACTATATCATTGTACCATTATACCATTATATCATTATATCATTATAGCATTATACCATTATATCATTATACCACTATATCATTATATCATTATACCATAATATCATTATATCATTATATCATTATATCATTATACCATTATACCATAATATCATTATATCATTATATCATTATACCACTATACCATTATATCATTAATACCATTATATCATTATACCACTATATCATTGTACCATTATACCATTATATCATTATATCATTACACCATTATACAATTGGATCATTATACCATAATATCATTATATCATTATATCATTATACCATTATATCACTATACCATTATATCATTATATCATTATATCATTATACCATTATATCACTATACCATTATATCATTATATCATTGGATCATTATATCATTATACCATTATATCATTATAGCATTATACCATTATATCATTATACCATTATACCATTATATCATTGTATCATTATACCATTATACCATTATATCATTATACCACTATATCATTCTACCATTATACCATTGGATCATTATACCATAATATCATTGTACCATTATATCATTATAGCATTATATCATTGTACCATTATAGCATTATAGCATTATAGCATTATAGCATTATATCATTATATCATTATACCATTATATCAGTATACCACTATATCATTATATCATTATACCATTATATCATTATATCACTATATCATTGTACCATTATATCATTATAGCATTATATCATTATATCATTATACCATTATATCTGTATACCATTATACCACTGTACCATTATATCATTCTACCATTATACCATTGGATCATTATATCAATATACCATTATATCATTATACCACTATATCATTCTACCATTATACCATTGGATCATTATACCATAATATCATTGTACCATTATATCACTATAGCATTATATCATTATAGCATTATAGCATTATAGCATTATAGCATTATATCATTATATCATTATACCATTATACCATTATATCATTATACCACTATATCATTGTACCATTATACCATTATATCATTATATCATTACACCATTATACAATTGGATCATTATACCATAATATCATTATATCATTATATCATTATACCATTATATCATTATATCATTATACCACTATATCATTATATCATTATACCATAATATCATTATATCATTATACCATTATATCATTATATCATTACACCATTATACAATTGGATCATTATACCATTATATCATTATATCACTATACCATAATATCATTATATCATTATATCATTATATCATTATACCACTATATCATTATATCATTACACCATTATACAATTGGATCATTATACCATTATATCATTATACCATAATATCATCATATCATTATATCATTATAGCATTATATCATTATATCATTATATCATTAAACCACTATATCATTATACCATTATATCATTGTATCATTGTGTCATTATACCATTATATCATTATACCATTATACCATTATATCATTATACCACTATATCATTCTACCATTATACCATTGGGTCATTATACCATTATATCATTATATCATTATACCATTATATCATTATACCATTATACCACTGTACCATTATACCATTGGATCATTATATCATTATATCATTCTATCATTATACCATTATACCATTATATCATTATACCATTATATCATTATACCATTATATCATTATATCATTATACCATTATATCATTATACCATTATATCATTATATCATTATACCATTATATCATTATACCATTATATCATTATACCATTATATCATTATATCATTATACCATTATATCATTATACCATTATATCATTATACCATTATATCATTATACCATTATATCATTATATCATTATACCATTATACCATTAAATCATTACACCATTGGATCATTATATCATTATATCAGTATAACATTATATCATTATACCATTATACCATTATACCATTGTATCATTGTATCATTATACCATTATATCATTACGTCATTATACCATTGTATCATTAATACCATTATATCATTATACCATTGTATCATTAAACCATTATATCATTACGTCATTATACCATTGTATCATTATATCATTGTGCGTTATACATTGTATCGTTATATCACTATATCATTACATCATTACATCATTATATCATTATATTAGGTAAATGTTGCAAAATCTCAACAATACCATACACGCCTTGCTGAACGTCTTTGGGCTGGCTTCAAAGCAGTTGCCTTAAGATGTTTAGAAGAGTCCATTCAAGGCGAACATGGGTTGCTCTTATGCTTTCTCTATGCCAGTTACAAATACGTGAGCCCGTGATCGTGAGCTTATAGTATAGATGCTATCATACAGGTAAGCTGTTAGAGGCCAAAACTGAAGCACTCTACCAGATTTCTCTAAAGCAAGTACCGACCTACCCATTAGACACATGATAATGAAATTGAGATCTGGCTAATAAAAAGCAGGATTGACAAAATATTTGGCTAATGATTAAAATCGCATTGTACATAATGTCACATTAGAGAATCATTAAAATCATCTTTGAAAAAATATATTAAGATAAATATATATGGTACTAGTACGAATATTATGTTTTATTGTGACCAAATAAACCCGGAATCCTGATATCTCGGATAAAAATCACACATATAGGCCAGCGGTGTAATATATTGAAACAAATTTCACTGGACGCTTCCAGGTAAATTAGTTTCAAAATATTCAACATAATCTTGTGTCTGGTGGTACCTGGTGATCGTAAATCGTAGACATTGGAACACATTGGTTAGATTAGTTCAGATTTGGCTCAGAAAAGGGGTAGCTGGCCAGGTCTGTCCCTACGGAAGACCATCTGAGTTAAAGATTGGTCTGCTACCAAACGTTTATTATTCTTTACCATGATAGCAATAGCGCCTACATAAATTTGAGTGCATTAATATTCAATCGTTTGTTCTCTTACAATCGATCAACGTTCCAGGCGAATTTCTCACGTCCACACCGCCCACACATCCCACCTCGTTAGCACGTATGTATTTGATGTCGAGTTATCGCCGACATTGCGTCCAGACCAGGGCATGACCGGAACAACTGTGTCATCTCCTTGGGCATTGTTCAAATCTGAATCGATGCTAATTTGCTTTTCCTCTTTGCATTAGCTTGATATTTTCAGATCGAGCGCCTATCACGGATTATCTGGAGATGGATATGATGTCGTGACTAATTTGAGATGAATATGTCTGTACCATTCACCTCTTCTCTGATAAGTCTACTATCTAGATGGGATATATGTGCATTGTATGTGCTTTCGCTGGGGCAGTTGTCGACGTAGCGAGGCTAATCAAACAGTGGCACGTCATACAATGATTGGCATACTATAAGGCAATAGAAATGTAACCTTGGATCAAGTGCACACATGAATCCATGACGGAACAGCGAATCATGCCAACCATGATATTCTAGTATCTCCATTTCACGGCAACGATAAGGTGCTACCATAATATCGGAATAGATGACAGAATATTTTAACATCAGCATGAATTTGTCTAAACCTTTGACTAAGGAATTTCGTCATTGTTGAAAGTAAAATACGGGCCCCAGCGCCAACTCCAATCGAAGAATAAAGGTTAGCTAAATAGATGGTAGTCACAAAGCCATATCTATGTCAAATGCCATCGCTTATTTATCATTGAAAAATCAAAAGTGAACATTTTAATAGATTAATCCAAAGCATACCCCACTTCACACACACACCCCACCACGCCCCCTCCTCCACCCACCGCACCCTACCCCCGCCCACCACAATTGAGGATTCCATATATTGAAGACACGCCAGATACTATAAGGATAACAACTACTGACGTGCTGGATATACTTACTAACTTGGATATGTCCAAAGCAGTCGGTCCTGATAAAGTAAGCCCAACTATATTGAAAGAGGGCAGCGATATACTAACCCCAACCGTGGCCCAATTCTGTAATCATTCGATTGCCAGCTCTCGATTTCCCACACCTTGGAAAACAGATAATGTAACCCCAATATTAAAAAAAGGTGACTGAAACATATATTCTAATTACCGTCCAATCTCATTGTTGAGTTACTTAAGTAAAGTAATGGGGAGAGTAGTATTTAAGTATATATAAAACTACATTAAACATGCTATCCCATATCAGTCAGGGTTTCTCCCATCGCACTCCACATTAAATCAACTTTTAGAACTCTACACTCTAATTACACAATTCTTTGATGACCATAGCGAAGTATTGTTTTTATTTTTTTGACATGTTAATGCCTTTGATCGTGTATGGCATCATAGCCTTCTCCAGAAATTAAAGCAATTTGGCATTGTATTAAATGGTACAGACTCCTCACTGATGAATCTACAAGCAGGAGTGCTCTAGGGCTCATTCCTTAGACGGCTTCTACATGTGACATGTCGAGTAATATATTAAATAGCATTAGATTATTTGCCGATGACACATGTTTTTATATAATATCTGACAATTTAGAAGCACAGTCTCCAACAATTAGCCATGCTCCTCAGACGATAACTCAATGGGCAACTACCTGGCTTGTAGAATTTAACGTTCTAAAAATCACTTCCTTGTTTATCTCCCTTCGAAATAATCCTACTGATTTTCTAATAACTTTCAAAGGTTATGAAAACCACTCTTCACTTTGTCATAAACATCTTGGGATTACTTTCGATAAAAAATGTCAATGGAAAGAGCATGTGGAATCTCTATGAACAAACGCCCAACGTAAGCTCTCGCTACCTAAGTGCCTTAAGTATATACTAGACAGACAATGTCTTGAAACCATGTAAAACAGTTTCATTAGACCGTCCCTAGAATATGCAGACGTGGTCTGGGATAATATACCCGAGTATCTTGTCACCAGATTGGAAAACGTCCAGAAGGATGCTCTTAGAACTAAAATAGGTCTTACGCGCAGTGTTCATACTGCTGACTTGTATACAGAAACACTCTCCCATAGGCGAAATAAACATAAACTAGTGATCTTCTACAAAATTATTAACGGTATGACTGGTGAGGCCTTGTCCGGTTATCTACCTCCTTTATCACATACACGAAATCCTTACAATATCCTCCACCAACAAAATTACATATATCGTACTTAGCTTCACCGTGGTTCCTTTTTCTCAGGCTACTTTACGAGAGTGGAATATCCTTCCTGCTCCTGCCAATGGCCATCACACTTGCAGAATTTAAAAACGAATTGAAACCTATGTCCCCTACTCGAGTGGCCCCCCCCCATATGGTACTATGTAGGTACCAGACCGAACAACATAGCTCTGTGTAGGCTTCGAATTGGTTGCAGTAATCTGAATAGATGTCTCTATGATTATTTTCTGATAGATTCTCCTGGCTGCATATGTGGTCATAATGATGAAAACAGTGGCCACTACCTCTTCCACTGGCCACTCTATAACTACCAAAGCTCCTCTTTTTTTTTTAAAGGAACTTGTTTCCAACAATGTTCCTCTTACGTCATTAACAGCTACACAACTCATCTACGGTAATGACGATGATACTCCTGAGATTGATCTCCACGTAACTACTATGCTTTGCATATATATTGCCGAAACTAATCGGTTTAAATAGCATCTCTTCTGCTCTGAACTAGCGATCTGCCCAAAGCGAGCCAAAACGGTGTTGGAAGGCAGTGGGGAAGCTGCATCCTAAGCCCATCTTTTCTATTCTATTCTATTCTATTCTATTCTATTCTGCTCTGTTCTATTCTATTCTATTCTATTCTATTCTATTCTATTCTATTCTATTCTATTCTATTCTATTCTATTCTATTCTATTCCATTCTATTTACTATATTCTATTCGTATTAGTTTTAGCTTAGTTTCATTTGACTAATATTCTTGTTATACTATTATAATGGTATATATTATTTCTATAGGTCTATACGTATGATATATTATATTATATGCCGTCATTTGACGTATTTGTTTCAACTGTATGTGAGTGGGAGACGCGGTAATAAGATAAGTCTTAGCGTGCTCCCACTGAAACAAAAAATAAATACCGTTTAACCCAATGGAGGCTTCCAGTTTATCCATCAATCATATAACGTCCTAATCAACTACGTGACGTATGTGACGTCATAGTCAATTATGTCAGGAATGAGTTAGCTAAGTTCGTCACGAACGCTTAATTGATGACGGACTAAGGGTTGTTGTACGAATTGTACGTCTTTACTATTTAATAAACATGGTGTTAAATATTTTGAAACTAATTTGACTGGGCGTTGTTGCTGCCATACAGCAACACCTCGCTCCTAGTCAAATTAGTTTCAACATATTCAACAACTTATCTGTATAGTCTTGTGGAAATCGAGATTCAGGGAGTTCAGGGATAGTTCGATCCCAACACGGGAAAAGCGTGGGTGGAGCTTAGCTAGAGATTGGTGGGGCAGCGCTAAAGTTGGATTCCTCCATACGGTCCGGTCACATATGTTCAGTGGCATTGAAAGCTGTTAAAGAACCATATGTTATAGTGTTCCGTATAGAACAGCAATGCAATTCCGTGACATTTAATAATCTAGTTAAATATGGCCTCTTTTACGCGCATCCTATTCATATTCCCGATATATCGAGATATTGCGATATTTTAGAAAATAATCAATCGATACTGATTTTTGCACAATAGTGCGGATGTGGCTCCATATGACATCCTAGGATATGGCCAATAGCTGTTCAAGCCGTTAATGTCTAAATTTCTTCAATAATATCAAAATACTTGTTAATTTAATGCCCATTTGCAGGCCAAGAGAAGACTACTTTTACAAATTTAGCACTGCAATGACCGGCTCGGTCTACTGATTGCAGATAGCACGTTTTACGACCGATCAACTATGTTGTACTAGGCCCCTAGAATATTTAATCTTCTGACATTATTTTTTCAATAGCGGGATCTCCGATTCCGTATGAGTGTTCAATCTGCACGTGTGTCTATTATCAGAAGTATGCACTCTGCTGTGGTCTTGAGGAATATACAGTTGCAGGCCAAGAGAAGTCTATTTTCGAACATTTTATCACTGGAATGACTGGATCGATGACCGAGCCAGGCATTCCTGTGGTAAATTTTTAGAAATTGTCGTCATTTGGCCTGCAAATATACACTCAATGATCAAATATTTTGATATTCTTGACTTGGCAAAGTTTGGTCACTAGCTTTTTATGACACAATAGTTTCTTAGACAAATTACGATGCAGATTTACCGAGGACCAGGCAGGCCCCGAGACTGAAACAAGTCCCGAGAAGCTCATCGGTCCAAGGACCATAACATCTAGAGAGCCAGGCCCGGAACCACTCGAAATCTAAATGAGACATATGTGTTTCACTGACGGGTAAATGGCGAGAATTTTAACATTTTGCGTTTCCAAATGTAAATCTAGATTTTTGGATCAACAGTACAGTGGCCTTGACTTCAAAATTCTGAATGTCTTTTCGCTGTTCCTACTGGTTGAGGCAACAGTATGGCCATGCTTAGTTCCAACAACATGCCCAATTCCGAAATAAAGGCAAATTGAGCTAAGCATAAGAACCTTACTGTTAAAATATGCATTTTATACAAATGGTACAATTTCCGTGATATTTGACCTCAATACCCTTGTGATTCGTCCACTTGATGTGGGCAATGATGTGGTCACGTTTAGTTGATCTAGAGTGAACCCATCCTGAGATATAAGACAGTATGCTGAGCTAAAACAAGAACCTAACCGAAAAATTGATTATACCATGGTCGCAGTGACCTTGACCATTGACCTCATGACTTCAACATCCCTTTGCTACATGTGGTTGATATAAGGAATTCATGAATACATTCCCGCACTCAATCATAATCAACTACGCGACGTGTATGCTGACGTCACGACACGTTGTACGAATTGTATGTTTTTGCTATTTAAGGAACATGCTGTTCAATATTTTGAAACTAAGTTGACTGGGCGCTGTCCCTGTCATAGACAGCAACAGCACCCAGTCAAACTAGTTTCTAAATATTCAACAGCTTACCTGTATAGTTTTCTGGAGATTGATAGTCGGGGAGTTCAGAGATCGATCGATCCCAACACGGACGAGGTGTAGGTGGAGCTTAGATAGAGATGGGCGGGGCATAGCTAAAACCAGAAAGGTACATTGTGTGTCCATGTTTAGTCACAATAGGGTGAACCAATCCTAAGATATTAAGACGATATGTTGAGTGAAACTGATTGCTATATTTACATCGAGTCACGATGACATTGACCTTGATCTCAATATCAGTGTACGTCATCCGGTTCATATAGGGAAGCATGTGTCCAAGCTTAGTCACAAATGGGTGAACACGTCCAGAGTTATAAGAGGTATTGAGTAGCAGTTTAATCGAGAACTTAACTGATAAATAACCCAGCTCTATATCAAAGCCACACTGACCGTGACATTTTTATACCACAGTAAGAGTGACCTGGATATTGACCTCAATATCATTGTGATCCATCCCCGTGATATGGGAACACATGTGCCAAAGTTTACACCCAATGGGGTGAACCAATCCTGAGATGTAAAACGATATGTCGCGCTAAGGCAAAAACATAATCGCAAAATATAGTTATATTGGCATTGACTTTTGACTTAATGACCTCAATATCATTGGGCTCTATCCCCTGATACAGAGAGGCATGTGACAACGTTTCTAAACCAAAAACGTAACCGAGATTGTACGCCAACAGACAGCCACACATACAGACGGACGGGCAGGCGGGCGGACGGGCGGACGTGCGGACAGGCGGGCGGAGGGGTGGGCTGGCGGACGGACGGGTGGATGGACTGGCGGGCGGGCCGGCAGGCAGGCAGGCAGGCAGGCAGGCAGACAGGCAGGCAGGCAGACCGACAAGCAGACATACAGAGAGATGGACAGACAGACAAATACCGTAACTGAACTAATCGCTTTATTGGCGAAAATTCTAATAGCACCCACTTTTCACCCGATAAACTAGCACCACACTCCAGCGTTTATTTGATAATGTCCTTGATTGACTCGCAGTCTCATCAGAAATGGACGATTTGTAATCAGTGTATACGCGAGGTTTTTATCTGATAAACTCTGTCTTTCTACCATTGTAATTCTTCTATTATATACATAAGCGGGGTCCTGTAAGGCTATAATCCGAGGTCAGATGAATCGTTATTATTGGGATTTCTAGCCAAATCTATTGACCATAGTACTAATCATTGCTTCCAATAGCTAGGTCCAGTCTCCGCTACAACCCGGCACAACACCCAAAACGATGTTAATCGCGTCGGGCCTATATATTTCTCAATGGTATCAACGCACTCGCACATACAACATGCAATCAGAGTCACAAAGACATGCAATTTCGGGACGGACTTTTCGACATCGAGAGGAACGTCCGCCATTTTAATAATGATGCCAGATAACATGTGACGTACTTTGAGTATGACGTCTGGTACTTTCGTGACGGGTCAGTTCCACTGCATTAAAGGATAACTAATCTCATCTCTTGGTAGCTATTCAGGTCATCTAATATGCCACTCATAAACTATGCAGGCAATTTTAAGCTTTTTATCATGCCACTATAGAACGATATTCTGGCTTTAGTAGCTAAATGTTGTTACATTTCTACAGTCTATGATTTACGTTTCAACCAATCAGAAAAAGCCTAGCGTGTCTGCCTCGGAATAGACGTTCAATCATAGAGGTGCCCGCTATAGTTTGGCAATGTGGTGTAAAAGCAATCATACAGGTAAGTTGTTGAATATTTTGAAACTAATTTGAACCTATGGCAGCAACAACTTCCAGGCAAATTAGTTTCAAAATATTCAACGAGATGAGTGTTACATAATAAAGAATCTGATGCATTGGCACTTACATGACATCACACGCTATCGCTTGCGAGGACAAAATGGTGGTGCTCAACTGTTCAACAATTACGCGATATTACAAAGCAGATAGTTGGGATACAGAAACGGGAATGCGAGAGAATATGAATGAAATCAAATCTAGAAACCATAATCTATCGGTGCAGTAAAATATTTGAGATGAGATTAGCATCTCTTTAACGCGCTGATTTGACGATATTATATACGCGTTAGGTCTACCCTTAGTATTGACCTCTAACGAATTGTCCCCGAATTTGTACTACCAGTAGGGCATGTCAATATCAACATAATTCAGGGATTCAGTTCTAGCTATACCCCGCCAATTTCTAGCCAAGGCTCCGTCCACGTTTTGCGCGTGTTGGGATTAGATTTTTATACTTTGAATCTTGAATTCTCAGAATTCCAATTTCACGGTAACTATACATGTAAGCTGTTGAATGTTTTGAAACTAATATACCTGGGTGCTATTTTTGCCAATAGCAGCAACAGCGCCACGTCAAATTAATTTCAAAATCTTCAACATAATGTTTATAAAATGGTAAATCCATCAAAGATATAGACTTCTTACACTTGGCGGACTATTCCAGCATCATGACGGAGTATTATCTGTCAATTATATGTGCGGTGTCAGCCGACACGTGACAGAATTGATTATGACGTCATATACTTGAGTGACAGCTGGGATTCACCCATTTTATGTCATATTACATAATAGTCGATTCAGTTACGTTGTCTTGCTCGACACTAGTGTGGACAGCATTGTACCAGGACGAGAAGGCGCGCGCTCAAATAGAAGCTGACGGACCTAGCTAATTAGCAATAGCATAATTACATAGTATATCTTGGCTCAAAATTGTCCATATATATTCCACCCAATGGATGAAACCGATCTGTTAGTCACGCATATGCAGCTATAATTATTACGTCACTTGTAGGCAGGCTGACGTCACGATCAAAATACGTAATGAACGGCGTATCTAAGTTCGTAATGAACGCTTAAAGGTGTATATTCACACCAGAATGCTTGAAAATAAAATGGTTAAAATTGTATTCTTTTATACGCTTAAATTATGTGTCTATATGTAATGAAACGAAATAAATCTTAACATAATTATGACGATTTCATTCCATACAAATTAATGTAATTTTTAAGTTGCGAAATTGAAATAGAGGCTCGTGCCTCTATTTCAATTTCGCAACTTAAAAAATTATATTAATCTATATGGAATGAAATCGTCATAATTATGTTAATATTTATTTCGTTTCATTACATATAAGCTCACAGTTTAAACCTCTAAAAGTATATAATTTTAACAATTTTATTTTCAGTAATTTTGCTGTGAATATGCACCTTTAACGAACGCTTAATCGTCCGTGAAATGTACGAATTGTACGTGTTTCCAATTTAATAAGCATTCTCTTAAATATTTTGCAACTAATTTGACTGGGCAGCAACAGCGTCCAGTCAAATTAGTTGCAAAATATCCAACACCTAGCCTGTATAGTTACCTTGTAAATGGGATTCTGGGATGCCACGGTTCAAACTATGTAAATGATACCAACACGTTCAACATGGCGCTTTGCCGGAAATTGGCGCGGCATAGTGAATTCATCCATTCTACCCAGCCGGTCAGTGACAGACACTCAGAATACCAGCTGCGCTAGGTTGTTATTTTTCCAAAAAAACCCAAAACGTTTGGCATTTTACAAGAAATAATATTCCGCGGATACACACTGAATAGATCTTCAATTTGCGTCAATCGTTGCATCTTCAGTAGTGGAATAATACGTCTTTCATTTGTTGTAGATACACGCATTTTCAAACAACGCAATATAGTATGCATTTTATTTTATTGTTTGTAGCATTGGCGTGTTCTGCTTGGTGGGGAAAATTCAATCCGGCCAATGTGGCACTCGCACAATTCCATCTTATGTCAAACATACCAATTTTTTTCTCAAATGTATAGGAAATATTACGCTGAATGTGTTAGAAGGGATTTTGCTGCAGTTTGTAGGACGCAACAGTTTCCAGTCAGATTAGCTTCAAAATATGCAAATTATGACATTTGAAATTAAGATGCTTTGATGTAAATGGGTGATTCCGATCTGTCAATCGAGTATATGACCTTATAATCAATTACGTCACATGTAGGTTGACGCCACAATCGTGATTGACAGAAAACTCCGCCATGAACCTGGAATAATCCGTCAATTGTACGAATTGTTTGTCTCTGCCATTTAATAATCATTATGTTGAATATTTTGAAACTAATTTGACTGCCCCCAGTCAAATTAGTTTCAAAATATTCAACATGTTGGCTGTATAGTTACCACGGAACTGGGATGCTGGGAATTCAGGATTTAATGTATATAAATCAATCCCAACACCCGCAAAGCATGGGCGGAGCTTAGCTAGCGATGGGCGGGGCATAGGTAAAATTGGATTCGTTCGCTACGTAAAGGGTCAAGCAGTTTCATAGCATGTATTTATTTGAGATGCATTGTGTAATAGACTTTATAGTAAATTGCGACACCCACCCCATTCCTCAACTCACACGGCCTGGGCGGGAGAAAATGAACTAGCCAATTGGCGCGGGCGTGCTTGTGCTTGTGCGCACTTGTGTGCGTGCGTACGTGCGTGCGTACATGACTGTGTACGTCCCTGCGTGCATGCGTGCGTTCGTGCGTGCGTTCGTGCGTGCATGCGTGTAACCTATATAAGCATGTGCCTGCGCGTCGTATGTAAGTGAGCGTGCGTGCGTTAGTAAAGCGCGTGCTCGAATGCATGTCTGTCCATGAGCATAATACAGACGCTAAAACTATGCGCTGTGTATCTGGCATAAGAACACACACTATGATATCTCCGTATGAATGCGCGGGGAAATGCAACGGTGGTCTCGGTCATCCATCCCGAAGCAAACCAAACCAACGCAAATCCAATACTGGCAAGCGTGGGAAGACTATATTTGAAAATTTGTCACTTGAATGACTGGCTCGGTTATCGAGCCAGTCATTCCCGTAGTAAATTTTCAAAAACAGTCTTCTCTTGGTCTGCAAATGGACATTTTCTATGAGAAAATCTAACTATTCTTGAACAAATTCGAGGGCTAAAGGCTTAACGACGCAATTCTTGGCAATGCGCTCTTAGAATACAGACTGGAAACGAACCTATGCCAAGGAAAACATTTTATTAGTTGTTTGTAGAAGCTCTTCATACCTGAAGAGCCGCATTGCATCGTCTCCGTAATTAAACGAGGAACTAGACAGGAGTTTCTCATTAGAGGAGCCATTTCTACATATACCCGCCCATTTCTAGGTAAGCTTATCTCACCTTTGTACGCGTGTTCGATACGATTTTAACACCGGCTTCCCAGAATCCTAGGTTCAAGTTTGTTATGCAGGTAGGCCATAGCTGTTGAATAGTTTGAAACTAATCTGAACGGGAGATGTTGCTCATCTGCCATTCAAATTAGTTTCAAAATACTTAACAGAATGCTTATTAAATCTTAACTCAATCAAAGACATACAATCCGTATGCTTTAATGGCGGACTTTTCCGTTTTCCTGATGGAGATACGTCAATTAGATTGTAACGTCAGCTAGTATGTACCTTATTTGATTACAACGCCAGCCACTTGAGTGACAGAGCGGATCTCTCCATTATTAGCCATCGCTGGTTGAATCTATACGCAAAAATATTTTCATTGCATTGGGGTAACCCCTTTGGGCTTCCGGGGTGGTCAGTTCAGATAGTTTTGTTAGCTGGCGCTCAGCTGTGAATGTGCACTTTTATCAGACTCACTATAATATATCATACGTATAACTGTATAATATAATGTCACCAAGTATTTAAATATAGTAAGTACATAGTATGTATTCATTCTTGTTACACCACGAGACATTTACTTTTTAATAAAATTGTGTGAGGGACGCGGTTTATAAGCCCTGTTTTATCGCGCTCTCTCTAAGACAAAACATAAATTCTGCTTAAACCAAAGATGTTGTTGAAAATCTTTTAAAAACATTTGACTGGAAACAGTTGAGTAATTTTCAAATATAAAAAAATGGAATAGTTTTCTTCTCATAATATCGGAGCTGTTATATATTAGCTGAGAAATAACGCAACTTGTTTCCAAAACAAAATAAAATTTATATTTTGAACATAATTCACCTTTCCAGAGTACCCACCCATCATATGACGTCATAATGAACTGTGTGATGTGTACGATGACATCATAATGAATGACGTCATGAATGACGTCGATAAGTACGTCGCGAACGCATATTTGAAGACGGTCTTTGTACAAATTGTTTGCTTTTACTATTTAATAAATATACTGTTGAATATTTTGAAACTAATTTGACTGGGCGATGTTGCTGCCATAGGCATCAACAGCACCCAGTCAAATTAGTTACAAAATATTCAACAGCTTCCCGGTATAGTTTTCAGGAAATTGATAGCCAGGGCATTTGGGGATCGATCAATCCCAACACGGCGAGGTGTGGGTGGAGCTTAGCTCGTGATGGGCAGGGCATAGCTAAAAATGGAAAGGGCCATTGGATTGAAAGACAGTGCTGCCTATGGCAGCATTATCTTCCGATCCAATTATGTTCAAAACGTTTAACAGAACATTTCTCATATCGTGTTCAAAATTGCACGTCTCTTAAAACGTGTTCAAAATTGCACTAACGAACATAATTCTGTTCCTTGTTATTATATTCCATTACCATAATTGCATTATGTGGGAGAGACTGGCATAAGACGTTGTGTCTTATCGTGCTCCCACTTAGACTAAAAATAAATTTTGTTTAAACCAATTCTGTTTTTAAACTTAATGTGTTAACTTATTTATTAGCTTACCGTACGAACATCTTACCTATGTCGCTGCCTATACACGCCATCCGTAGCGCAATCCCAACCCGCAAAGAACTTTAATACAGGAATCATACTCCGTTATTATTCCGTCCAAAACAGGAATCGACGTACATGGGTAATGCATTCTGTCACCGAATATTAGCAGGCCTATATATAGGCCTATATTCACTCTGGATCGAATAGTCAATTTGGAAAAAAGACTCTGAACTGAATAGCTGTTGGAGATTTTGAAGGCCATTACAAGCAGCAAGCAGTAGCGAAATTTAGTAAAATCTTTGTAAAAAATAATCCACACAACTTTTGCTTACTATATAACATACTAAACATTATAGGCCTAGATCAAACACACTAATAAATAGACGAATTCCGTCAAGCCTTCACCCGGTGACAATTAAACCAATATATACAGATTTATACAAACTTCGAACACGACTGATTATATAGAAAACTTTGACTGGCAACGAATATTAACGTCTTTCCAATCCCGTAGCTGAAAGCAGTTTATCGGGAACTCGCGTCGACCCGCTTTGCTTGAGGTAATTTGTTATAGTGAGCGAGACGGATACTGTCCTACCAACCGATATACGGGCCAGGAATGATCGTGGAGTTGATTATAGCTCTCTACTACTATCACCAGCGGACTACGCAAACAACTCCAGTTGCTCACAGTATAGAGGATGACGAATGTATATATTCAAAGCTATTATTGGCATTATAATCCCATGAAAATAAAAGGGATTTTTTTTCTTTTTATATGTGACAATACTATGTATATAAGGAATTAGTCCCTACGTATGCTTCTTGGGAACCGCGAAACGTTTACCGCACTAGAAGAAAGAGGGATTCGATCTGCTGCTCAAGTATCTGACAACATAGTCAAATAAATACGTCACCTGTATTATATATATATATATATATATATATATATATATATATATATATATATATATATATATATATATATATATATATATATATATATATATATATATATATATATATATATATATATATATATATATATATATATATATATATATATATATATATATATCCCTTGTATCCGGTCATATGTCGCATTGTGACCTGGGTGTAAAACTGAAACTTGAAACGTGTTAGCTGACGTGGCAATCAAAATCGCGTTTCCCCGTTACTAAATTCAAAAAGTTCGGCGCGAGAAAGTGTCTTTGAAGAGTTAAAAACGGAATAAATATTCTTTTGACTATTTTGAAACAATTTGACCGGGAGCTGTTGCTGCTATAGGGAGCAACAGCGCCCGGTCTAAGCAGTTTCGAAATATTCAGCAGCCTACCTGTATAGCTACGTTGAAATTTAGATTCTGTGAATTCAGCTTTCGGAGTTTCAAATCGATTGTAAAGCGCGTACAACGTGGGCGGTGCTTCGCTAGAAATGGCCGGGGAATAGCTAGAAATGGATCTGTTTGTTTTATTGTATTATAACACGCTACTTACCGTGATCTTCTGGGGACATAAGAAACTTGCGTCGAGATTTTAAAACGACATTGGTTACAGAACTATTTTAAAATCGATATCGGCAAATCACCTACATCTATCAACTTCACAAACCATCGGACTCCTGATTTCCTAGCGCGTCAATTTCGAGGTAATTATACAGGTGCGCTGTTAGTTATTTAGAACCTGAACAGCTCCCAGTAACATTGGTTTAAAAAATATTCAACATTATGTTTATTAAATTGTAATTGAGCTTTCGAATTCGGCACTTCGTATTCAAGGCGTTAAAAATAGATCACACATTTCATGACGAGGTGTTTATTGAAATGTTATAGATTGGCTTACTCGTGTATTACGACTAAGGCCAATTAGCCCACATGCTGTCATATACAACATGGAAGGGAACGCATAACGTCTATAAATAGATATATATATATATATGATGCATGCTCGACTGACGAACGAAACAATGAACGAACGAACGAACGAACGAATGGACGAACGAACGAACGAACGAATGGACGAATGAACGAATTACCGAACGAATTACCGAACGAATTACCGAACGAATGAACGATCGACAGAACGAAAGAACGAACGAATTTCAAAATATTCAACGGCATGTTTATTAAATGGTAAGTACGTACAATTCGTACAGCGTGTCGGACTATTAAGCGTTTAAGATTGAGCCATTCACGCTTCACCTCATTATGACGTCATCCTACACAAATTCAGTTCGCGGGATCAACTGCAATCAGAATTAACTGGCTATTTACAAACAATCCAGCGGCTAATGTGAACAATTCATCGACAAAAACGTCCTGGAAAAATAGTTTGATACTTTATCACGATGATCTTAAGAATATGTTTTCGTGAGTAGGGTGAGGTGGGAGACAGATTATAGCTAGTTCTTCCGGTGATGTGTTTGATCTGGAATTATTATGCTTATATACGTGAGAGATTGATAATTAGGTTACTTTAACTCCGCGATGTGGATTCGATGGTTTCTATTCGGTTTTGCGAACGAGTTCTCAAAACCGAACAGAAACCATGGAATCCACAGCGCGGAGCATTTGCGCAGCCACCCCCAACTCCAAATTTCAAAGGCCCGCAAAAAGCGACACGAAATAATTTGAGATTTTTATTGTTGGCGCTTACAGTAACTTCAAACTAGCCACATGTCTTGAACTTCCACAGCTCGAACGGACCAGCGAACGAGTGATGAGCGAATCTGTCATAAAATTCATAAGCACATCAACCTCTAAATTTATCATACAGTTATTTTTGACAACTGGCCAGAAATTCCTGACTGAATGGATTCTATTCAATACCACCACCTCCGCTTCATCTAACTCCTACTATTACGGCTTATACAGTTAATCAATCCCTCGTGGCCTGGGTATTGTCCAAGCTGACGTGAACGGAGGGGACTGAATGGAAAAAGATCTGGACGACCGCCTTTGATACTATGATTATAAATGAGTCTGCATATCTAAACGCGAATTAATTACTCCCAAGTGTCCATAACAGAATTGCCATGAAATCTAATTTACTACCAGCTTTGCTGCATAGGCAAAACGCTAGGTAATTTATAGGGACCTGTGACGAAAACGGATATATATTTGGAAATAGGACTCCTGTAAACGGCTGCTATCTAATATAATCAACAGCGATCATCAAAGCTGTGGGCAAAATCAATTTCAGGTATCGTACTAAATGCACCTCTATAATAAGATCGTCATAATTCAGCTGTAAAATGATGCGATGGTATCTTAATGGAATAGTTCCTCGCATCCCATTATAACCTTGCCCTTTGTACGTATATAGCTTCATTAGTACTGATGTTTTCTGCCGTTTATCGGTATTATTAACCATTTTGCCCTCAAGCTATAGGCAAATTGAAAATCTTCCGCTGAAATGAGAGGCTCTATAACAGAGGCAGCCATTCCTCTGATAAATCTACAAAAATAGTCTTCTCTTGGTCTGAAAAGCGATATTTTCTAAAATTGAAATTTTCTTGAACAAATATGAGCGTTACTGTATGCTTTTTCAAAGAGAGAAATGTTAGTGGCTTGGTGCGATTATTGATTTGAGTGACCATGATCTATTATTGAATAATTGTGATCACTCGATTAATCAACTTGAGTATTAAATTATCCAGACATAACGACGAAAGCATATCAATGACGAAAGGTGCAATGGTGTTTAAGAATTCCAATTTGCAGGGTAAGAGAAAACTATTTTTGAAAATCTATCGCTGGAATGCCTGGCTCGAATTTCGATCAAGGTATTCCAGTGATACATTTTCAAAAATGTCTTCTCTTGACCTCCAAATGGATCTACATTCACTGAGCAAAGTGCCAATTTTCCTGACCGATCACATTAACCCTTTAATGACTAAATTTGTTTAAAAAAAATCAAGATATTTACTTATTGAATGCCCATTTGCTGGCCAAGAGATGACTATTTTCGAAAATTTATCACTGGAATGACTGGCTCAATTATCGAGTCAGTCATTCCAGTGGTGAATCGTCAAAAATAGTCTTCTCTTGGCCGGCAAATGGACATTTTTCAAGACCATTGCAAAGGCTAGGTTTGGCCGGCTTCGTCGTGAAAGTGGTAAAGAGTAATCTAAAGGTAGATTTTGAAACGTTTACGTGGTAGAAATTATTCACGATTATTCGATTATTTAATTTTTAATCGTATAAATTCACGATATAAAAAATACTCGTGATATTTAATTTAATCACGTAATCGCGCACGCCTAGAATATAATACTTACTTCAATCACACACGAGCAGAAACACGGTAATAAAGAACTAACCATATTACAATTGTGTCAGTTGATCCTAAGGCGCCAGTTAATTAATCCATTGCTTCTTCTTCTACTCATCCAACACACCTCCCTCTGATGTCCTGTAGCATTCGCATACATACTGTATACTGCTAACGGAAACACCCGAGTACCAACGGAACACTCCGACATCCCACAAGTTCCTACCCGCAAAGTCACGTATGCAGCGCATGCACGCACACGTTCACTCGCGTACGCGCGACCCCAGCCACCATACGCAAGCAAGTACATACGCACATACGCCAAGGGGGTACGCACGCACGCACAACAGCACGTACGCACGCACGCACGCACATTAATACTCTTACAACCAACACAAGGCACATGCACAGCAGAGCACGCGTGTACGTATTCACGTTCGCATGCACGCAATTGCCCACACACGCCCACACACGCTTTCATGCACAGACATGCGCACGCATAGGCACTTTGATCACCGTTGTTGTTAATCAATAGTTGTCAAGTTGGACATATATATTTGACATACACCCAATGCCCCTGATTCATAAACTATTTAATAAATAACACATGACGTTGAGACACTAAAATAACAAAGTTGTGGGTGAAATCCGATCTCAAAATAATTCTACGTTCACCACACACTATTTTAATTCGGTACCCGATGCAGAATTTATTCCGGAACTGTGGATGGAAGGCTGTAAACCATCTCTCAAAAGCCATGTTACTGGGCCGGTACTGAACCAATACCTGGTAATATTGGCCCGGTATTGGTCCTGTAGCGACCCAGTAGCATGCGTTATCTGAGCTATTTAGAAAGATAAGGTTCAATGGATGACCGACAACCGCGTCCATCCGCTTACAGTCGTCAGCTGTCTAGCCCGTATAATTATCTCTACTAATTGCAAAATAATGAAATATTTATAGAAATATATACGATCATTAATTAAAATCAGGCTGGATTTAGAAAACGTGCGCACACGCTATAGATCGCACGCGCGCAGCTAGAAATCGATCTGTATATTGTTCAAGGACATATCTATCATTGGAGTTTGAGACAATTTTCACAATCGGTGTGTATGCGGCTTCGTAAATAAGTAAAGAAATCTGATTGACCGACAGACAAACAAACAGGCCAACAGACCGACACGCGGACAACCATATCAAACTATACTAGTTTCAAGTCGGCGATAATTTACATGTACTAAAAACCTGCGTCAATATCCGTGGCCACATGATGGACCTTTCCACTTTTAGCTATGCCCCGCCCATCTCACTCTAAGCTCCACCGAAAGCACATCCGTGTTGGGATCGATCGATCTCTGAATTTCCAGAAAAATATACATGTAAGCTGTTGCATGGCAGCAACAGCGCCCAGTCAAATTAGTTTCAAAATATTCGACAGAATGTTTATTAAATAGTACTGACATGCAATTCGCACAATGTGATGGACTATTAAGCGTTAAAGAGGGACTATATCGAATCATTCAAGGCGTTATGATTATGGCGTTAGCCTACACGTCATTTAGTTGATTATGACGTCATGTGATGGGTGGATAAACTGGAAGGGCCTATTACAGCGGCGACAAGACACTAGCTCAAACCTGTTGTCTAGAAAATACACTTTCAGTTTGGTGATCAAACCTAGATTTGACAACTGACGCCAACTATTTTGTTCTTTCAGTATCTTTTAGTGTTTTCCAAAGCTAGAATCAAGAGGAATTGTCGGTATAAAACTCAATCCACGTGGACTAAAAGTGGGCACGTATGTGTCTGAGTATCGTGACGGTATGGCAAAATAGATATCTTATACCATGCTAACGGCAGCTCTAGACATGCGTGATACATGCCATCACAAACTGACACACACCGTCACTGGACACCGATAGCCAAACAGCATAATTTCCACCGTCGCACTATACAAGATGTATTAAACATCGTCCCTGTCCGTAAAAAGCCACCCAGGAAAGATGGTCCATGTTTGACAATGTTCTAATGACTCCAGAAGATACGCCAGCACAAAGCCCTCAAGAGAAAACGGGACTCGGTACACTCAGATCAAGAATGGACTTGACGCAGTTACAGATTTTAGTTGAGGACAAGACACAGTGGCCAAAATGCGAAGAAATACTGATTGCATGTGTAGGATGTTTCTACTACTAGAACCGTAGAACACAGTACATCATCATCACCATCATCATCATCATCATCATCATCATCATCATATGCCATGAACAGCGTTTACACAGTTTTGGCCAGTTACAAACAACACATTTTGGAGCATACAGAAGACACGTGACATGGCACGTGATATGAATGAGAATTTCCTGCTTCAGTGAGTTCAGTAAGAATTATGTGGCATTCTGACAATATGTATTTTATGATGATGAACTCATAGGTTCGATAGTCATGCGTTTAATGGAGTTATGTGACTTAGACATTGACACAATTTTCACAATAAGTCTGTAGCTACCCTATCCGTACTTCTATATTCAATGTAAACGGGGGTAGATGCAATTAACCAACAGAGTATCACGTTGCTTGGATAATATTGTAAATCTCTGATGCACTATCCACAAACTGATGCTATAGTAATGGACATTTCCAGTTTATCCATCCATCATATGACGTCATAATCAACTACGCGGCGTATGTGATGACGTCATAATCAATGACGTCATGAATGACGTAATTAAGTTCGCCAGGAACGCATAATTGATGCATGACGGGCTAAAGCGTTGTTGTACTAATTGTATGTCTTTACTATTTAATAAACATGCTGGTGAATATTTTGAAACTAATTTCACTGGGCGCTGTTGCTGCCATATGCAGCAACAGCACCCTGCCAAATTAGTTTCAAAATATTCAACAGTTTAACCTGCATAGTTTTCTAGAAATTAATAGTCGGGCAGCCAGGTATCGATGGATCCCAACACAGGTGGAGGTGGGCGGAGATTATCTACAGATGGGCGGAGCATAGCTAAAACTGGAAAGGTCCATTTCAAGCTACAGCCTGGAGCAATAAACGGATCCGATCTATCACTCAAGTATCTGACGTCACGTGTTAACATAAGTCACAAACAATATGACACAGCTCTGTGGACAAGAGCGAACAGTCCGTCACAAATGCGTAGGAATTGAATATCGTTGGTGAATTTACAATTTAATTAATATTTTGTTGTTTATTTTGAAACTAATTTGAAAGCCAGTCATATCAATTATAGCACTTTAACCCTTTAACACTCACATCACCCAAAAACGGCTTCTGTCATGGTCATGAGAAATGTCCATTTGCAGAACGAAGAGAAGACTATTTAAAAAATTTTAGAACTGGAATGACTGGCTCGATACCCGAGCCAGTCACTCTTGTAGTAAAATTTCAAAAATACTCTGTTCTTGGTCTGCAAATTGAAATGTACTTTTCTCGAGATAGCTAGTTAGTTAGTTAAATGGTTGTTTGTTTGTTTGTTTGGTTGGTTGGTTGGTTGGTTGGTTGGTTGGTTGGTTGGTTGGTTGGTTGGTTGGTTGGTTGGTTGGTTGGTTGGTTGGTTGGTTGGTTGGTTGGTTGGTTGGTTGGTTAGTTAGTTAGTTAGTTAGTTAGTTAGGTAGGTAGGTAGTTAGTTAGTTAGTTAGTTAGTTAGTTAGTTAGTTAGTTCGTTAGTTAGCTAGTTAGTTAGTTACTTAGTTAGTTAGTTAGTTAGTTAGTTAGTTAGTTAGTTAGTTAGTTAGTTAGTTAGTTAGTTAGTTAGTTAGTTAGTTAGTTAGTTAGTTACTTAGTTAGTTAGCTAGTTAGTTAGTTAGTCACTCTCATTCATGGTACACATTATGCTAGTTATCCGTACAACTAGAAACATGATGAAATCACTGATAACGTAGCTTACTGGGCTGGTATTGTGCCAATTTGGATTATCATTGATATAGTATCATGCATACATGGGATTGTCAAATCAACATCTCCCACGTATCTTGCTACAAAAATGATAGAATCTAGAAGATCTTGGTAATGTCAATGTTGATTTGGAACATGAGATGTTTGAAGCCATAGCATTTGCTTAGTTCATGGCACGAATAGCTATAAAAAGCCATAGTTAACACAACTGGATGGATACTTTCTACAAACAACACAGTTATCTACGATATATTTCAAGGGAATCACTATCTAGCAAGTGTTTGAAGATCTGCCATTATGCCAAATCCACCAGTCCTGACTTGGATATTAACAAATTTGTGTGGCTGTAAAATGCCTGGTTATATTAACTACCTCGTGGCGACGGCGTCGTGGAAATAGGCCCACAGAGGATCTCACGCAAGTTACAATTTCGTTTCAAATTTATCGAGCTTAGTAAACGAATGTGATAAATTTGATAACAAATGGCAACGAGTGTGAGATTTTATTTATCACATAAGCTATTATTTCGAATTTTTCAAGTGGAGGTGGGGTGGTGGGTATGGAGGGATCCGAGCTGTCACTCAAGTGTCTGACATTATAATCAAATAAGGCCATTTGTTAGATGACGTCACAATCAAAATCTAAGTCGAAAATTCCTTCGCGTAAGTGGTATTAATTGCATTATTGTATGTCTGAGGACTATACAGTGTAATAAACATTCTGCAATAGGCAGCGGCAGCTTCAAGACTAATTAGTTCCAAATTAGTCAACAGTCTGCACGTACAGCTATCTTGAAATTTAGATTTTAGGAATTCAGACATCACGGTTTAAAATCGATTCCAACACATGTAATGCCCCTTTTCATCTTTAGCTATACCCAGCCCATCTGTAGCTCCACCCACTCATCGCTTGTGGTGGAATCAATCGATTCTTGAACAACCTGACTGTCAAGTTCCAGAAATCTTTACAGCTAAGCTGTTGAATATTTTGAAACTAATCTGACTGGGTTGGTGCAACAGCGCCCAGTAAAATTAGTTTCAAAATATTCAACGGCATGTTTATTAAATAGTAAGGACGTACAATTCGTACAGCGTGTCGGACTATTAAGCGTTTAAGATTGAGCCATTCACGCTGCACCTCATTATGACGTCATCCTACACAAATTCAGTTCGCGGGATCAACTGCAATCAGAATTAACTGGCTATTTACAAACAATCCAGCGGCTAATGTGAACAATTCATCGACAAAAACGTCCTGGAAAAATAGTTTGATAGTTTATCACGATGATCTTAAGAATATGTTTTCGTGAGTAGGGTGAGGTGGGAGACAGATTATAGCTAGTAAACAAGTTCTTACGGTGATGTGTTTGATCTGGAATTATTATGCTTATATACGTGAGAGATTGATAATTAGGTTACTTTAACTCCGCGATGTGGATTCGATGGTTTCTATTCGGTTTTGCGAACGAGTTCTCAAAACCGAACAGAAACCATAGAATCCACAGCGCGGAGCATTTGCGCAGCCACCCCCAACTCCAAATTTCAAAGTCCCGCAAAAAGCGACACGAAATAATTTGATATTTTTATTGTTGGCGCTTACAGTAACTTCAAACTAGCCACATGTCTTGAATTTCCACAGCTCTTACTGTTTCTGGATTAGCTCATCGAATTTGTACATTACAACATTGCGGTTCTGCGACCGCCCCCGCACTTCCCCCCCCCCCCCCACCCGCCCACCGCTCACCACACCCACATAATATACATACTGGCCTACGTTTTAAAATCGGGTTGACGTTAAAGCGCGGTTTCTAAGCAGATGCAGTCTACCCTGATAATGCAGTTTACCAGACCAGTACTATTCAATACCGGGACTGGTCCAGCACCGGCCCAGTAACCTGGGTTATCAGGGTAGATAGCAAAGGTGGATTTGCGAAATAATAATTTAATGGTAAAATGCGTTCAAGAAAATTCAAATTTCTAAAAATAGTAATTTGCAGGCCAAGTGAAGACTATTTTTTTGTAAATAGCTTTCGTTATATCCATTTGACCATTACAGTGTAAACGCCAATGAGACGGGGCTATCGTAATTATGGTATGTCCCATGCGGAACCATAATACCACAAGTTATTGGGCCGGTACTGGGCCAAAACTGGGCCAATATGGCATGGTATTGGCCCGTTATCGGCCCAGTAACACGCATTATCATGGAACGCCCTAACCACTACTATAAGAAGAACACCCTTGAAAAACACGAAATGACGTAGCTACGTCGGATATTCTTGGCGCATACAAATCAAAGCAAGCAGCTCCTGCGTGAGCAAAACGATAAAGGCCACTGCACACAGGACGCCTGGATACCCGTTATAAATCAATAGCTTAAAGGACAAGCTATAAATAAATATAGCCAGTTTCGGAATAGAACCGTATGCACACATTCTCGACAAAAATAAACAGACTATTGTTACTAATTACCAATAGAATTTGAAGTGGTTTAGTATACGTATAATGACATAGGCGACGAGCATGAACATTTATGAATGTAATTAAAAAAAATACAACGTCGATGCCAGAAAAATATGCCATTCGTCCAGGTTAGGCTACGTCTAACCATCTCCTTTATGACAATGGCCTTTCCAGTTTTAGCTATGCCCCGATCATCTCTCGCTAAGCTCCAACCACACCTCATTCGTGTTGGGATCGATAGATCCCTGAACCCCTGCCTATCAATACATGTATCTATACAGGTAAGCCGCTGAATATTTTGAAACTAACTTGACTGGCCTATGGTAGCAACAAAGCCCAATCAAATTAGTTTCAAATATTCAGAAGAATGGTATTAAATAGTAAATACATAAAGTGCGTACAACAACAATTATATGTTCGTGGGGTACGTATCCACGCCATTCATGACATCATTGTTTATGGCGTCATTCTACGCGTCACATAGTTTATTACGACGTCATATGATGAATGGATAAACTGGAAAGTTCCATTATATACGCGTCTACTGCCTTGACAACACGTCTTACTGGTCTGATGCTGGACCAATGTCAGGCCAATTCAGCCCATTGTTGTTTCAGTATTGGGCTGGTCTGCCGCAGTATCAGAGCACCTTTATGCATCAATGTTGGTGCTAGTGCTGGTGCTGCTGATGGTGTGGGTGCTAGTGCTGCTGATGGTACTGGTGCTGTTGTTCGTGTTGGTGATGGTGCTGGTGCTAGTGATGGTGCTGGTGCTGTTGTTGTTGTTAATAGTGGTGTTGGTGCTGGTGTTCCTGTTGGTACTGGTGTTGGTGCTGGTGCTGGCGTGGTGCCGGAGCTGGTGCTAGTGCTGGTGTTGCTGTTGCTGTTGGTGCTGGTGCTGATGTTTGTGCTGGTGTTGGTGTTGGTGCGGGTGCTGGTGCTGGTGTTGCCGGTGCTTGATGTTGATGCTGATGTTGCTACTGGTGTTGGTGTTGGTGTTGGTGCAGGTCTTATGCTGGTGCTGGTGATGCTGGTGTTGGTGTTGGTGCTGGTGTTGGTGTTGGTGCTGGTGTTGGTGTTGGTGCTGGTGTTGGTGTTGGTGCTGGTCTTGGTGTTGGTGGTCGTGCTGGTGCTGAGGTGGTGCTGGGGCTGGGGTTCGTGCTGGTGTTGCTGTTGCCGCTGAGGCTGATTTTGGTGCTGGTGTTGGCGTTGGTACACGTCTGGTGCTGGTGGTGCTGGTGGTGCTGGTGGTGCTGGTGGTGCTGGTGTTTGTGTTGATGTTGGTGCTTGTGCTTGTGCTTGAGTTGGTGTTGCCGGCGCTTGATGTTAATGCTGACGTTGCTACTCGTGTTGGTGCTATAGCTGGTGCTAGTGCTGGTGTTGATGGTGCTGGTGCTGGTGCTGGTGTTGGTGCTGGTGCTGGTGCTGGTGCTGGTGCTGGTGCTGGTGCTCATATTGGTGCTGGTATTACTGGTGCTGGTGCTGGTGTTGCTGGTGTTGGTATTGGTGTTGCTACGGATGCTGGTATTGCTGGTGCTGGTGTTCGTGTTTGTGTTGGTGGTGGTGTTGCTGTTGGTGTTGGCTTTTGTACTGGTGCTGGTGTGGGTGTTGATACCGGTGCCGGTGTTGAGCAGAATATGTTTGCATCGTTCAAAATTGGTCGTGTCTATGCTATCGAGATGAAATCTATATTGAAATAAGCTCCACGTGTTCAGAAGTCACACAGTACACAAACACACCCTACTTTTAGGTACTCATCTGTCGACTAGTCTCAATCGGTTGCATTCACGTATGCTGAATTTCTTTTATCAATGACCAGTACAGTACCTGTAGAATACTCACATGTGAAGCTATGTTACACTAAGTGCCAAATTGGCGTTACTCTATAATCAATCTCAACCGTATAGATGTGGAACGAATATATGACTAATGCACAGATCCAGCAGATCAAGTACCCATGCATCTCATTATCTAAGAAACCAATAAAATCACATGCGCTAATCAACATCATTCGATCTCTCCGTGGCCGAATATCAACAACGAATTAGTACCGGCGTAACCCTTTAAACTCTATATACAAAGAATCTCAATTTCAAGAGGCGCATAGTTATAAACTGTAAAATATTTTTTTAAGATAATTTGACTGGGAGCTGTTGCTGCCTATGTCAGCAACAGCTTCCAGTCAAATCAGCTTCAAAATATTCAACAGAATGGTGGTTGCATTGTAACTGATTTATCGTATTTGGGATTTAGGGTTCAAAGTGTTACCATTTGTCGAGAGATAATTATCAATCGATGGCTGATTAATAACCAGTAAATCCGGTATTTATTAATTGATTACTCATTATAAACAGCGCATGTTGACGCGCGTCTGTCACATTTCATGGTCAATATTTACAGTTTAAAATTTGTTTCATTCAGAATGAAAGATAGTCGAACAATTAAGCATTTGAAAAGACATTCATCTACGTCATTCACGTGGCGTACTACGCGTTGGAAACAGGATCTTGATAAGAGTACAAAGAAATTTCTGACGTAGGCCAGGCATTTATTGATTTATGGTACCCAGGCATCATGGCTTGGGAACCAAATAATTAGTCCCCATCCGGGGGTCTCTGTATCAGTACGTCATGGTTCGTTTCCGGAGCATACATATTAAATTGGGTTTGGCGATAGTTCAGGACAAGAAATCACATGGGAGCACGTTTCATAAAAGGCCGCCCTTATTCATTAGCTTTATGAGTTCAGGCGTGAGTCTAGACCCCAGCATTGGGAACTAGCATATAAACGCCTTAAATATTACAACACACACACACGAGCTTTATCGTCCCTCGGAAAATTTCGTCGACAACTCTGCTTCCGAAGTATTATACTAGTACAGCTATGCGAATCGCGAAATCCATTTCCTGCAATGCCCCGCCCTTTTCTAGCTAATCTCCTCCCACTTTGTACACACCTTTCACAGGAATTTAAAGGTGCACATTCAAACTAAATTGCTTGAAAAGAAAATTGTTAACATTGTATAGTTTTAGAAGCTTAAATTATGTACCTAGATCGGCTAGATATAATGAAACGCATTAAATCTTAACATATGATGATTTAATTCCATCTAAATAATATGTTTTTTATGTTGTGAAATTGAATTAGAGACATGAGACACTTATTCAAATTCAGAATTAAAAACATTATATTAATTTATGCGGAATGAAATCATCATATGCTAAGATTTATCTCGTTTCATTGCATAGAGGTACACAATTTAAGCCTCTAAACGTATACAATATTAACAATCTATTTTCAGACATTTTGAACCCTGCATTCCAGTAATCTCAATTTAATCCTAATATTCCGGTATTCAACAGAATGGTCCTTACATAATAGTCCTTACATCGTACAGAATATGTCATTTCGGACATATAAGGGTTAACGTTTAAACTTGGAATCTCAATAATCTCAAGGCAATTGTACAAGTAAGTGGTTGAGTATTTTGAAACTAAGTTTCCAGGAACCGCTTGCCGTAAAAGTTTCCAGTCAAATTAGTAAAAGCCTCCCGTAAAATTAGTTTCGAAAAAGTCTCGGGTTTAATGGGCTAAATAGTTAATGATTTATTTGCGCAATTGTCGGCTTCAAATGAATTCGTTTATTGAGGCAGGTGGACCGCATTCTTCTGTTAATAAGAGGCCAAACAGTTTTATCTACAGTACGCCCTTATTAACATACACACTAGAGTACAGGTCATAGATAAGTTAAAACGTTTCCAAATCGAAAACTGAAACATGTTAGATAGTGCAAGTTTTAACACCATGTAAGATATGTCCTGTTGCATAATTTGGACTTAATTTGATTCCAATCAAATAAGGACCAGCATATTTACTCAACGGTATGTTTTATTTTGTTTATATTTGGAACCATGTTAAGTTATTTCCGAGCTGCACTATAACAGATATCCGGATCTCAATATATTGTGATTATATCATTTACGCTTTTTAAATAAAATGATATAAGCATATTAGATAGCGACTGAGTTATTACTAAGTGTCATGGTAGTATTATGCCAATAATGTGCATCGACTAATATCAATATGAAATAATATATTATATTTATTGAGGAAAATAGAATACCATATTTCAGGAAATACGCTAAAATATATATATATATACACTCGCTGGATCTACATGCACTCGTGAACTATTGCTCTAAGATTCCGAACTCGTACGTGGAAGGTAATTCGGAAAAATTTGATAATTTATCTAATGGGATATTTCCATATCAGGGCCTGGCTCATCAGATTCACACCACAATAGAAAGATAAAATAACTGGTACTAGATTACAAAATAATTTACTAGGATAGCGCACGATTTACCAAGGCGTTACACCTTCTTTGAGGATGCGAAGCAACAAATTGCAGCACATGTAAGAATAATGGTCGTTATACACGGCGCAACACGTTGCATGCAATGCACAATAACGTTACCTTATGTGTAGACAATTGTGGCAGTGGGTTAGTTATATACAAACTGTGCATGAAACCACGACACACGGACTAACTTGTTACATGCAATGAAGAGCTTGGATGAAACTGTTCCATGGAAATAGGAAACTGTCGCATGCGACATGTTGTACGCCCCTACACACGCTACGACATGACGTATGCAGTGTGTTGCATACAAGTTGTTGCCCCAGTGTGCAGTGACATGAAACAAGTAGCATGCAGTCTTGCGCATTCTGTAGGTTAACACGCTTAGACGAGCCAGTTGCCTACCACATTAAATGAATTAGATACCAACATGCAAAATTCAGCAAGACGCTCTCGGTTTAAACTAAATAGAATTCTGACGCCAGACTCTATGCTCCAACTATTACTTGTGCGGAGGAATACATTTAAACATACATGCCGTGAATATGCATGTTACTGGGCCGGTATGGACCAATATCAGGACTATACGGCCCGATATTGGTCCAGGACTGGCCCAGTAACCTGCGCCATTATGCTGTAGTTCATGAAAAATTCAGGAACATATCCGGCCAGCTTAGTACTCATTTATTTGATTTTACCTAACACGAATATTATTGTTTAATTTGCAGTCTCGACAATAATTAACGATTCAAACTTGAAAATGAGTTAAACTAACTTTTCACGATACACCGACATGATTTCGACTACCGATATAATAACTGTACCGGTCTTGAAACCGATATGGCGTTATAAAACCAAAACTACTGATTTACAGCATACATTTTGACTTTCACATATTATCACGCTCAAGTGGATCTTCTGTTAACTGGCTAAAACCACATCAACAAACCCATAAGCAAAATTCATTTGTCAATGGATTTGTATGTCATGGTGGTTACGAATTACAATGCTCCTACTTGTTTTCCCTCAAAACTCTCAACAAGACACACATATCAGAGAGCGGGGGGATCTAGCACTGAGATTGTCAAAATATTCAGATGAACGAAAGAAAGTCTTGTTTTCATTGTAAAATATCCAATGCAATGTAAATTGATTACTCACTCTGTCTATGATGATAATGATGATGATGATGATGATGATGATGATGATGATGATGATGATGATGATAATATGCTGCTGCTGCTGCTGCTGCTGCTGCAGATGATGATGCTGATGATGATGACGATGAGCATGGCGAGGGACTGTTATCTCTGGTTGGACGGAGTGTGAACTTCTTCCAGTTGCAGTTAGTTAGTTTCATCATTCTAAACAATGTTTTGTCTGTTGCGAGCACCCTACGCTCCTGTAAAGGTGTATATTCACACCATAATGCTTGACAATAATATTGTTTAAATTCAATACTTTTATATGCTTAAATTGTGTAGCTAAATGTATTGAAACGAAATAAACCGTAACATATGCTGGTTTCATTCCGTATAAATTTCTATAATTGCCTTTACTTGCGTATTTGAATTAGGGACTCGTGTCTCTAATTCAATTTCACAACATAAAAAATATATTAATTTATACGTAATAAAATCACCATCTGTTAAGAGTTATTTCGTTTCATTGCATCGAGGCCCATAATTTAAGCTTCTCAATGTATATAGTTTTAACCATTTCATTTTCAAGCATTTTGGTGTGAATACACACCTTTAAGTTATTTTCTGTATTTAGAAATCTTATATTACTTAATCGCAAAGCTCTTATCAAGTTGGGTTTATGGCGCCCTCTGTGGACGTTACACTTGGTAGCGTTTAGTACTGATAATGGAGCAATTCAGTTTTACCTAAGCTCCGCCCACGCTTTGCCTGTGTTGGGATCGATCGATGCCTTCACTCTCTGAATGTTAAATTTCAGAAAACTTTACATGAAACAGATAAGTTGTTAAATATTCTGAAACTAATTTGACCGAGTGCTGTTGCTGCCTATGGCCTATGGCAGCAACAGCGCCCAGTGAAATTATATACAAAATATTTAACAGCATACTTATTAAATAGTAAATATATACAATTCGCACAACCTGACAGACTATTAAGCATTAAAAACGGAATAATTCGAGTGATTCATGACGTACTTGATTATGATGTAATCATACACGTCACGTACTTGATTATGACGTCATATGATTGATGGATAAACTGAATTCCTCCATTGCAATGCTTTTTGAGAGCAAATAATATTTGGCATTCGAAGAACTTTCCAAACATTGACCATTGCTGTTCCGCTCATAGACATGTGAAAGTGGAATCGTAGAAACATATATTATTTGCCAAACACACATGTTATTTAATCGTTATTCTAGTGCTAAATAACTCTACAATACTCATGGGCAGAGATTCAACAACACTCTTCAACGTGTAGCGATTTGTGTACCGAAACTCACGTTTTCGACCAAAAATCGTCTCAAAGCAAATATTGAAATAAGCGGTGCTTCAGGTGGTATAACTAATTCATCGTGCCCAACCGTGTTTACTTATTTCCCGGCATTCAGACGATGTTTTTTTTGCTCCGAACAGTTCATTTACAACTACAAATACTTCTGTATCCTTTAGCGTAGCGTCTTGGAATCGACAAACCACAGCTACTATGCCAAATACGAAGTCTATTAGAGTAGAACTACGGGCCACATCGACCCGCGGGTACGGAGACACTTTAAATAAGCTAAGACAAACACGCGGCTACGCTAGACAACAAACAGCTCCATCATTATACATAGGCAAGGTGACGGAGTGTACACATTACAAATCGATTCACGGATTCCGGTGACGTTTATGTATTCTTAGTAACACGGTAATTGAGCCAGCGAGTGCACGCTTTGAGACGGTACTAGATAAATGAGGTTCAATAAAGTTCGATTGATTTTTTTCTCCACTACCGTCCTCGATAAACGTGACAACTTCCTGTTTTTTCATACAATAAACACGTTTTAAACTGCAATTTGTTCGAATCCCAATACAGGCATGCAATGTAGCTAAGAAATATACTACACTTTTAAAAAAAACCCCCACAGAAATATGTTAGTTAGAACATTTTTTAACATGATGAATGTGTTGTTGAATATTTTGAACATAATTCGAATGGAAGACATTGCTGCCTTAAGCAGCAATGTCATCCTATCCAATTATATTCAAAATATTCAACAGTACGTTTTCCTTTCTTAGAAACCTGGTAAGTTATTTCCGAGCGGTTACCTCGCTATACAGAAGAAATTCTGGTGAAAGTATCAACAGGAGGTAGGCGGCTTGGTGTAAACGGCTAGCACTCAGGACTACTTACCCGGTTCGCGCCTGAGACGTGCACTATCTCGCCGTCGTGCCCCTCTCTCTCTCTCTCTCTCTCTCTCTCTCACACACACACACACACACACACACACACACACACACACACACACACACACACAAACACACACACACTCTCTCTCTCCCTCTCTCTCCCTCTCCCTCCCTCTCCCTCTCTCTCCCTTTCTCCCTCTCTCTCCCTCTCTTCCCCTCTCTCCCTCCCTGCCACCCTCCCTTCTTCCCTCCCTCCCTCCCGCCCTCCCTCCCTCCCCCTCTCTCCCTCCCTCCCTCTCTCTCACTCTCTCTCTCCCTTTCTCTCCCTTTCACCCTCTCTTCCTCCCTCCCTCCCTCCATCCCTCTTCCCTCCCTCCCTCCCTCCCTCCCTCCCTCCCTCCTGCCTCCCTCCCTCCCTCCATCCCTCCCTCCATCTCTCTTTCCCTCCCTCCCTCCACCCCCCTTCCCCCTCCCCGCTCTCTCTTTCCCTCTCTCCCCCTCTCTCTCTCTCCTCCTCCCTCTCTCTCTCCCCTCTCTCTCTCCCTCCCTCCCTCCTCCCTGCCTACCCCTACCTCCCTCCCTCCCTCCCTCCCTCCCTCCCTGCCTGCCTCCCTCCCTTCCTCCCCCTCCCCCTCCCTCTCCCTCAAACAAACCTAGAAGTGGCGTGAATGGGACCTGGAATCAGGGACTCGATAGACTGACGACCTACTCAATAACTTCTGCTGAACATATCTAAAGTATGTTCTTACAGAATACACGCTTGCTGGACAAGAGAAGAACGGTACATTTATATTGACGATTTGCAATTAGCATAACTAGGTCTGTCGGTCAAATTTTTGACAATTTTGGCACAACTCCACTAGACCGCGACAATAGCGCGTTCGCACTTGTTCAAGTTACCGCCTGATTTTAGTGGCTTATTTATATCGATTCAGCCATTTCAGTGATAAATTGGCAAATTGGTCTGCAAATGGACGTTTCTGAATGCCATTGCAAAAGCCGCTTAATTGTGTCTAGCTTTAACCGTAACAGGGTTAACAGGGACCTTATGGCTATGTATGTATCTTGCGAATACAAAAATTACATGTACCATGGGCACCGCGTATGTAAAGCCACAAAAATCGTTCTATGCGGAGACGCATTTCTACAAAACATCGTTACATTTGTGTATCTCGAAATATGTCAAGTACAGATAGTAGATGATTGATGACATACGTGGGCTTCTAAAACAGATACATGGGTATCTATATACACGTCGAGGAAACACCTTTATAAAGGATTACTATAAGATACGCCTATCTATCTATCTCTTCAAATCTGTGCATTGGTTTGCAGCGTGGCTCACGTATACGATTTATCACGGTTATCTCATTTGATCATTTGTTCGTTATTCTCTTCTTTCGGGCGAAGAGTATGTCAACTCGCAATGCTTTTGGTAAATTATATGTCCGCTGAAGATAATTGACTAACGCAATTCCGTGAAACTTATTATGATAAGGGAAAGAACGCCAAAAAGAACACACATAGCGCACTCTTCAACATCTTTCCGATATGTTCTTTCAAATGTGTATCTTTATGATCAAAGGATTCTCGACAAGCGCCATATGATATAAACCATTTTGCGTCCACATGTTTAAATGTATATAACATACATTTAAAAATCTGTTGAATGAATTTAATTATTTTAACTGAGAGACGTTACTGTTTATGGCAGCAACGGATTCCAGTTAAAGTAATTAAAATACGCAACAGCTTCCATATATGGCTGACTTGAAACGGAGAGATATTTTAATTTACTTCTAAAAAGGCTAAGCGATGTTATGTTTAAATGCTGATTGGATTGCAACCCCCCCCCCCCGCGCTATCATTAAAATATGGCGCTAACTCTTACCGATAGAAAGGCGTGTACATGACACCCTCCGTTGAGATACAATCTTCAGGGTGTACGATGTGGTATGTTGCTCTGACAGATTCCATTTGCAGACAACCAGGTAGGACATCCATCAAAATCTGGTGAAAGAAAACAAGACGTTAGAAAATTATTTAAAATTAATAATATGCACAAAACATTGCCACTCAGTATGTCTTTTATGTCATAGAGAGTGTCTCTGGATTTCTTTTGAAGACGAGGAGAAATAAAGTTTACTTTGCTGTGTGGCACCTTGGGTCAAATTGAAACGGTAGTCCGCGAGCAAAATGCATTTAAAAAGACAAATAATGGACGATTCCAGTTTCTCAGTCACTCATATGATGTCATAATCAACTACGTGACGTGTAGGATGATGTCATAATCAATTACGTCCTGAATGAGTAGCTAAGTTCGTTACGAGCTCTTAATTCATAACGGACTAAGCGTTGTTGTACGAATTGTATGTATTTACTATTTAATAAAGATGCCGTTGACTATTTCGAAACTAATTTGAATGGCCGCTGTTGCTGCAACAGCATCAAGTAAGATTTGTTTCAAAATATTCAACAGCTTACTTGTATAGTTTTCTGGAAATTGATATTGAGAAAGTATAGGGATCGATCGAACCTAACGCGGCAAAGCGTGGGCGGTGCTTGGCTCGAGATGGGCGGGGCATAGCTAAACCTGGCTTTTTCCATTAGACAAACAACCAAATACAATACCATTTTCTCCGAAAGCGTCGAAATAGAAAGCTCAAGGCCGGCTCCTGACCCGCCATGGCTACTCCCGCAGATCAAGGCGCATGACAGCCTATCCTCACAGATAAGCAAGAAAGACCCACCGGCGCTAATCAAGAGCTACGCCCTGAAAAACATCGACAACAGATGGAAGGAGCACAGGAAAATCTATACCGACGCCTCCAAAATGCCCAACTCCGGCGAATGCGGAGCAGGTCTAGTCATAGGCGACCAGGAAGAAGTCCTCAAGAACAAGCTTCCGAATCACCTGTCGATATGTACAGCCGAACTGGTGGCAATTAAAAAGGCTCTAGAATGGATTAAAACAGCAAATCCGGGCAAATACGTTATACTCACAGACTCACTAAGCTCGGTGAAGAGCTTCAAATCTAGCAGCAGCAAGAGAAGCACAACCTAATCAAGGAAATCCGGCAGCTGTATGCAACCGTGGTGACTGACATCAAAACTGTGGACATCGACGGGGCCCCAAACCATTTTGACATTAAAGGCAATGAACAGGCGGATGAGGCAGCCAAGCAAGCGCTCAATGATGGAAATATGACCAGCATAGGACTCTCAAAGTCCGAAGCGAACGCCCTAGTCAAAAGGCACATCAACAGCAAATGGCAAAGACAATGGGACGAAAGTACAACCGGCAGATTCCTGTTCAGAATCGTCCCTGGAGTCAAATGCAAATACCAAAACCACATCCCAGGACTCCAAGGCGACATTGTATTACGCCACATCAGAATGTGTCGGATCAGCGTTAACCAGATACGAAAAAAACTCAACCTGTCAGACACAGACCAATGTGAGGCCTGCAAGGAGACTGAAACTCTAGACCACTTCTTCCTACGGTGCACTGAATATACAGGCATTAGAGAGGAACTCATCAATACGCTGAGAAAGGGAAATTTCAATCTTGACCCTATAGAAGACATCGTAGCGATGCGTGACCGACCGATCAACCACGAATTAATCAAGTTTGAGCTTGCATCGGACAAACACATCACACAATCAGAGCACATTTTGTTTTACTATTCATTAGGCCACATCAGTCTTATTCAAGCGTGTTGATAAGCTGTGGTCCAATGAATAATCTTACAAATTTGACCAGTAAATGTTAGCGTTAAATTACGCCACATCAGTCTTATTCAAGCGTGTCGATAAGCTGTGGTCGTAAACGTTCAAACCAGCTTGCAAACACTTACAGACAAAATATAATCAATATACACATGCATGCCTGCGACCACATCAGTCTTATTCAAGCGTGTTGATAAGCTGTGGTCGCAATGAATAATCTTATAAATTTGACCAGTAAATGTTAGCGTTAAATTACGCCACATCAGTCTTATTCAAGCGTGTCGATAAGCTGTGATCTTAAACGTTCAAACCAGCTTGCAAACACTTAAACAAACAAAATATAATTAATATATTAGTTAGAGCTAAAATACGCCACACCAGTCTTATTCAAGCGTGTCAATAAGCTGTGGTCGTAAATGTTCAAAGCAGCCTGCAAACACTTAAACAAACAAAATATAATAAATATATTAGTTAGAGCTAAAATACGCCACATCAGTCTTATTCAAGCTGTCGATAAGCCGTGGTCGTAAACGTTCAAACGAGCATGCAAACACTTACAGACAAAAGACAAAATATAATAACTATACACATGCATGCCTGCGTCATGAGTAAAGTGTGTTTATAAACATTCGCATTGGATGTTTAGCGTTCATTAGGCCACATCAGTCTTATTCATGCGTGTTGATAAGCGGTGGTCGCAATGAATAACCTTAAAAATTCGACCAGTAAACGTTAACGTTAAACCACGCCACATCAGTCTTATTCAAGCGTGTCGATAAGCTGTGGTCGTAAACGTTCAAACAAGATTGCAAACACTTATAAAAATGTAAGTAACATACTCGTGCATGCCTGTGTCATGGATTGATGACCCTGAGTATGTGAGTACATGCCCCAAAACATCTGTCCATATTGTCTGTTTTCTTTTGATCTCATTGTTTTTCTTTCAGCATTGTTCCCCTTCTTTTTCTTTCAGAGCCAGAGGCGGAGCTAAATTGCGGCAACGAACCCAACAACGACAGACGGGCAGAAAGACAGATGGAACACTGGAACAGACAACAGAACAACAGATGGGCCTGCCTGCCGACGGACCGCGAGGGACATGGACGTGTGTCCATCTCATTCGTGGTCCGTCAGCGGCTATGTTGGTCTGTCGAACGGACTGACAAACCAATCAATAAATGGACAGACTGACGGACAATTCTGGGCACAGCAAGCTGCTGGAG
The DNA here is from genome assembly GCA_034401795.1 of Chaetoderma sp. LZ-2023a. Classification (NCBI taxonomy): domain Eukaryota; kingdom Metazoa; phylum Mollusca; class Caudofoveata; order Chaetodermatida; family Chaetodermatidae; genus Chaetoderma; species Chaetoderma sp. LZ-2023a. The sequence continues at coordinate 128,046,027 of CM067372.1, forward strand.
TACGCTTAAGCAATGTACTTGGACCCACTTGCTCAGTCTTCTCGGATGGGACTTTAAACTGAGGTCCCGTCATACAGTGCTCATCGCTGTGTGAACGTGAGTTAGGGCTAGGTAGGCAAGAAATTTCGGCATAATCAAAGTAAACCGGATGCTGAATGGATTCGTCCTCGGATGGAATCACGCAACATACGGATTACAAAATCAAAATTTTTTTTTTCTAGAATTAGAATCTTTCGGATTTTTCAATGGGTCTATGGAGGGATGCAACCCGGATGACTGATCGAGTTCGTCCTCGGACGGACGCAGTCACCATACGGGCTGCCTAATCAATCAAAATTAAACAAGTGTGCGCTGGTGCCTCCTCGAATGATGGCCAAAAGAGCAAATGGGTCCCAGGACCCTATAGACCCCACATCCCAACCTCCCCGCACGCCCCCCCCCAAGGGGCCGAGAGGTCTCTGACCTAAAGACCCCCGCCTAGGGTACATCAGGTCACAAGACCGCACGCACCCACACACCCACACCCAGCACCTACCCCATTCCCTTTCCCACCCCTGCTAGGCCCAGGTTAGGCCCTCCCCATCCCCCACGCCCAAGCATGAGGAGCAACAGAAGAGCCATGGTCGAGAACAGCACATGCCATCTTCAACATGAGACAAAATCGAGAGACAACGATCAACACACACCCACCCACCCACCCACCCACCCACCCACACACACACACACACACACACACACACACCATTTTCTCCGAACTTTCTCTACACACGTACGTACGAAGACACAGGCACTCACACAGAGACCCGCGGATACACGCATAGCATTCTACCATAGGTAATCGACTGAAATATACGCGTGACGTCTCTTGTGTCAACAGCGCCTCAAAGCGCTCAAAATATTACTTGATATATCAATTAAAGTGATGCAAATCTCTTCTCAAATGTTGTATTGCACCGATAAAATCAGGTTTATAGATTCCATATCATTCACATGCTGTCACATTCCCTGATATGTATCGCAATTATCTGTTTTGTAATATCGAGTAAATGTTGAACAGTGATCGACACCATTTTGTCTCTTCAAGCTATTGTGCGTGATGTCACGTAGCTCCAATGCATCACATTCTTTATTAAGTAATGCTCATCCCATTGAATATTTTGAAACTAATTTGACCAATCAAATTGGTTTCAAAATATTCAACAGCTTACCTGTAGGATTGCTTTATACCACTTTGCCAAACTATAGCTGGAGCCTCTATCACTGAGCGTATTTACCGAGGCAGACACACTAGGGGTTTTCTGATTGGTTGAAAAGTAAATCATGACAGCCATCATAGGGTGTTGAATTGTACCAACATTTAACTACTAAATCCTGAATATCTTTTCTTAGCGGCGTGATAAAAGGCTTAAAATTACCTGGATAGTTTATGACCGGCGTGTTAGATCGCCTGAATAGCTATCAAGAGATGGGATTAGTTATCCTTTAAACATTTTGATGGTCAATATTGTAAATTTACCGCTAAATTTCTTTTCACCAGCTTGACCATTGAAGTGGCAATGGTAAAGGAAATTACCGTTTTTACTTAGCCAGTGTCTATCCGCAGGCAGAGAAGTGTATTTTTGAAAATTTACCACTAGAATAACTGAATCGGTTACCGAACCAGTCATTCCAGTAGTAAAAAGAAGACCAATGCAAAGATGTTTTTAGCCAGTTTGACCATTAAAGGGTTAAGTTGACGAAGAGTGGTTAAATATCGTTGGGTTATCTATCAGAATAATTCACCATGTACAAAACTAATTAGTGTATTACGAGATGGGTGTTACACGTATTTGTACATGAGCCCTTATTCACCCACAAAAGCCGTGTTGATATCACCCGTTTTGACAAATAATTTTAATGGCTTTTGAGGTCCATCTACCGCGAGATCACAAATCAGTACGGAGGCGATGCCATAGAGGAATGCTTAGGACATTATTCCGGATGGCCTGTACGGCAGTAGGAACCATTTGATGTATATAACGACAAACTGAAAATTATCTGCAAACCTGCCACCATTGTATTTAAGAATATATAATTGCAGTTATGGTCAACACAAGCAGCAATCACCATGGTTGAATTGAATTGAATTGAACATTATTACACTCAGATCAATTTTACATTGATACACGAAGGAAAAGATATTAAATAAATATTTTACACTGGAGCTTGAAGTCTATTCTTATATCATGTCCTTCGTCTTGTATTATACCCGCCGGCCCACTCGCATGCCTACCTACCCGCCTGCCTGTCTGAGCACTTGTCTGCCAGCATGCATATTCACCAAACTGCACGCCCAGGCGCCAGGCGGCACACCCGTTTGCACATACATACATCAGGACCCAGACCCTCCTGCCCGCCCATCGACCTACCCGCTCACGCGCGCACTTGCCATCTCTTCCTCCTCCTCCCTTCTTCCATCCATCACCCACCTCACGCACTCACGTACGTACACACGAACGCACGCACGCGCGCGCGCGTTCCTTCAACGATCGTCAAAGTTCTGACGTCTAATGCTAATCTTTCAACAGTACGCATATTGCTGTCATTAAGTTTACTCTGAGAAATCCCCCTTTCTCTCCAATTAACGCAGTCGGCTTTAATATATTAGGACGTGGTAGATAAACACAATTACCCCCAGCGTAAATAACGCTTCAACAAAGACGAGAAAGCCAATATACTGCACCAGTTTACCCGTACAACCACAAACAAGACTTTCACAAAACCATGATTAAAATATTTCTGCCATTGAGCCTTTGCGAACATCGAGTACCCGCGGACAGTACCAAGTAGCCAAACCAGCAAAACATTTTTATCACGTTAATTAAAAGAAATCATCATGTTCTTCAAATTAATTACTGGCTAACGAAGAACAGATGCGACCAAATTTTAGAATCTATATATACATTGCATTAATAACAACTTTAACCATTTATTGGCTAAATTTGGCCATATTTGCATAATGAAGGTCAATTTGTTGGCCAAGAGAAGACAATTTTTGAAAAAATTACCACTGGAATGACTGGCTCAGTTATTGCGCCAGGCATTCCAGTGGTAACTTTTCAAAAATATTCTTCTCTTAGCTTCCAAATGCCAATTACAGAGGCCGATTAAAACGTCATAATAAAATAATTCACTTGATATCTGGCATCGGAATCAGACTACACAAGTCCTACAGAAGCGGTCTAAATTATATGTTTTTGTTGAATTTTCAAAATAATAAATATTCTGTTGAATGTTTCGATACTAATTTGGCTAGCTGTGCTTTTCAAAATAAGTGGGGTTTAGCTAGCCAGGCATGGGCGCGGTCCCTTTAGCAATTTAGTAATTTCGGAAATCTGGAATCGATAGTGTCATCTTGTTCCAAAGGAAATCAAATTATGCGCACGCCTTCAACACATTTGGTACTGACTCATAATTTAAGCAACCTATGACAACATCGAATTCAGTAAAGCTAAGTTTAATGTGAAATTATCAAAGTAGTGCATTAAATAGAACACGTCTTACGCACACCTTACGCAGATCGTTCTTGTACACTAGCTTCAAACATTGAATGCTGGTAACAACGTGGAATACTATTTTTATTACACAAAGCAGCAGTCTCTGAGAAAATATCACGCTGTTATTTTTTTAATCAAACATGAAGATCTTTTCAATGCATATCTTCAAAGAAGTTATTAGAATTAGCATTTACCAGACAATTCACGTCTGGTATATATTGCTATTTTCAATAGAAACTGTCCAATGTGTTTGAGAATCGTCGATGGACTCAAGCGATGTGTCGTGTGCGATTTCAAGAATGAACGTCGGTAATTCTCAAGGTCGAGTTTAGAAAATACCCAAAGGAGACTTAGAGAGGGCAAAGAACACAATGCACGAATACCGATGTGCATGTGCGCGCCCCAAGCGCGCGTGCGTGCGTGCGCCTGTGTGCGTCTGTGCGCACGTGCGCGAGTGCGAGTGCGTGGTAGCGAGCAGGCGTGTATGCATGAGTGATTGTATGCATGTGTATGCATTCGTGCGCGCGTGCGTGCATTTGTGAGTGCGTAGGAGCGCGCTTTCGTGCGTGTGCACGCGTGCGTGCGTGATTGGGCGCACGAGTGCGTGTAACTGGGTGCCTGTGTATATTATTCTTAGTGTTGAAAACTAGAATATGGACTCTATTCGCGTCAGAAGAGTGTGCATTATTATTGCTGCCATTTCAAGACTATAGCCGTGTCTCTCGGGAAATTTGCCTTCTGTCAGCAAATTCTTTGTAAATCCATTCCATCACGGCGATCTATCTTTGTATTATTGTTTATCCTACTTCATTTTAGCTGGTGTGATCTTTAACAAGTTCAACCCCAATATCTCTGTATCTCAACGTCAATACAACGAATACGATAGCCCATTAGACATTTCAAAACTAGTCCGACTGAAAGCTGTTGCAACAACAGCTTCCAGTTAAATTAGTTTCAAAATATTAAACGAAATGTTTGCATCGTGAATAAGTTATATGATTAGCCTATGTAGGGTTAGTGCGCTACCCAACGAAATTGATCCAAATATGTTGATTCATGGAATCTCCCGTAAGATGAAAAAGCTCTCGATCGCAGAACCATAGCCGTTCTCGGCTTTTTTATTGTTGGTATTTTCGGTATTTTCATTGTTACCCCTTAGCAATCAATTACCGTAATTCATAAGCGTCGTTTCAAATGCATTTCACCAGATACATCTTTATTATCCATAGAGAGTTAAAGACTAATATTTGCAATTATTTTTATAGGACATATATTATTTCTCGACATGTGCTTGCTTGTATGCAAATATTAATTTTGAAAACTGTTAAAAGAATTAGCTAAATTAGGAGCGTTTTCATTGGAATTAGATTTAGATGGTCATCACCATCCATCCGACCTGTCAATGAATTATCTGACGTCATCATAAAATACGTAACATATTAACTGATGTCAGAATCAAAATGGTTTAACTCATTCACGATAACAGAAGATTTGAAAATTTGTTATGATTTGGCTTTGATAAATTTACGATTTAATGGGTTCTGTTAAATATATCTTGTACCCTGTACTGATGATTCACTCGAAAACTTCAAAATTTTCAACAGAGTGTTTATTAAATTCATGAAAAACATACACGGCATACACTGGAGTGACAGACCTTCCGATCGTCACAACGGAGCTAAGTAATTTTGATTGTAACGCAAGCTGAAATGTGAATATTTGATTATGATTTCAAACCATTGAGTGACAGATCGGATCTCTCCATTGCCTTTGTTCATATTAACAGTGACCTAAAACAAAGAATGTATGAGGATATTGGTTAGAGCCTTTGCTCTAATACTATTGGAATATATCTCCTTTGTCATACTGGTTTGGAGAGGTCAATAGTCAGAGTGCAGTGATTGTAGGGTGTATTGCAATATCTCTAATAATGACGGATCATCGTGATAAAAAACGACAATATCTCATGGATTTAAGGCAGCAAGTTTTCCTACTCAGTTATTTGCTTGGTACTGACCCATGGCTGCTTTATTTAAACTGCGTTGAATTGAACCGAACCTTCCAGACATGACAACGAATAACAGGTACTTACTTTATGCATACACTTCCAGGGTAAGCTTATATGCTTAGTTTAGTGTTACGGTCAAAATCATATGCACGGCTGTCTGTTATTCTTAGAAATGGATAGGAAAAATGTCTACCACGTTCTGTGTAAGAACCTGTTGTAAGGAGATGTCATATACAGTTCACGATCGGACAGTGGAATTTTCGGGGAAAACAATTAAAGAAAATTGCATTTCTCCGATATTAAAACATTCCTCTAACTTCGGATCACCTATGCGCTCCTCAGACCACATTAAACTAAATTGCGCTAACCGCCATCCCTTTATGTCTTTTAAGGTAGCCATAGATTCTCGCTCTACAATAAATTTCCAGTCCATAACTCCACTCGATCAATCAACTTCTAAATTCATCGACGTAATTAAATAATAATCCAGTACAGATTTACGATTATTCACGCAATAAAGCCGCCTAAGCGTTTCTCCGATCCGCGTATTTCAGGACAGCATTTCCTCCTGTTAATGGAATTCAACCCCAATAAAGAAACTATTCCCTTTTTACACCTGACTCGGATTCCAGGGTTCAGCGAAGGTCGTTAAAGCTACGCGTTACCAAAAATAATTAGCTTTACCAGCGAACCCTTAACACAATTGGATCATACTTTCAAGCCTGAACTTAAAGAATGTCAATTCTAAAATAGCCATACAGGTATTGTGTTGAATATTTTTAAAGTGATAATACTGGAAGCCGATTGCTGCTGTTGGTATAAACGACTTCCTGTCAAATATAGTAGTTCTTACTACACTGCCTCGCGTGTGCTGCCGCAGGGGAGATCGGGGCACAATGTGACACGGGGCACAATGTGACATTGACCTTTACGGACCCTATAATTGACCAATCACAATGACGCTTACATCACAGTGCGGATGTCTTCCAACGTGTTCGCCATATTGTTTAAATTACGGTTGAAGAAGCCATCGGAGGATTTTAGCAAAGAAAATTCATTTTTCGATGTTGTAAGTAATTTTTTTGTATGCCGAATAATTAGTTTTTCACCCCAGTAATCCTCCTTGCAATATTAATTCCATATGTCTGTTGAGACCTATAGACATTGCTGTGTACCGCGCTAGTAAACACGTGCTCATGTCTAGCTCGATTTTCCCACGTCATAGCTTTTTCGCTGTAATGTGGGTCAAGGGCACAATGTGACGGGGCAGTATGTGGCATGTCACATTGTGCCCCGGATGAAAACTAATTTTAGATTGCAAAATATATGATGTAAAAACTAAATTAGGCTATTATTATTATTTTATTATTATTATTATTATAGGCCTATAATTACATGTAGTAGTAGGCTATAGTAGTAGTAGTAGTAGTAGTAGTAGTAGTAGTAGTAGTAGGCTATAGTAGTAGTAGGCTATAGTAGTAGTAGGCTATAGTAGTAGTAGTAGTAGTAGTAGTAGTAGCAGGAGGAGGAGGAGGAGGAGGAGGAGGTGGAGGAGGAGTGGTAATAGTGGTAGTAGTGGCGGGGGGGGGCAGCAGCAGCAAAAACAGCAGCAGCAGTGGCGGCGGCGGTATCTGTGGCAGTAGCTACAATAGCATGCAGCAGTATTAATAGCAGCAGCAGTAAATGGTGTTAAACGGTAGATGATGTTTGATAGTATCCCATTTTATTCCCACGAGACGGTCGTTAATCAGGGAAAATCGATTAGATCTGTGGCAAAGGACTTCAGTATAAATCGACAAATCTGTTTCGATATGTGAAGAAGCTACGGGATGCAACAGATTTGGATAATGCTCATTTCACACCGAACTATACGTGCAGGGCTGTATTTAGTGACGAGGAAGAGACTATTCTAGTGAGCTATGTCTTGCAATGTTCCTGAATATGTTATAGGTTGGCGCCAGTTGAACTGCGTAAATTGGCATATCAGTTAGCTGTCAAGCATGAAAAGGTGTGCCCAGACTCTTGGCACAAGAATAAACTTGCTGGAGAAGATTGGCTATGTGGTTTTATTAAAAAACATAAAGGCATCAGTATGCGAACCCCAGAGGCTACTAGTTTATCTAGGGCTACAAGTTTCAACCGTGCAAATGTTAGTGCGTTTTTTGATAAGCTAGAAACTGTTAAGGTGAAGTACAATTTTGGACCAGAATCCATTTATAACCTAGATGAAACTGGGATTACAACCGTACAAACTCCGATAAAGATATTAGCAGCTAACGGTGTGAAACAAGTCTCTCAAATGACATCAGCTGAACGAGGAACTTTGGTTACGTTATGTTGCACGATTAATGCTGTCGGGAACACAGTTCCGCCCCTGATGATTTCCCCAGGATTAATTTCAAGAACTTTATGATAACTGGAGCACCAGTAGGAACAATCGGAGTGGCACACCAGAGTGGATGGATGACATCAGATAATTTCGAGCTGTACATGCACCATAGCATTAGCCATATTAAACCATCCCAAGATAAACCTATCCTCTTGCTGTTAGATAACCATGACAGCCAGCTAAGTATCTCAACCATTGACCTAGCGAAAGAAAACGGAATTGAAATGTTAACATTCCCGCCACACTGTAGCCATAAGCTGCAGCCCCTCGACAGGAGTGTATAAGGCCCCATTAAGCGTCATTAGAACTCAGATTGTAATAACTGGCTTATCAATAACCCAGAAAAACGATGACCATTTATGATATTTCAGAAATTGTTGGACACTCGTATCCGCTTGCGTTCACACCGTCAAACATTCAAGCTGGCTTCCGTGTTTCTGGTAGGCCTACATCTGAGGTACAGCGCAGCACATGTGATGATCCGAAACCTGGAACTTTTTCACCATTCATGCGTTCGTCCTTACCCGAAGGCTGGACAAAGATCATCAACAGTTAGAGGTAGGAAAAAACGGTATGCTTTCGTTTTAACTTTAACACCTGAGAAACAGAAACTCGAGGAAGAGCAACGAGCAAAAGATGCAAAGAGGAACAAGTCAACTAAACAAAACGCAGGGCCACCCGGCAAAGTGAACCAACAGAAAGGTAAGAGCAAGAGAAAAGCAGAAAGCAAAGGAAAGAAAACGTTGACCTTTCAGTGTACCAGTTCCAACAAAGAAGAGGAGTGGTTGTGTCTAGTATGTTGCGAGAATTATGCAAATAGTCGTCCGGGTGAGGAAGGGTTCAGTGTCTGGAGTGTGGAAAATGGACACATGAAGAATGTACCAACAGAGACACTTCCTATTACGTATGCGAAAATTGTGACTGTTGAAAAACAAACATTTTAATTTGTTATTGGAACGTTGAAATTTGATACGTTGCGTTGATTGTCTTATGGTTAAAATATAAGGAAACTAATATTTTAATTTGGCGTTGTTTAATCAGAATAATAGTTTCCCAGAAAAGTTGATGGACGTTGTAGGCTACCCTTTCTCATGGTTTCCATTACTTTAACAATCTAAGTTGTGTCTAGTGCCACAGAAGTGTGTGGTGGTTGTTGCTGTAGTCGGCGGTTGTTGTTGTTGTTGTTGTTGTTGTTGTTGTTGTTGTTAAAGTATTTTTAATTCAGATACTAGAAGGATCTTAACCAAACATTTCTAAAAGAGTGCCCATGCTTTTTTGAAGAGCTGTGTCAAAACTTGGGTCAAAATGTCAAAGTCACAGCTACCAAACAATAATATAAACAAGTACACATATTGATGCAAGGCATCAATGACAAATAGCGTGCCCGGAGGGTATTATAATTCTGAGAATAAACTCAACTGTTTCATGAAAAAATGAGGTTATATAAAGGCATACAAGCCACTCATGACAAAAATATAGGCGGACAATACCACAAAAGAAGGAATATTTCTTGCAAAAAGATATGGGCAGTATTAGCTATGGGCTAGGAAAAGCAGCTTATATTTTTGGTCAGTCCAAAAATTTTTCCATCCATCCTTTTTCTCCGGGCCAAACTCCTTAATAGAGAAAGGAACAGACAAAATTAAGAGCCGGCAGTGATGAGAGAATTGCACTACTGCACCAACAGAGCGTAACAGATCACATTTGGGTCATTAGGTATCAACAACTTGTAAAGATAAAGAAATCAACAGAACTGGCAACCCAGTCAGTAGAAAATCGGCGCAAGAAGCAGTACAGACCCTGACACCCATTCAAACATATTAAAGAAGACTGCAAAGAATATTTTAAACCTAAATCTTAATACCTTCTCAAACAGACGCGAAGAGCTTATTACCCGGAAATATATTGGTGAAATATACACTGTATGCTAGTGAAATGCACAAAGCAAGTATATTTTTGATGCAATACAGGACCCCGATCTGTACTGACAGATAACCTTTTCAACAAAGTTAAGTGGCCAGGATAGAACCAATACCGTGAACCTACCTAGTTTTCTCCAACGAAAATGATATGGTAGAAAATATTAAAATGAGTGAAGACCCAGTGGGAAACAGCCACGACATCGTGATTTGTTTCATTTAGCTATCTTATCTATGTCACCTATTAAACGATATCTTTACTGGAAACAGTGACAAACTATTAAATCAAATATCGACAAAAAGGCCAAAATCGGCCTCAGCCGTTGTAATGATGACGATCTTGCTGACCATATGTACAAATGTTAGGGCATTAGCCTGAAAAGTCAGGTTCTATCAGTACACGCGGCTAATAATATGGGATATATAGAAATATTTTCACATTACTATAATAAATATTTGGTGGTAGAATTATTACAATATTTCGCACAGCACGTGAACATAGTGAGTTCTACATGGCCTTATGTTCGAAAACTGGCTACAAGGCATGCAGAGATATTCTGGTAACGAGTATAGTACATTATTGGAATTTGACAATGGTGTGCCACTACTAAATTGCATATGACGAAATTACTGTATAGTAACCATTTTTTAAACCTTTGATACTTTATTAGTGTATTCATATACGTATCTAACCATATGGGTGAACTTCTGGGGTCGAACCTATTGCAAACAGTGTGGTACAAAATCGTTGATATGACAGAATTTGCGCCAATTTTCGGTATAGAATTGTGTACTATGAAATTACGTTCCTGTAGAATTTTTTTAAATTCGGAATACAACTAGCATATTTCCTATAAGTATTTGTGGGTGAAATTCTTAGGGTGAACGTATTGCAATGAAAACCATGAATTAGCCTAAGTTTGAGCTTATTTACGTTACGAAATTTTTAAATCTCACTACGTCGTAAGCTTATGCCTATACCTATCTAAACATATGGGTGATATTCTGGGCCGAACCCATTGTGAGCGATATGTCACGACATATCGACACCTATCTGAATGTGGTGAATGTGACCCAACCATATTACAATGGGGCCATATGGCGAATATGTAACTACATATTACCAAATTACTTGATGGTAGAATCGTGCAAAAGCAGTAGTACATATTCAGTTATATACAGCTGTATATGTAAAAAAATGATTACAAACCGAGAACTGAGATTCTAATACTGAATATAGTAAATTGTTGGCATTTGACAACTGTCCCTGGCTACTAAATTGAATATTACGAAATTACTACATGGTAGAAATCTCAAGATTCATTAGCGTAGTCATATCCCTATCTAACCATATGGGTGAAATTATGTAGCCACACATATTGCAGACGGTGGGATATTGAAAACCGCAGATCTGCCAACATTGGAACAAATACTACGAAAATACTTCACGTTCGAATTCTTTTAAATTCCCAATGTAACTAGCATATTAAAACTCCTATACGTCTATGTGAGTGAAGTTCTGGAACCGACCATATTACGGAAAGTAGGGCACCGAAAACCACGAATACACCATCATTTAAGCTAAATTTTGCGTATTAAAATTACTTCATCTAGAATTTGTTAGATTCGGAATATAACTAGCATATTAAAGCTCAAGTCCATGTGGTGCTGAACATACTACAGACAATAGGGCACCAAAAACTATGGTGGTTTATTAATACAATGACCCTTTCCAGTTTAGCTATGTCCAGCCCATCTCTAGCTAAACTCCACCCATACCACTCTCGAGTTGGGATCGATGGATTTCTGAAATTCTAGACGATGAATTTCAAGAAAACTATACAGGTAAGGCGTGGAATATGTTGACACTAAATTGACTGGGTCTTGTTGCTGCCTATGGCAGCAACATCGCCCAGTCAAATTACTTTCAAAATATTCAACAACATTTTTATTAAAGAACAAAACATACAATTCGTATAACGTGTCAGATTATTAAGCATTTAAGATGGACTAAATCGAGTCAGTCATGACATCATTATTATGGCGTTATCCTACGCGTCACTTAATTAATTACGACGTCATATGACGTAATATGATGGATAGACAACTTGAAAAGGCTCATTAGCAAGTGGTTTTAATTACCCTCGCTACGTCAGAGGATGAGTGTATTGTATTCGGATCTACGTGCGTTCGGGATGGCAAGGGTCTACAACCTATGACTGGCCTTGTTAAAATATGTGACCTCTTGACTATCAATTTCCAGAAAACTGTACAGGTAAGGTGTTGACTATTCTGAAACCAATTTGACTGGGTACTGTTGCTGCTTGTGGCAGTAACATCGCCCAGTCAAATTAGTTTCAAAATATTCACTAGCATGTTTTGTAAATAGCAAAGCCATACAATTCGTACAACGTGTCGGACTATTAAGCATTTAAGACGGACTAAATCGAGTCAGTCATGACGTCATGATTATGACGTCATCCTATACGTCACGTCGTTGATTATGGCATCATATGACGTAATATGATGGATAGACAACATGAAAATGCCCATTAGCAAGTGGTATTAATTATCCTCCCTCCATCAGAGGACGAGTATATTGTATTCAGGGCAACAATCTATGATTGGCCTTGTTAAAATATGCGAGCTATAAATATGGGTGGTTTCTTAATACACGTGATCCATATTGTGTGGGCCACGCATTACCAAGTGGTATTAGCCAAGTAATGCTCAATTTGCTCATGACAATTTCAATAGAGAGGTCCATTTCTAGGTATGCCACGCCTATTTCTGGCTAAAGTCCACCCCTTTTTTGCGTGTTGGAATCGATGTATATATATATATACACTGAATATTGAATTCCCAGACTTCCAATTTCAAGGTAACTATACAGGTAAGCTGATGACTATTTTGAAATTAATTTGACTGGGTGCTTTTAAAGGTTTGCTGCCTCTGGCCGCAACAACGCCAGGTGAAATTAGTTTTAAAATATTCAACACGATGTTGATTAAACAGTAAAGACATACAATTCGTACACTTGCCGGACTATTCAATGTTCATGAATGTGCTCGATACGCCATTCATTTACACATTTTGGATTGTGACGTCAGCCTGTTTATGACGTAATTGATTATGACGTCATATCCTTCAGTTACAGATCGAACCCAGCCATTATCATAGAAAATGACTGTTGAATAAATAGCAAAGACATACAATTCGAACAGTGTCTAGTCAAATTAGTTTAAAAATATTCAACAGCATGTTGATTAAATAGTAAAGACGTACAATTCGCATACTTGACTGGCTATTCAATGTTCCTGGTGGGGCTAGATACGTCATTCATTACACATTTTGATTGTGACGTCCAGCTACATCTGGCCTAAATAATTATGACGTCATATACTGCAGAAACAGATCAGAAAAATCCGTTATCATAGAAAATGCCCTATGTCTAATTGCCGTCCAAGAGACCATTGTGGTTTTTCTTTTGCAATTTACCACTGGAATTATAGGATCGGTTATCCAACCAGTCATTTCAGTGGTAAACTTTCAAAACAAGTTCTCCGGCGAGTAGCTAATGCAAATGAACATTTCTCACGATCACCGCAAGAAGCCATTTGTGGTCAGTTTGATAGAGTGCTAAGGTGGACATATAAGAGACGCCACGAGTGGGCGTGTGCTTGAGTACTTTCATCTGCAGAAGGAATGATAAACATGTTTTGTACGCAGTCCTCCAGCAAAGGAAGAGTACTTATTTAGAGTAGTTATTTGAGTTCCGTTGGCTGTTTATTAAAATAATTAAGCGATCACCGCCGCGCAAACTCTATTACAGTCGGACCGGAACAAAGAAGAGAACTCGCCATGAATCACGCGCATGAAGATAATAATTATGAGATATCCAGCAATCTAAAATAGAGCCGTGTCCTCGCGCCGAGAACTATTAGACACAGCTCCACAATACCCTGCGCGAAATGCCGCGCCTATAGGCAATTCTAGACAGCAATGAATAGAAGCGTACCCGTGGAGCGGGCACGCAATGACGTGGTTATTGCATGAACATGTGCGTACTTGTTACTACAAAACTACCGTATTTCGATCCCTTTTATTCAAATGACAATGAACCTTTAGCTTATTCCTGCATTCATGCATTTATGCCATGGTATGTGAATGTTTATGACATGTCACATTGTGCTCCGGTCTCTGTCACCCAGTACCCCCGGCCGGGGCGCAATGTGACGCAAAAAACGAAATACTATTTCAGCTGCACCTCTTTAGCTTGAAGGAAGAGTACAATATTATCAATGCCATTTTATGAAATACATATATCCAAGTACCTGACACTGGGAACACAATGATATTGCATAATAGGATAGAAGCTATTAGCGATACATATTTTTGTGTCACATTGTGCCCCGGTCTCGCCTACACCGCAGAAATAAGTAACCTTTTTTCAAACCAAAAACACAAACATGCTAATTAGTAATAAATATTTTGCTTAGTATTTCTAACATAATTGAATTAGAAGGCATTGCTGCTTAATTATATTCAAAATACTCAATATTACCTTTAATTTTTTTTGGAAACATGTTGAGCTATTTATGAGCCTAATGATTTCATGATCCCATTGAGTCTAAATAAAACGGAACGCAGAATCAATTCCTAGAATATTCTTATTGATTTTTGTCCTTCAAAGCGACCAACACTCATATCCTCGAATACGCAATATGGGTGCAACACCTATTTTGTATTGTTCAATTCCTCTCTCCCACTCTCACTCCATTTAAAGTGCAATACAGGAGATATGTATAATGTAAGATTACTGTATTCGGCGTCTCTAGTAGTAGAAACAGCCTACAGCTGCAATCAGTCCTTCTTCGCTTTTGCCCACCGGGTCTTGTCTTCAGTCAAAATATCTAGGTTTCTCAGGGCCATTCTTGATTTGAAGGTACCGAGTTCTGCTTTCTCGAGGAGATATGGTCATTTATATGAGTTCTTCAATCTCCGTTCTGCAGTTTACACCCTTCCAGCATGTCCTCCCACCACCCAAGCACCGTTGAAAATCAGAGGCTACGAGTGATTGAAGCAGTCAGTTATGCATGCTTGAGGAACAACCAGGAAAGAATCTGCATAGGCGGACATTTTAATCAAACTGCAATAAATGCACAATTTGAATTTAAGAATTGTTTGTCCTATCAGGTGCTCAATTAAATATTCTCCAAAACGAACGTTTAATAAGAAAGTATAATTTCCCATGCCACTGGAGTGACAGTTGTCAACCATTGATCCTGACATTCCATCGTTAGAAGCGTTATTCCAATATAACATGTTTGTGATGTCAATTGATCAGTCACATCCCTTGAGGAATGAAAGAATCTGCTGCGCATTTTACACCAATGCAACAGTGGAAAATCTATAACGTTTCAATGGATTGTCTGCTATTAAACCACTGGGGATGAGAATGAACGAGGACATCCTGTATTGTGACTTAGAATCAATATATTGAATATCCTTACACTTCTTTTCGTCTGTATGCCAATGGAGATGGGTCTCCTCCTTATAAAACACTGTCAGAAGCTATGTACTTTGCACAACCTATACTACTTTTCCTTTTACAAGTATACTCATTTATCTACACAAATGTATAATCCTTAGCGTGCGATAACAGTTTACACTCATCAATGAACAAAGATTAACACACAATATCCAATGCCCTATATCTACAAGAATGTTATAACATACTGTTCAACGCCTCTAGACACACGGAATGTCGATTCGAATTGTATGCAACAATGAGAAAAAACCATAATCTTATAAAACGGATTAGGTTAAAAAATATTAGTGAACTGAATTTCCCTTTACAAATGGATGATTCATAGAATCATCTGTTTGGCTTAGCTATGCCTCGCCTATCTTTATCTAAGCGCCACCCACAGCCCACTCGTGTTGGGATCGATCGATCTCTGAACTCCCTGACTATCAATTTCCGGAAAACTATACATGCAGGCCGTTGAATATATTCAACAGAATGTTTGTTAACTGTTAAAGACATACAATTCGTATAACGTATCGAACTATTAAGCGTTAAAGATGGACTATATGGAGTCATTCATGACGTCAAATCAGACAGAAAATACAATATTATGATGCCTTGAACGGTAAAAACAAATGAAGCCAGGCAATATCCCAGTACAATAGACCATAACTATCTAAAGCAAAACTTTATATCTAAACTGTGATGCTGTCTAGTTAACGATTTGGAGCCGAACGGTAAACAATTCCATTGAAATAATAAACGATCTACGAACACTGATACACACACTGCATTTCTTTACAATCTACAAAGACCGTATACCTTATTGGTTATCATTGTATGCTGCAAGTGTAAAATCATACAATAAACATTCAAAATATTTCTGACACCAACCCATCTTTACCCGAATAAAACCACGACGCATGTAGTGCTATGATAACTGAGCAAGGGATGATTCTCGTTCATAATTAAGATGGTTAATGTGCTAGAGGCACCACACTTTCTCATGGGAAATCAGAACATCGGCATTGCTTTCAGACTGCATGGGACCAAATAAGTACTTCCTCCTGCCAATTAAAACACCCAGACAGGTGAGTAAATGATACATTATTCTGAGTAACAACAACAAATTAAGCCTCTGTTTAGGTGTGGGTATAGTGCAGCAAGGTAACGCGATAGATTTGAAGACAGAAACGTGAAGAAGTCTAAATTATGCCTTTTGTGGCCAGCCGTATATATTTTTGCAAAGCATATGGTAAGATTTGATCCCGAACCTTTAGAAAGAAATTACGTAAACTAGGAAAGCAATCTATTATATTATACTACCATCATCTTACCGGTGTGTAGGTGTGTAAGTACAGTACATTGAATTTAGTCGTCCGTGCTATAAATAATACATAACTTTGGCAATTATATCTGAATGCATCACCCCTCTTACATTTTACACTATCACACGCATGCACGCACGCACGCACGCACGCACACATTTACCTACACATACACGCACACACACACACACACACACACACACACACACACACACACACACACGTGCACGCATACATTCACGCACACACGCATGCATATACTTATTATTGATGTTGATGATCCATCAGAACTGTAAAGACAGCAGAACTCTCTATAATCACTGCCTCTGGAGATTATGCAGTCTAAACCATTGTGATTGGTGATCTGCTCCGTGTACTATGCCAATACGTAAAGCATAATTTCTAAATCATCCTGATGTACTTCATGTTTACAGGACACTAGGAATATGAATGATCTATGACTTTCTGCATTAAGATATGTACATACGATATTGAGGGCCAGGAAAATCACCAGGCATTATGTGATAACCTTATTCATGCAATTTACTGCATATATATGTCCAAGTAACTAGTCTTCACACTGACATAAAGAGAACGTCATTATTTAACCACTCTCGTGTCAAATTAACCGTACAATGGCAATGCCGGCCAAAACGGCTTCTGTAGTATTATTTAAGAATGCAAATTTGCAGGAAAAAAGAAAGAAATGTTTGCAAATCCTTGATCCGCGCCTAGGCACTGATTAAGCAAAAATTCGGATTCTGTTGCCCATATTTTTTACCATTAACCCACTATTTTATATTGTCAACCAATCGGCTTTATTCCTTTAATGGCTAAATTTGATGAGGAAAATCAAGATATTTGTGTATTGAATGCCCATTTGCAGGCCGAAAGCAGACTATTTTAGAAAAAGTTACCACTGCCAGTCATCCAAGAGGGAAATTTTCTAAAATAGTCTTCTCTAAGACTACACAAGGATATTCCTTAAGGTCGCTGCACAGGCCGCTATGGGCCAGATTCGTCATGAAAGGGTTACTCTGTCTCCAGATACAGACGTTGATCATTATAAAGCAAACAGTTAAAGGATAACTAAGCTAATCTCTTGATAGCTATTCAGGTGATGTAATATACCACTCATGGACTATGCAGGTAATTTAAAGCTTTTTATCATGGCGCTGAAGAAAGATATTCAGGCTTTAGTTGCTAAATGTTGGTACATTTCTACACCCTATGATGGCTGTCGTGATTTACTTTTCAACCAATCAGAAAAAACCTAGCGTGCCTGCCTCGGTATATACATTCGGTCATAGCGGTGTCAGCTATAGATTGGCAATTTCGTGTAAAAGCAATCATACAAGTAAGCTGTTGAACATTTTGTAACTAATTTGACTGGAAATTGTTGCAGCCATAGGCAGAAACAACTTCCAGTCAAATTAATTTCAGAATATTCAACGAGATAATTATTGCATAATAAAGAATATAATGCATTGACACTTGCATAACATCACGCACTATCGCTTGAGGAGATAAAATGGTGGCGTTCACTGTTCAACATTTAGGCGATATTACAAAGTAGATAATTGTGATACAGATGAGGAAATGTGACAGGATATGAATGATATTGAATCTATAAACCGTAATCTATCAGTACAATTCAACATCTGAAATGAGATTAGCATCCTTTTAAGACAGTGACAATATTGATTTCAGCAACGCCAAGCCTAATCTGAAATGATTAAACTGGTCCAATAAATGTAGCACATACATATATCGTCTTACGCTCATCGTCCTTGTACCAACTTCAAACAACGTGAAAAACTATTTTTATTAAACATGGCAACACTCTCAGAGAAAGTAGCATGCTGAAATACGTTTATCTTCAATCAAACATCTAGAAGTATCCCGATGTAAATCTTCAAAGCAGTTATCAGAATTAGCATTTTCCAGATAAATCATGGCTGGTGCATATTGTCATTTTCAATTGTAACTGTCCAATAGGTTGGAGAATTAGCAGATGGAATAAGGAGAGGTGTCATTGACATTTGGAAACAGTAATATTGGCAATTCCCAGAGTCCATTCTAGAAAATAACAAATGAAGATTTGAACTCTTGCAGAGGACAAAGAAAAAATCCCGATGTGCGTGCGTGCGTGCGTGCATGTGTTCGTTGGTGTGTGTGCGTGCGTGCTTTCGTTCGTGTGTGCGTGCGTGCGTGCGTGCGTGCGTTCATTCATGCATGGGTGTGAGTGAGTGAGTGGGAGTAGTACAAGGAGATGCCAGATGCTATTGTTATGCAAATGAGCTCTTGACCTATTTAAATACTGTGTTATGATTGGTTGATTTGAATGAGTGGATGGAGTCTATCGTTCTAAATGAGTGGGTGGTCACTGGACGGTATTGTTCTAAATCAGCGGGTGGATGCTATCGTTCTAAATGAGTGGGTGGCTGCTATTGTTCATGCAGGTGTTCACTCTAAATGTCCGGCTAGACGCTATTGTCTGTTATTACATAGATTAATGTGTTTTTAAATAGGTGACGCGTGCATAATGTATTAATTAGGTTGGCGGCGGCGGGCCACACCCCCCCCCCTCCATGGTTAAAAAGATATTATGAAACTACCAGGCATTTAGTTTTCAAAAAAATCAGCTGGCAGTCATTTATTATTAAATATTCAAAATCGTTATGGAGATGTGAATAGTGTAAACATATAAAACACGAATTTGCCTGTGAATGGTGTTGGGGTTGGTAGGTTACTGTCAACTTACATCTAAACCAATGTACATGTCTGGTTACTTTGAAATTTATATATTGGGAATACAGACGTCAATTGGTTAATCAGCCACCTGCATGAACAATAGCGCACAGTGGTCATTTGGAATGATAGCGTACAGCGCCCAAATCCGCAACATGCGGCTGCAAATCCCCAACATGTGGCCACATGTATGCAGGCATTTTGGTGTGCATGTGTGTCCGGGAATGTACATACACATGTTGCCATGTGTATAAATGTGTAGCTGCCTGTTAAGCACAACAGTTTTTTGAAAATGTAATAATTAAATGACTGCTACTTTAAAGACCACTCCTTAAATACGATAGATACATGATTATTATCTATATAATATTATACATACAACATCGCTTGGTTTACCTATTACCCGTGTAACGCAATGCTCTAATTTTTATGAAAATTAAATGACTGGGAGACGCCACCCCACTCCCATCTCAGGCAAGCAAATATCTTTCATACTAATTTGACATAGAAAGTCATATGCGGCTGCAAATCCGCAACATGCGGCCGTATGAGGCTGCAAATCTGCATGAGGGGTGGTCTTGGATCCATATCATGTGGCGTGCGGCCGCAACATGTATGCATGCATTTTGGCATGCATGTGTGTGTCCAGGCATGTACATACACATGTTGCTGCATGTATAAATGTGTAGACGCCTGTATAGCACAACATTATTTTGAAAATTTAATAATTAAATGACTGCCACTTTAAAGAATCTCCTTAAATACGCTAGAAAACATAATTATTATCTACATAATATTATACAACATCGATAAGCTTACCGATTACCCATGTAAAGCTATGATTTTTTGAAAATTAAATGACTGGGAACATGTTCATGCAAGTGGCCGCTGGACGCTATTGATCATAGGTGGGCGCTGTACGCTATCGTTCTAAATGACCGGCTGCACGCTATTGTTCATACAGGTGGCCGATTAACCCATTGACATCTGCATTCCCAATATATAAATTTCAAAGTATCCAGGCATGTACATTGTTTTAGATGTAAGTTGAAAATAACCTACCAAACCCAGCACCATTCGCAGACAAATTCGTGTTTTATATGCTTACACTGTTCACCTTTCCATAACAATTTTGAAAATTTAATTATTAAATGACTGCCATCTGATTTTTTTGAAAATAAAATAACTGGTGACATAGTTTCAAAATATCTTTTTAAATACGAAGGGTGGGGTGGGGGTACCGCCGCCCACCTAATTAATACATCATGCACGCGTCACCTACTTAAAAACACATTAACCTATGTCATATCAGACAATAGCATCTAGCCGGACATTTAGAGCGGGCACCTGCATGAACAATAGCAGCCACCCACTCATTTAGAACGATGGCGTCCACCCGCTCATTTAGAACACTAGCGTTCAGTGACCACCTACTCATTTAGAACGATCGACTCCACCCACTCATTCAAATCAACCAATCAGAACGCAGTATTTAAATAGGTCAAGAGCTCAATTTGCATAACAATAGCGCCTGGTGTCCCCCTGGACTACTAGTGTGTACGTACACCCGTGCATGTGTGTATGCATGTGCGCATGCGGCTGCGCTTGTGTGTGCACATTCAAGCGGACATGCATATGTGCGTGCTAGCGAGCATGTGTGCGCGTATGCCTGAGCGCACGTAACTGGTTGCTTGTATGTATTATTCTTAGACTACTAACGAGAACGGGAATATGGACTGTATTATTATTTCTGCCATTTCAAGGCTAGTCATGTCTCTCAGGAAATTTGCGTTCTGTCAGCAAATTCTTGCTAAATCCATTCCATCAGTGACGGCACTTTATCTTTGCATTATTGTTTATCCAACTTCATTTTAGCGCGAGTGATCTTAAACCAGTTCCGCCCAAAGATCTCCATATCTCGATTTCAATACAACGGATAAGATAGCTTGTTGGACATTTCGAAACTAGTTTGACTGAAAGCTGTTGCTGCCAGCAACTGCTTCCAGCCTAATTAGTGTCAAAATATTAAATGGAATATGTTTGCCTTGTGAAGAACATATAAGATTAACCGAAATACGTAGTGCTAAGTGCGTTGATCAAGGAAATTGGTCCAAGTTACGAAATATTCCAATTTATGGAATCTCCCGTATGATGAAAAAGTTATTGATTACACAACTATTGTCGTTCTCGACCTTGTTTTTATTTTTTTTTATTTTTGGTATTTTCATTATTACCCCTTATCAATCCATTCCCGCAGTGGACCTTTCCGGGTTTAACTATGCCCCGCCCATCTCTAGCTAACCTCCACCCACACCTCGCTCGTGTTGGGATCGATCGATCACCCTGACTATCAATTTACAAAAAATACACAGGTAAACTGTTGAATATTTTGAAACTAATTTGACTGGGTGCTGTTGCTGCCTAAGGCAAATTAGTTTCAAAATATTCAACAGCATGTTTATTAAATAGCAAAGAATTACAAAAACATAATTTATACAACCTGTCGGACTCTGAGATTTGGTGATGGTATTTATGGAACCCTTTTGTTGCGTAATGATTGTGACGTCATCGTACACGCGTTGAGCTGATTATGACGCCATACAAGGTCAGATGATGGATGGATACTCTGGAAAGGTGAATTCTTAAGCATCTTTTCAAATGTATTTATTATCCATAGAGCTTTCAAGACGAACGCTTGCAATGGACATTTCAACTTTATCCATCCATCATATGACGTCATAATCAACTACGTGAAAAGTGTAGGAACGCTGTTCAATATTTTATAACTAAATTAACCTGTTGCAGCAACGGCGCCAAGTCAAATTAGTTTCAAAATATTCAACAGAATATTTATTAAATAGTAAAGACATACAATTCATACAACAACGTATAGTCCGTTTCCAAATATGCATTCGTGACGTGCTTGTCAACGTCATTCATGACGCCATTCATTATGATGTCATTCTACACGGCACGTAGTTGATTATGATGGGTGGATACTATGGAAAGGTGAATTGCAATATCTCAGGTAAACAATTAACAATGAAAACATTTAATGGATCTCAGGCAGTAAGTTTTCCTACTCATTTATTTTGCCTGGTACTAACCAATGTCTGTTTTATTGAATTTGAGTTGAATTGGCACGGACCTTCTAAACATGGCAACAGTGAGTTACTGTGTGAATACTAGGTTAGGGTAAGCTTAGGGTTAGTTTAGAGCCAGGATAATGAGCATATGTAGTGACGTCTGTTATTGTTAGAAAGGGATAGCAAAACGGCCGACCCCTTTCTGTGTGGAAAAGAATAATTAAAGAAACTGTTTTTTCTCTGGTATTAAAACATTCATCTAACTTCGGATCTCCTACGAACGCCTTAGACCACATTAATCTAAATCGCACTAACCACCATCCCTTTTATGTCTTTTAAGAAAGCTATGGAATCCTGCTCGACAATACCTTTCCAGACCGGTCGATCAATCAACTTCTAAATTCTTTGCCTGTAATTAAATAATACTACAGTGAGGATTTATGACTATTCACGCAATAAAGCAGCCTAAGTGTTTCTCCGATTCTCGCATTTCACGAAATGATTTCCTCCCGTTAATGGAATTCAATCGCAATAAAGAAAATATTTTCTTTTTACACCTGACTCCGATTCCAGGGTTCGCTCTGAATTTTATATTGCCTCGCCGAAGGTTATTATAGCAACGTACATTACCAAAAATAATTCACTTTACTTAACACAATAGGTTCACACTTTCAATCCCCACATTACAGTATGTTAATTTCACAATATCCATACAGCTATGTTGTTAAACATTTTGAAAGTGATAGTACTGGAAACCGATTGCTGTTGTTGGCATAAACGGCTTCCTGTTAAATATGGCAGTTCTTAGTACACTGCATCACCTGCGCTGCCCTACAAAT
Organism: Chaetoderma sp. LZ-2023a; assembly: GCA_034401795.1. Taxonomy (NCBI): domain Eukaryota; kingdom Metazoa; phylum Mollusca; class Caudofoveata; order Chaetodermatida; family Chaetodermatidae; genus Chaetoderma; species Chaetoderma sp. LZ-2023a. The sequence goes on from CM067372.1 coordinate 128,069,413, forward strand.
CAGACATGAATTAACATGTTTCCAAGACAAAAACACAAACATGTTAGTTAGTTAGAAATATTTTGTTGAATATTTTAAACATAATTGATTGAGTAGACATTGCTGCCTAAGCAATAGTCCTAGGTAATAACTTCGTATTAAAGCTAAATACAACGGGATGCAGAATGAATTCCTGGAATTTACGTATTGATTTTTCGTCTCTCAAAGTGATCCACAATCTTATCTTCTAAGACGCAAGTCGGGTGCACCATCTCTCTACCATTATGCAATTCCTCGAATATTACTCGATATAAAGTGCAAACGTTATCTCACGTTTGGGCTCGAGGAGATATGTTCATTTATATGAGTTCTTCAATTTCCGTTCTGCAGTCTATGCACTTCCAAGATGTCCCCACCAAATCACCATGGGGAATCAGAGGCTACGAGCGAGTGAATTAGTCAGATGTGCATACTTGTTGGGAAACCAGGAAAGACTCTGCAAAGGTCCACATTTTATTCAAAACATGAATAAATTTAGAAGTTAAGAATTTACGAATTATTTGTCCTACAAGGTGTTCAATTCAAAATTATTGAAAACGAACTTTTAATAAGATAACATAATTTCTCTTGTCACTTGAGAGATGGTTGTTACCATTGATCCTGGTATTCCATCATTAGAAGCGTTATTCCAATATAACACGTTTGTCATGTCAATTGATCAGTCACGTCCCTTGGGAAATGAAGGAATCTGCTGCGCATTTTACACACATGTTTGCAGTATAAAATCTATAACGTTCCTATGGACTGTCTGTTATTAAACCACTTTTGATGAGAATGAACGCTGTATTGTGACTTAGAACCTATATATTGAATTTCAGAGAAATCGACTCTGAAAGCGCAGGTTGCCAAATATAATAGGTCGTTACTCATACAGTTCTGTTCGTCTATACGCCAATGGAATTTGTCTCCTACTTATCAAACACTGTCAGACGCCATGTACTTTGCGCAGTCTATGCGGCATTTCTTTTTAAGATTTTCCTCAATTTATCTACACAAATATATAAGCCTTAACACGAGACGACATTTCACACTCACCGATGAATATAGATTAACACGCGATATGCAATGCGCAATGTCTACAAGAATGTTATAACATACTCTTCAATGCCTATACACACACGGAATGACCATTGGAATTGTATGCAACAAAGAGAAAAATCAAACCTAATTTTATAAAACTTATTAGGTTCAAAATATTATTGAACTGAATTACAAATGGATGCTTAATAGAAGCGTCTGTTTGGATTCAAGGATGATAGCAGCTTGATATTCAGAAGTAATCCAGTTAATGCTTTTCAAGGAACTTCCCGGGGAAATAGAGAAATTGCTTATTTTGCGATGATTATGATGATGATGAGTGACTTTTCAGTGCCTAGCCAGCTGTGGAAACTTCTTTCAGTCGCAATCAGTTTTTTCTTCACTATATGTTCTCCCTTGATAGCATCCTAATCTTAGTTTGATACTTTTAAATCATTATTTAGCTTAGATAGCATGTTTGATGTCTTTGAGGTTTGAGGTCTGATCGTAAAATACTTCACAAGTTTGTGTTATGGCGTCCTCTGTGTGTCTGATACTTGTTAACACCTAGTTATGAAAATTCCAAACTCAACTGGTGTATTCCCTGGCATTCGGAGAACATGTTCAGACATTGACCATCGCTGTTGCACTACCCTCACATATTGTGGAACTTTGTTGCATGGTCTGTATGGCCAGAAGTGATTCGTGATGGCTCGCAAGTGATGATAAGCATCGGGTTAGTTCAGGAGCGTAATTGAAGCGGCACAGTAGCTTCATATTGCTGAATCCCCACTTTCATTAAAATTTTAGAGTCGCGAATCCACAGCTTCCAGAAGGATTTGAAGCAATATTACTTTGAATAAAAAATTTGCAATATCGGCTGAACTACAGAGGAGTGAGAACAAGATTCTACCCCTTCGCCACTTCTCCGTGCCCCAGGATAAGGTGCCTTCATTAGTCGTTTTCTTAGGGTATCTAAGCATGAACGCAATTTTGGTCTTATTCAGAAAGAGGTTTGTGGCTTTGATTTGTTTTGCAGTTATTGGAAGCAGTTCACCCAAAGACCTTTTTTCTTCATCTACATACTCAATCTCTAACGGTATGTTCAGCTTAGAGATTAAAGGGGTTGGTCTTGTCGAATGTGCTCGAAAGATGATAGAGTTGAAGCGAGGTAAGAGTTGATGAGCACCAGACACAAACCCTCTCCTGTTGTGATTATATCGATATGCCAAATTTTGGAAAAGGTGTTGATTTAACGTGTATGATTAATTCTTTGTTTGCTGCTAGGAGTAGGTCTTCATCAGCACAATTGGATTGATCGATACATTTCTTGTTTTATAGCTTCACACAACATTACAGGAAACATAATGTTATGCTGCCTTGAACATTAAAAGCAAATGAAGCCAGGCAACAGGCCAGTACAGTGGACTAAAACAAAACTTTATATCTAATCTGTGATGCTGTCTAGCTTACGAATTTGTGGCAAGCTCGTTGGCGCATCGCTTAACCATAAACTGCATCTGTCAGACGTTATCCAAGTATGAGATTAGAGATCAATAAAGCAATGATTGTAATACATTAAGTTTGTATAGATGAATCCCTTGCTGGGTTGGTACTTATCTCCGTTTTCACTCTATCCATGTCCATTATGCTCATTGGTGCATGCTGTCCTAACTATGTTGATTATGGTCATGAGATTGGTACACCATGCCAGCTACTGTTGTCCGTGACAGCGCCACTGCTCCCAACATAGGCACCAACCTGCCTTCTATGAGCTGTTATAAATCTATGATAGTTGTCTACAGTAGCAAAGACGATATGTGTTCTGATTCGTATATAATTCTAAATTTTACTGACTCACTGTAATTCATTGCCATGCCATCTCTTATTATACAGATACGGGTCAAAATAAATGAGTACGAAAAAAACCCTACTGTCTGAAATCCATGAGATGTTGCCGTTATCGATGACCTTGAAGACCGGCCAGTAGCAAAGATATTGTAATACACTCTACTATCACAGAGGACTACATATTGACCAGTCCAAATCAGTATGGCAAAGGACCTGATGTGGAGATCGATCCAAGTACTAATAGTACATAATCTATAACGTCCACGTGCATTGTTTGTTCTAGGCCATTGTTAATATGAATGGAGGGATTCGATGTGATGTTAACGTCAATCAATCGACGATGCACTTTTCCATGCAATATATACAATTTTTCACTCTGTTATAAAGCTTAATAAATCACGATCAGGATAATGCAGGCTACCAGGCCAGTACTGCACCAATGCCCGGCCATAACCTGCGTTAACACGGTATGTATAAGCACGCATACTCTAGGAGGCTACATTAGCATACCTCCGCATACTACTACTACTACTACTACTACTACTACTACTACTACTACTACTACTACTACTACTACTACTACTACTACTAAGGTAACTCATTTCGCTATTTAAGCGTCTGTAGTGCAGATATCAAGTGGCGTGGTGCTAGAAAGATACATTAGCATACTCCCACATAATACTATACATCTAAGGTAAGTCATTTCGCCATTTAAGTTTCTAGAGTGCAGCGGTATGGTGCTTGAAACTGGTGTGAAATAGGGTTCCAGGAATGTGTTGCTGATATGAGCAGTAATAACTTACAACAGCAAGTACATGACAGATATTACAGTAGCTACGTAAGGTAAATCAAACTATGGAAGTATGTGGTTTAAGAAATGCACTTTTTCCTGAGCTATATGAAGCTTAAAATTGTTTTCTTGTTGTATGACCATAATCAAGGAAGATGACAAAATATAGATGAGATACAGTATTACGTTCCTGCCCATCACTAGTTTTGAATATCTTATTGCAGCAAAGAGAGCTGGTAAAGTCTGTCCACGCATTTAATTGGAAATGAAACAAAATATGAAACTAAGAGATATACTAACTAGATCTCACGTGTTCGCTTAGAATACAAAAAATCCTAATCTAAACACAATTGGTTAAGATGTCTGTTAGGTGAAAACAATGCCGCGTATAACACATGCATGCATTCTTTATCAAATCAATTACGCCAATATTTTGAAAATTCACATATCTTCGTTTGGAAATAAAACATTATAGTCATATTTCGACTATATTTTAACTATCTTCTATAACTTCGGAACATGTTAAGGCATTTTAGCCATTGCGAAATACGTTTGTTTGTATAATTTTCCATTGAAATTAGAAATAATGAAAACATTGAGACTCACAATGGATTTCTACACAATCTCCAAAGACCTTATATCATGTTGTTCTTCCTTTTTGCAAAAAGGGAAGACTAATTATATAAAACATTTAAAATATTTCGGAACCCATCTCCTCTTTACAAGAATAAAACTATACCGCATGCCGTGTTAAGATAACTGAGCAATGGATGACTATCCTTCATAATTAAGATGGTTAATGTGCTACAGCACCACACTTTCTCATGGGAAATCAGAACTTAAATAATGCTTTCACACTGCATGAGACCAGCTAATTACTTCCTCCTGGCAAGTAAAACACCCAGACAGTAAAGTAAATACGGCATCGCCTTGAATAACAAACCTAAATCAAGCATCTATTTATGAGTGGATACAGTGCAGCGAGGTAAGAGTGTATATTAGAAAACAGAGAGAAACATGAAGAAGTCTCACTTAAAGGGATGCTAATCCCATCTCAAATATTGTATTGCACTGATAGATTATGGTTTATAGATTCCATATGATTCATATCCTGTCACATTCTCTTATCTGTATGACAATTATCTGCTTTATAATATCGTATAAATGTTGAATAGTGACCGCCACCATTTTGTCTCCTCTAGCGATAGCGTGTGATCTCATGTAAGTGCCAATGCATTACATTCTTTATTATGTAACACTCCTCTTGTTGAATACTTTGAAACTAATCTGACCGGAAGATGTTGCTGCCTGTGGCACAACATCTTCCAGTCAAATCAGATTCAAAATATTCAACAGCTTACCTGTATGGCTGCTTTATACCGCACTGGCAAGCTTTAGATGGCACCTCGCTGACTGAGCGCATTTACCGCGGCAAACACGCTAGTTCTTTTCCAGTTGCTTAAAAAGCAAATCATGACAACGATCATAAGCTGTAGAAATGCGCCAACATGTAGCCACTAAAGCCTGAATATCTTTTTAAGAGAGGATGATGAAAAGCTTAAAATTGCGCGCATCGTTTATGAGTGGCCTATTAGATCATCTGTATAGATATCATGAGATGAGTTTAGTTATCCTAGCTTTTCTGGCCAGCCCTATATATTTTTACAAAGCATGTGTTAAGATTTGAACCAACACTTTAGGGAGAAATGATGTGAACTAGGAAAGTAATGGATTGCATTATGCTACCATCATTTAGCCATTGTGTCACTAAATTGAATGTGTTATTTCGAGCGACAATTAATACATGACTGCAATTCTCTCTGAATGGATAAACCCTCTTATAGTGAACGCTATACTATAACCATTGGTTACACCAATGCGAACACGAATACACACACACACTCACGGACGCACGCACGCACGCCCCCACCCCCCCCCCCCCCAACACACACACAACGCGCGCATGTATGCATCAGACATCATGCACGCACGTATGCACACGTCCATAAATTCACGCATGCACACACACACACACACACACACACACACACACCACACCACACCACACCACACCACACCACACCACACCACACCACACGCATGCACGCACGCACGCACGCACGCACGCACGCACGAACGAACGAACGAACGAACGAACGAACGAACGAACGAACGAACGAACGAACGAACGAACGAACGAACGAACGAACGAACGAACGAACGAACACACACACACACACACACACACACACACACACATATATATACACACACACACACACACACACACACACACACACACACACACACACACACACACGCACGCACGCACGCACGCACATACACACACACACACACACACACACACACACACACACACACACACACACACACACACACACACACAAACACACACACACACACCCTTGCGTGTGCACGCACGAACATACACACGCACGCACTTTTTATTGATGTTGATAATCCACCAGGACGGGAAACATAGCAAAACTATATCATCTCTCTCTGGCGATTCGCCAGGCAAAAACTTTGTGATTGGTTAGCTGCCACGAGTTCTGTGCCAATGCTTAGAGTGTAACTTCTAAATCGTCCTGGTGTTGTTCGCGTTATAAGGTCACTAGTAATATGAATGATCTATGACATTCTGCATTAAGATATGGAAATGAGATATCGATCTCGACGAAAATCACCATAGATTCCGGACAATATGTGATAACCTTATTCATGCAATTTACTTAGTTTATGATCAAGTAACTACGCTTCACCGTAAAGTAAAGAGTCGCGAACTAACTCACTCCTCTTATGTCAACGAAACCCTATAATGACCAACACGGCCAAAAACGGACTATGCAGTAATCTGGAAGAATATCAATTTGTAAGCGAAGAGAAGATGTTTCTTTTAAAATTAACTACATGAATGACTGTCTCGTAGCCGATCCAGTAATTCCAGGGGTAAGTTTGCTAAATGTAGTCACTCTTGTATCGTGAATACATCAACGTTTTAATATTTAAGTAGGCCGCAACAGTCTCTGCATTGGTCTTTAGAAATAGACATTTGCAGGACAACAGAAAACCTAGTTTAAAAAAAATGCAGTGCTACATTTAACAAAATATTTTTCTCTTACCCTGCTAAGCGAGCAAGGCATTTTCACCTTCTCTTGACAAATCTTGCCCATTAAAGCGTTATGGTGGAAGTATGGGCGCTTTGACGTACTGGTGTCACGAGAATGTACGTTTACAGTTTATCCATCAATCAAATTACGTTATAATTAACTACGCGACGTGTAAGATGACGTCGTAATCAATTACGTCAGGAATGACGTAGATAAGTTCGTCACGAATGCTTAATTCATGACGGACTAAGAGATGTTGTGCGAGTTTCTTTAATATTTAATACAGATTTTGTAGAATATTTTGAAACTAATTTTACTGGGTGATAGTCAGACAGTTCAGGGATCGATCGATCACAACACGGGAGAAGTGTGGGTGGAGCTTAGTTAGAGATGGGCGGGACACAGCTAAAATGGATTTTTGCTAACAGATAGATACCGTTAATTGTAATGAATATTGACCATATTGTATTAGAATTATGTAGCATATTTGAAAGTATATTTCATCTAACAGCAAGATTGACTAGTAATCTTACTGCTAGAAATATGGAAGTAGGACTTGATAAATTATACTACCTTGATTGACGCAATTAAATCGCGCAGGTATTATTGCGCTAGACCACATAGAGTGACGCAAAGATACAGACAAGTTTGATGCAACTTTCCGACTGAAACATAACATAATCTCGTTTAGGTTTTCTAGAGGAGCACCCGCCTAATCGGATCTCAACAAACAGATCTGCAAAAATGTATCTAAGGCCGTGTTCTCACTAGAGAATTAATCGGGAATAACGCCATACCTCAGTATGGCGTTATTCCTGATTAAGTCTCTAGCGAGAACACACCCTAAATATTTAATTTGAAATTAAATAGACTAGGAAATTAAACTATTATATACGTCTTTTACAGATGCATCATCAGCGTGATGTATTCTATTCTCTCGTGCATTCATTGGTTAATGTAGAATATACCTATTTAGTTCAGATGTTGGTATAGCACAGCAAAATCATGGCATATGTAGAATATAATCATGTATTCAAGGCAAACATAGCAATAGGAAAGCACAGTATTAGACATTTTGGGTTGCACGCATTGTACATCCCCCCACCCCCATCCCTGCACCTACCCCACCCCATCCGCCAATGTAGGACAGTACTGGTGATACATTAGGTACAATGTTTCCAAAACAAATACAAAAACGTGTTAGTTATTAAATAATGTTTTCTTGAATATTTTGAACAAGACAGATGAATCCAGTTTATCGATCAATCATATGACGTCATAATAAACAGCGTCACGTGTAGGTTGACGTCATAACCAATTATGTCATGAATGACGCGATTTAGTCGGTGATCTATAGACGCTTAATACTCCGTCAAGTTGGTCGAAGTGTATGTCATTACTATTTAATACAGATGATGTGGACTCTTTTGAAGGTAATTTGACTGGGCGCTGTTGCTGTCATCTACCAAAGACATACAATTCGTACACTTGACGAAATATTCCAACTTCATGGAGGAATATTCGCCGTCAATTATGATTGTGACGTAATTAACTATGACGTTATATAGTTGAGTGACAGATCGGATTTATCCATTACACTGTCTGCATTACCACAACTCTGGCCTGCGTTTTGAGCTAACTACACGCGCTACATTATTTATTCTATTCCAAAGCTTCGGTCCATCAATCAACTTCTCAATTCATTTCCTGTAATTAAATGATAATCCAGCTTAGATTTATGACTATTCACGCAATAAACCCGCCTAAGCGTTTCTCCGATTCTCACATTTCAGGAAAGGATTTCTTCTCGTTAATGGAATTCCTTGGCAATAAAGAAAATATCCTCGTTTTACACATGATTTGAATTCTCGGGTGCGATCTGAATCCTATAACTAGCCCGCACACATTTACTTTGCGCTTATATTACCAGGTAACAGTTAACGCCATAGCTTAACGCTTTAAAAGCTGAAGGCCCCGAATGTCAATGGGCCTTTCCACTGTATTCATCAATCATATGACGTCATAATATACAACGTAACATATAACATGACATCACATATCAATGACGTCATAATGACGTCATGAATGCCGTGAATAAGTACGCCACGAACACATAGTTGAAGAGTAACTATGCGTTGTTGTACGACTTGTATGTTTTTACTATTTAAAAAATATCATGTTGAATATTTTGAAACTAATTTGACTGGGCGCTGTTGCTGCCATAGGCAGCAACAGCACCCAGTCAAATTAATTACAAAATATTCAACAACTTGTATAGTTTTCAGGAAATTGATAGTCAGGGCGCTCGGGGAGCGATCAATCCGAACACAGCGAAGTGTGGGGTGGAGTTTCACGAGTGATAGGCGAGGCATAACTAAACCTGGAAAGGTTCATTAAAATAGACATACATGCTAGCACTGCATAGTATGATAGAAACTTATTTTCTTTTATTATATAGAAAAGCATGTTAGTTTAATATACTTAACCGTATAGTGCACGACTGCAACAAGGAGCGCGACGCGATACGCAGGTTTCGCACATTTTCAAAATCCATTGACGTTTTACAAGAATTATAAAATTTCTGTTCACGATTCTAAGGACAATTTAATGTTGGCCATATACCTTTTCTTCCTACGTTTCGAAACCAAACGATCAAATACGAGCAATCATTTTCAATTTAAAGAATTATTTTGTTAAATGAATTTAAAACTATTTTGATTTGAAAGTTTTGCTGCCTATTGCTGGTAACAGGTTCCAATCAAATTAGCTTCAAAATATTCAACAGTTTGCCTGTATGAAAATGATGATGATGGTGATTATGATAATGTTGATGATGTGATGTGCTCTGCAGCTGCACGCACGAACGCACGCACGCAGACAGGCAAACAGACAGATAGATATAATACCAGAATGGAATACCTCTTCTCATTGCGGGGGGTCAATCTAAGCTCCACCCACATCACGTCCGTTTTGGGATCGATCGATCAGGGAACTTCCCAACTATTAATTTCCAGACAACTATGCCTGTAAATTGCTGAATATTTTGAAACTATTTGACTGGGTGCTGTTGCTGCCTATGGCAGCAACCGCCCCAGTCAAATTAGTTCAAAATATTCGACATACTGTTTATTAAATAGTAAAGCCATACAATTCGTACAACGTGCTAATTATGACGCCATATGACGTCAGATGATCGATGGATTAACTGGAAAGGTGAATTATATTAAGGCGTTGTTCGTATGTATTCTCTTCTTCTATGTATATGCTTAAGTGATTTGTCATCGGCTTATAATAAGAATACCAACTTTCACTGTCTTGTAGAATTTGCTTTGCCAATGAATACAACTCTTACGGAATTGCTGACTCCAGTTTCTCAGTCAATCATATGGCGTCTTAATCAACTACGTCACATGTAGGCTGACGTCGTACTCAATTAAATCATGAATGACGCGATATAGTCCATCATAGACGCTATACGAATTGTATGGCTTTACTACTTAATAAACATTCTGTTGAATATTCGGAAACTAATTTGACTGGGTGCTGTTGCTAGCATTGGGAATGCTGCTTCAGACATCACAATTAAAGGAGCATATACACAGTAGAATGGTTCAAAATAAAATTGTTCAAATTATTTACTTTTAGAGGCTTAAATTGTGCCCCTAGACGTAATGAAACGAAACAAATCTTAGCATATGATTACTTCATCACGTATAAATGAATATAATTTTTTAAGTTGTCAAATTGAATTAGAAGCACGAGTCCCTAATTCAAATTCCCAACTAAACCTACGAAATTTAATTATATGAAATGAAATCATCATATGTTAAGATTTATTCCGCTTCATTACATTGCGGAACACCACATAAGCCTCTAAAAGTATATAATTTCAACAATTTTATTTTCAAGCATTTTGGTGTGAATATGCACCTTTAAATGAAACAGTTATTTTTTTACACGCATGGCAATGATTAAAACTGTCCAAGGCCGTGTTCTCACTAGAGACTTAATCCTGAGAGACTGAAGTATGGCGTTACTCCGGATTAAATCTTTAGTGCGAACACGACCGAAGAAAGACGAACTAGCTTATACCGTAGCTGTCCTAGCCAACAACTGCACGTTTCTAAATTGTACAATGGATCTGGCTAACATTATCCAAGCTTTTGATTAGAAATGAATAAAACAATGGACGTATTTTACCTCGCCAAGAAGAGTTGCGGGACTATTGAAATGGCGCATGTGCATGCATGTCTGTATCTGCAACTGTCTGTTTGTCTCTCTGTCCAGCAAGATAATTGCATCTATGCAGCATGGCTCCTTAGGTAACATGGGTGGAAAGTTGCACTTGTGATCGCGAAGACAAGTTCCGGCTAAAATGCTAAAGCTGAATTTCAGGGTGGATCGATAAGTAAATTGCATTTCAACATGGTAGAGTAAGCTATACTTGGCGGATCATCAAAATATCTGGGTGGGCTTTGGATATTAGGCCGCGTTCTCACTAGAAATTTAATCAGGAATAACGCCATACTAGCGTATGCCGTTATTCCTAAGTAACACTCTCATGACAACACGGCCTTCATCTGACCTCGTTAAGTTAATTTCCGAGGTCAGATATCTGACCTGTCTATACAACATTTGGAACGCGACGTTATAATCGTCGTACTCCATCATCATTTCTTAATCTTAATGTTACATAACGTGACGGTAAGGAATCACATATTCTGGACTAGAGGCTGCGTTAGAGATTCTGTTGGATTAGTAACTCGATGTTGGTTATTGTCCCGGCGAGGAAGAGAACAGTTAATGGACCTTTCCAGTTTATCCATCCATTATATGACGCTATAATACACTATGTGACGTGTAGTATGATGTCATAATCATTGACGTCATGAGTTACGTGGACAGGTATATCACGAACGCAGAATTGATGACGGGATAAGCGTTGTTGTACGAATTGTATGTCTTTACTATTTAATAAACATGTTGTTGAATATTTTGAAATTAATTTGACTGGATGTTGTTGCAGCCATAGGTTCAAAATATAAAACAGCTTACCTGTATAGTTTTGTGGAAATTTCCAGTCAGAGAGTTCGCGGATCGATCGATTCCAGCACGGGCGAAGCTTTGGTGGAGCTTAACTAGGGATGGGCGAGGCGTAGTAAAAACTGGAAAAGTCCATTGGAATTGAGTATTCTCATTGAACAAGCACTACCAGAGATATTCTAATTCTCTATATCATCGTTGCCTTTGACAATTGACTAGCTTAATCGCTTGCGATGGCCGGTGTCAATGCCAAAGTTAATAGTCTAAAATCTATAACGACCGCGTGTAATGTCTTGGTTTCAGTTCTCGTGGGATAAGAATGATAACTATGGCGTTCTGTATTAAAATATGGAAATGGGATATTGGATTTGAAAGGTATCACCTCTGGCAACAGACTTCGTCCAATCGATTGGACTGTAATTTATACAATTTCCATTGTCTATTCGACTAGGGAATTAGTGTTCGTGTTGAAATAAGGACACAACGTCCACTGTCCTGTAATTATTGATATTATATGCAGTGCTATCATCCTATAAAGGCCCAGAAGCATAATTTCCCTCGTCTATTAGTCCGTGGGCTGGAGGGGCCCACCTGGATACCCCTCACACTAACTGACGAAACTATATATTTATAACAGCTTTCGATGTACTCTTTAAGATTATGTATGTTAATATGTGATAAACTGGGACTCAATATGGTTTTTGATGGGTTATATTAGAGTTAATACCCACAGTGAAGCATACCATATTAAGGAGTAGGGGTATTAAAAATTGACATATCTTTTGATAGAATCATTGTAGATTAGTGATCGACCACTCAAAATGCTGCTTGTAGTATCGTCCACGATTGTATATGGTTTACATGCCAATCAGTTTTATAATGAGGTTGGCAGAGGTCAAAAGGTCACAAAATCTTCGCCACAGCTTAAAATCTAGCAACTGTATGTTGCTATCACTGATCAAGCACCCGTAAAGGAACATTTTAGTTTTAACAGCTTAAGATTGATTGAAAGGCACCAGTTGACAAATATAATGAGTAAAGGTTTACTCATTTAATAGAATATTGTTACTATGATAACTGACAGTATAGCCAATTTTTGAGAATCGAAGAAAAATGCAATCATTGTAAATTAAACTTGAAATGAGCATATCATCGAATCGAAAGTAATTGCTTTACATATAAATGGATTTTATATGCAAATCAAGCAACAAATCTGGCATCAGGAGTAAAAGATCAAAGAAGTAAGTTGTAATTAGGAAGCATTTAATCAATAACAGAATATGCCACTGTAAAGGAGTGTCTAAGAATGTCCAAAAATGCATCGGAAGATGTTGGGCAGAAATATGCCATAACGACCTTTGATCAAGGCGTGTGTATGAAAGCATATCGTTTCATATGGAAAGTCCCAGACTACTACATGGATTACATAGTTATGATTGGTACCTTTCATTTGGCATGCGCCTATATGAAAATCATATAGGAAAGAAGATGGGTGGATCTGGATTCACTGAGATTCTACTAGAATCTGGCCTGATATCTACCGGGTTTATTAAAGGTGTGGTGTCTGGTAAGAATTATAGTCTGGCAATCTACTGCCACAAAGCAATGGCTGAAGGTCTTGAACGATTGCTACTATACAAATACCATTCTACGAAAGGATCGGATTCATTGGCAAAAGTAACCACATTATTGGAAGTAAGAACCAAAGAGAATTTCTAACTATTGTCGAATGATACAGCATTTCATTCATGTCTAAATGACTACTCAGACTTGCAACTGCGAGTTAGCAATGGCGAATTAGGTAAGACTGCCCAGTTTTGGTTATCTTACATGGAATATAGTTTCGTCAATTAGGGCGTGGGGTATCCAGGTGGGCCCCTCCAGACCACGGACTATATAGGCAATAGAAATTAGCACTCGACTTCCGTCAAGGAAAGAGAAAGTAATCAAACGGTGTCAATAAACGTGAGGTTCCCAGCATTTGACCTCATTGGCTCAAACATTCTCTTCACAAGAACACATTTGTCCGCGTCGTTAAAGGCAATCACCACACCCTCTATACTACTTTGTATAAAATGAATCTACAGACCGTAACTTTTTCAAAAATATAATTGTAAGCTCTGTGCTCAAATTAGAAATATATATCTTCGTTATTTAAATATGTGATACATTAGTTAAATTTCTATTCCAGAATGAGGCGTATGACGTCATAAGTTGAACGTTTTTCTCGCTGTCCAACAATATGGTGTTCCTCTTCAGCGGTGTTAGGAATATATAAACTAAATTTGCGGAAATGTTGAAGAATATATAATAACAACCCTTTGTCTGATTTCTCTGATGGTGCCGATTTTGCCATCAAGTTTTGATCTTTATATACATGAATGAAGCGATAGTATAGGTATATCAATATAATTGCCACCTTTGAATTAACACTCTCACTGGCGCTACGGCAGATACTGTTATTAACGTTTCATCTATTAATACGAGTTTAAATAGTTCTTACACACATCCAGTCCATCTTTAGGTACTTATGTTCTCATACTAGCCTCAACACTTCCTGAGATATTGTAATATTCATGTAATTGGCAGGTATCTTAATAGAAAATGACCATCTTAAGGTTCGAGAACTAATGATGAAAATAACAAATATTTTCCATGAAGTTGCGATAGTGTGATAAACATCTTAATCTCTTCAATCTGTACATATATAAATGATGTCGAAAGCATTATCACCGATAGAGATATCACCAACCAAATGCATGCACTCCTGTCTTCAGAGTGCCATTATCACTGTTCTTGTCAGGTGGGATTCACTCTATGACGTCATAGGTTTAATTAACCCGGAGAAAATTATAGCAACATAGCGTTTTCTAACACCATTTTAATCGGATTTATATATAAATGTAGCATGAAAGTTTTACATAGTAGCTTAAATATGGGGTCTACGATGGAACTGCGTGTTTTATGCAAACGATGGCGACCCTTCTTGTGTTCCCCTTTAATATATTTTTCAATCGGATCGGCGTAAGAGCACATACGTCTATTTTGAAAACAATGTGTTTGAAAGCTGTTGCTGTTTCGTTTTCGCTTTTGACTCCAAAATTGGCATACGTCTTAGGACCCCACAGGCAAGCTTTCCTAGATTTGAAAAGATCTCTACAGGGGAACCAGAGAAAGAAAATGTCTTAAGAACAAGGAGAAGAAGAAGACGAAGAAGAAGAAGGAAGAAGGAGGACTAAAGGCTCGCATTAACCTTTTCATCTAGCGACACGGGTAAAAACGCACACCATCGAATCTTATATCACTTCTAACGCATACTCCTAATGCTATGGAGGAATCCACTTTTAGCTATACCACGGCTATTTCTAGCTAAGCGCCACCCACGCTTTGACCATGATGGGATCGAGCGATCACTGCACTCCCTGAATCTCAATTTACAGAAAACTATGGTAACTAGCTAAGATGTTGAATAATTTGAAACTACTTTGACTGGGTGCTGTTGCTACCTATGGCGTGCTGTTGCTGCCTATGGCGGCAACAGCGCCCAGTCAAATTAGTTTGAATATATTCAACAGCATGTTTATTAAATATTAAACTATTCCTTCTTCATCTGTACAACGAGATTATTTCATTGGAATCTGAAGACAGTAAATATCCATTCGTATCACCATTAGTGTGATTTCCATAATCCACAAAGTCATAATTCACCTTTCCAGGGTTTTAAGCTATCATCCGACGTTATATGACGCCATGATCAGCTAAACGGTGTGTAGGGTGACGTCATAATCAGTACACCGTAAATGATTCTATATGACCCGCCTTTAACTCTTAATAGTCCGCCTCGTTGTAAAAAATGTTTGTCTCTGCTATTTAATAAACACGCTGTTGAATATTTGGAAACTAATTTGACTGGAAGCTGTTGCTGCCATAGGCAGCAACAGCGCCCAGCCACATTAGTTCCAAAACATTCAATAGCTTACCAGTATAATTTTCTGGAAATTGATAGTCAGGGAATTCAAAGGTCGATCGATCCCAACACGAGCTATGTGTGGCTGGAGCTTAGCTAGATATGGGCGGGACATAGCTAAAAGTGGAAAGTTCCATTGTGTGGGCTGGACACATCAGAATGCCATCAATGAAATACATGTCTCCCAAGAGAGCCAGGGTATGTTCCGCAACATCGTGTACATAATCCTGTTTTATATTTATGGGTCATTAGCTGAATCCTTGTCCAAGCCGCTAGGAATTAGGATTTAGTATTTAGCCATGGACAAATATTCAAGCGAAGAACTATCATCTAGAAATTGTGTGTTCCAGCGTTAAATAATGGACTACAGATAGCTATGCTTCGCGAGTAGAACCCTCCCTTTATGGCTGAGTTAAGATTAATGGTTGTATGAATTATTATTATTATTATTATTATTATTATTATTATTATTATTATTATTATTATTATTATTATTATTAATATAACAACTTGAGAATACGCATGCAATAGAGATCAGTCGGTCTTATCCAACCAGTTAATATTATAGTGCCAAGGATAGCCCCTCTGAATTATAGCGTGCCCATTTCGTGGAAAGAGTCTCAAAAAGCGACAGTACTGTTTGCATAAATGGGTATAATTGCTATGTCAAACCACCTGCTATTTGTACTGGTATTTGAGCTGAAAAGAACCAACATTTGACAGCAATGGCAATGCCCAATGAAGGTCGCATATTACTAACATCCGTCTTGTTTTCATAGAAATGTCGTTGATCAAATACAGTGGAATATTTTGAAAACAGTGAACTAAATGTTATAGGTGCTAAAGACTGTATTCAGAGATATTATGTTTGTAGCTACAGTTGTACAATTATTTGCTGATTGGAGCCTACGCACATAGGGAACGGTGCTTCCTGATTCCGACGAGTAGTTGGCACTATTTCCATACAGCCCGTGGTGCAAAAAGATCCTGCCGGCATCTGATCCGACACTCATGTATATGACGTCATAATCAAGTATGTCATTAGTTAGCTAACATCACAATCATAGTGATGTAGATTTCATCAAGAAAATCGAAAATCACAATGTGTGCTAATTGTATGTCTTTGATGAATTTACAATTTAATAAACATACTGTTGAGTATTTTGAAACTAATTTGACTTTGCACTTCTATAGGCAGCAAAAGCTCCCAATCGACTTAAAAATATTCAACATCTTAGCTCTATTATTAATTTGAACGTAACAATCTTGGGATTCAGTTTTCAAAAATTTCAAGTTGATACGAACACACATAAAATGTTAGTAAAACTTACCTAGAAATTGGCGGGGCATAGCTATAAATGAATCCCTGTAATGGCTGAACATAATCAGGTAATAAACTTCGATTGTTTTTTTTTAAAGAAACTAAATTGTCTGAAAGAACATTATGGGCTCGAAACTCAATAAGCTACATTAACACAGTATTCAAGCAAACAGACGTGCCTCCAAAACATCGAATATGACAACTCCATGATGATTATTCAGAGTAGGGTTATAACAATGATCAGGTTATATGATTTATTTGAACTCCAGACACGCGTGAACGATCACGCCACAGACCATGGCCGATATTCCGCGAAACGATAAGGAATAGACTTCAGCAAGATACCCGTGGTTTTCATTGCCCAGTTGAGAGAGTTCCCAGAACAGCATTGCACATATTAGTGGCATATAAGTGACGTTACCGCGTAAGTTGGAAGAATAGGTAAAGCCTTCCTGACATTGATTCACGCGATCTGGCAATCACCATTGGCGGTCTAAGCTATTAAATATAGTGTAATGCTCTATGGCTTTACTGTTTCACACGAGTGACTAAGGCCAGAGCCTAAGCGAATTGTCTAAATTCTAACCCAGTTGACCGTTCCAGTTTATCAATCCACCATATGACGCAATAATTAACTACGTGACGTGTATGATGACGTCATAATCAATGACGTCATGAATAACGTAGATAAGTACGTCAAGAACGCATTATTGGTGATGAGCTAAGCTTTACTGTTAGAATTGTATGCCCTTACTATTTAAAGGATAACCAACCTAATCTTTTGATAGCTATTCAGATGATCTAATATGCCACTCATAAACTACGCAGGTTATGGTAAGCTTCTTATCATGCTGTTAAAGAAAGATATTCAGGCTTTAGTAGCTAACTGTTGCTACATTTCTGCACCCTATGACAGCTGTCACGATTTACTTCTCAACCAATCGAAAAACATCTAGCGTGTCTGCCTCAGTATATACCCTCGATCATAGAGGTGCCAGCTATAGTTTGACAATGCCGTGTAAAAGCAACCATACAGGTAAGCTGTTGGATAATTGAAACAAATTTGACTGGAAGTTCCAGGGAAATTAGTTTCAAAATATTCAACAAGACAAGTATTACGCAATAAAGAATGTAATGAATTCATACTATCGTTTGAGGAGACAAAATGGTGGCGTCACTGGTCAACATTTACTAGATATTACAAAGCAGATAATTATGATACAGGTAAGGGAATGAGCAGCAACAGCACCCAGCCAAATTAGTTAAAAAATATGAAACAGCTTACCTGCATAGTTTTCTGGAAAGTCAGGAAGTTCAGGGATAGATCGATCCAAACACAGGCGAAGCGTGGGTGGAGCTTATCCAGAGATGGACGGGGCCTGGCTAAAACTGGAACGGTCCGTTGGAACATCAATTGAGGGAACCGATCTGTCACTCAAGCATCTGATGTCACAATTAAATACATTAGCTTTATTAGCTCAAGTCCGAATTAATATGACCTAGCTTCATCGCAAAAAGTCATATTCATAGGGAGGGTGGCTGGGGCGGCTGGTGGCGGGGTGAGTGGGTGGTGGTGTGGGTGTAGGGGTAGTGGTGGTGGTGGCGGCGGTGGAGAGATTTCTAAAAATGGATCCCTCTATAACGTTTTTAGATAAAATAAACCATGTCTCTCGTAAGAAACCTATGGTAAATTGAAAAGCCGTTATTGAAAAGAGGGTCGTTTAAACCTTCAATGATCGAATTTGGTTAAGAAATCCATGATATTTATTATTAAATGTCTATTTGCAAGCCAAGAGGAAAATATCTTTGAAAATTTCTCACTGGAATGACTGGTTCCGTTATCGAACCTGCCATTCCGGTTGTAAATTTTCAAAATTAGTCTTCGCTTTGCCTGTAAATGGACATTCCTCAAGACCACTGTAGAGGCCGGTTTAGGCCGACTTTGCAAGTTATCATACGAGGTGGTTTCTGGCTTCATAGTCCGGTGATTATATACGACTATGGTTACGGCCACCCGTCTTAAAGAACCACTATCTTGTATACTACAAAACATGTGCCAACTATAGAACGTCTGAGTGTATGTTGCCCAGCAATAAGCCACCAGGGATACGAATCCAAGAATGAACGTCAAGTATTAGCCCATCTTGTGTCAACAGCGCAATAAAGCGCTCAAAAGACTACTTATTTCAATTAATAATATAGTTAATAGTACTTTTCAAGGAAGTTTTGATTTTTGCAGCCAAAAAGATTATTTTTTGTAAATTTATAACGTAAATTTACAAGAAAATAGATTTCTGTTATCCTTCAAAAGGACATTCATCAAAAGTGTAATAGTCACGAGAATTCAAATTTCTGCTTAGCCAGTGCCCAATTGCAGACCCAGAAGAATATTTTTGAAAGTTTACCACTGGAATGACTGGCTCAGTTACTGAGCCAGTCATTCCAGTGGTAAACTTTAAAAAAACATTCCTTTTTTAGCCTGCAAATGGACATTTCTAACGATCACTGCAGCCATTAAAGGGTTAAGTTGACACAAGAGCTGTTAAGACCTGAAACCAATATATTGGACTCGAGAAAGCAATCGACCGTGAAAACACACGGTTCCAAAATCTATAAGATCATTTCTATAATTCTATTCGTATATATGCCCAATGAATTAGCCTTCAACTTGAAATAACAATACAGACCGTCGCGATTTTCTGAACCTAGCTGCTTGTAATGATGCATTTTCCCCATTTTCAATAAATATTTTGTGGCATGATTTTCGTCGTCTATATGCACAAGCCGCACCAGGAATGAGTAGTTCGATTTTATACAGTAAGAAGAAAATAGTTATTTTGTTTTGAGAAAAAAAACCCCACTCATAATCTAATATTACTGAAACCCAATGCTTCATTAAAACAACATTTTACGATACAGCGTTGACATTCTCACGGGGATTAAATATAGCAAATATCAATCTATCCATTTTTAGCTTTTCCTCGCCCATTTATAGCTATGCCCCGCCCATTTCTGGCTAATTAATGTTTGCCAACTTTTACGTGTTTTTGAGTTGAAACTTTGAAACTTAAGTTCCAAGAATGTAAATATGAACACAGGCAAGCGGTTGAATATTTAAAATATAACTTGACATGGGCTATCGCAGCAACAACTCACAGTAAACAACGCCTCGAAGCGCTCAAATGGAAGCGTACATTAATTAACAATTTTAATGGCCAACATTTCTCAGGAAGATAAAGATTTGTACAGGGTAAGGAGAATATTTCTTTGTAAATTTACAAAAATAGTTTTCTTCTGGACATCTCTCAAGACCACTGCAGATACCATCCGTCAAATCGGTAATGATGAAGAAAATTCAAGTTTTCTCTTAGCCAGTGTCCATTTGCATGTCGAGAGAAGAGGATTTTGGAAATTTATACACTGGAATGACTGGCTCGGTTACCAAACCAGTCATTCCAGAGGTAGATTGTCAAAACTCTCTTCTCTCGGCATGCAAATGGACAAGCATGACCGATGAGCCCATTTTGGACAACTGGGTGATTACAGGGTTAAGTTGAAACAAGAGGGAATGTTTATTAAACAGTAAATTCATCAAAGATTTACAAGTCCGACACTTTCTCAACTTTTTCAAGCTCCGTGACGGAGCCACACCATTTTGATTGCGACGTCAGCTAACACGTGCTGTACTTGGTTATGACATCAGATGCACGAATGGCAGATCATATCCCTCCACTGACAAATTAAATGCTAGAATCAATTAAAACCGTTTTTCTAGTCAAATGATCGATACACATGTCTATTTTGTAAAGTATGGCGTTGAATGCTGTTGGGTTTTTTAGACAACAACATCTTACAATAACATAGCCTTCAAAACGGTAATGAGCTAACGTCTTGATCTGGGTCAACTGAATACTAGAATCTGATAACATAGAAGCAAGATACACTCATGGATCCAAGGAACAGATAATCTCCTGGGAAATCGGAAATTCAACGTCATATTCATTCTACACAATTTCAGTTAATTACATGCTTCTACCAATTAAAATTGTCAGACAGGAAAGTAAATAGTATGCCACAATTGAATGGCTAAGCTAAAGTAAGCAGAGGATTTGCATTCAGACAGCGCGCCGTAATAACAGATGTGGGTGAGATTGATTAGAACTGCTATCGCCTGGTCTGGTCTAGTTTATTTTTTTGTGGCACGTGCTTGTGTCACCTCCATTGGTACAAGTCTAGGAGGTGACTTACTACGAAATTAACCGCCCTTGTGTCAAAAGCTCCTCAATGCGCTCAATAAAATATCGCTTATATAGGCCTATTAATTAACCATTTAACAGTCAAGATTTGTAAAAAATAAAAAAGTGTTGCTCATCGAATGCAATCTATTTGCAGGACAAGAAAAGACAATGTTTAAAACATTTCCAATAATAATAATAATAATAATAATAATAATAATCGGTACATCGCCGGTGGCCTGATCTACCCGAGGCCTTCGCAGTACAGCTATAATTAAATTATGTACACTCACGATATGATAATTACAATATGTACAGCATGAGTAGCTAATTAGACTATGGACAAATTAATAGCACTAAACAATCAATTTAATTAGTATTATAAATATTAATATTATTATCATAATAATAATTGTTTTTATTACTAATGCGCGGCAATCATAGGTGGGAGTATTGTGGTTGGTTCAATTTGTTTTGTTATTAGTCTGTCTGTTTATCAGATCAATATCTCTAGAGACTGCAAAGTTAGAATCAATTTGGTACATAGATTCATATTTTAGATGGCTACAGATACTAAGTGAGTTTGAGGCCAAACAGTCAAATATCAAGATCAAGGGGTCCCCAAGTGCGAATTATCTAAGGACAAATCGGGAATTCAAGTGGGTAGAACCACCATACTTGGCACATCCATTATTACTATAGTTCTATGAGTTTCTGGATACATAATCAATATCAAGGTCACGGGGTCAAGATGTGAATAGGCGGAATACGCGGAATACACATTTTTGGCCCTAACTCTCGACCACAAGTAGGTAGAATCAATAAATTTAGCACACGCCTTGATAATACGACAGATTATGATAGACATTAGATCTCTCTCTCTCTCTCTCTCTCTCTCTCTCTCTCTCTCTCTCTCTCTCTCTCCCTCTCTCTCTCTCTCTCGCTCTCTCTCTCTCTCTCTCTCTCTCTCTCTCTCTCTCTCTCTCTCTCTCTCTCTCTCTCTCTCTCGTGCATTCTAGTTATTATTATTATTATTATTATTATTATTATTATTATTATTATTATTATTATTATTCATCATCATCTATAAATAATGTAACAATTTTATTTGTTTTAAATTATATATAATTGTCTTTGTAGTTGCCTTCCATACCGTTTTTCTCTTAAGTTACTCGCCCGTTCACTCACTCGATCGCCCGCTCATCCACACACACACTCACTTACTCACTCACTCACTCACTCACTCACGCACGCACGCACGCACGCACGCACGCACGCACGTACGCAAGCAAGCACGCACGCACGCACGCACGCACGCACGCACGCACGCACGCACGCACGCACGCACGCACGCACGCACGCACACGCGCGCGCACACACACGCACGCATGCACGCACCCACGCACGAACGAACGAAAGAACGAACGAACGAACGAACGAACGAACGAACGAACGAACGAACAAACGGACGAACGAACGATCGAACGATCGAACGAACGAACGAACGAACGAACGAACTAACGCACGCACGCACGCACGCACACACGCACGCACACACGCACTCTCGCTCAGACATGTTCCAGCACTTTCACTTGCATAAGAACTCGCTCACAAAGTCTGGTCTCGTGATCAGCCCATGTTTAGATGAGTGTATATGTTGGATTTCAAGGATGAAAGCGATGGTGAATGTGTAGTCCTTATAGATAGAGAATTCCACAAGTGTGTTGCTGTGTATGCAAAGCTGGTTTTGCCGTAGTCTGTTCGTATTTTTGGAGCCTTTAAGCGGCCAAAGGTTTTGGACTGCACATTTAGTGTATGTGCTTCGTCTATGGGTGTAAACATATCCTTAATATACTTAGGTGTAAGGCTGTTTAATGCTTTGTATGTCATGATATTTGTTTTAATAGCCATTCTTTGACTTAATGGTGCCCACTTCACGGTTTCATATAATTGTTTTGATGGAGTTCTATTGGGGACGCCTAAGATAATTCTTGCTGCTCGCTTTTGTAATTTTTCGAGCTTATTTGGTACCGTCGGGGTACCGGAGTAATAAACAAGACAGCAGTAATCTATATGTGAACGTATATATGGCTTGTAAAACAGATTCCGTTCATCAACATTCATGTACTGCTTGTTTTTCTTCAACATGCAGATAAGGGAAGCTATTTTGCAGCAAATTTTGCTTACGTGATGTTGCCATGACAGATTGTCGTTAATATGTAAACCTAACAGTTTTACATTGTCTATAATGCCTAATTTCCCATCACATATAGGTATTTTAATTTCTGCAGGATTAATTTGGTTAACTTTGTGCTTAGTGCTTATCATTAATAATTTGGTTTTGTCGGTATTTAACATCAATTTATTATTTTGACACCAGCTTTGAAAGGAAGCCATATCACAAGTCAGCTAGCTGGTCTACTATTGTTGGTATATTGTCAAAATTACAATGCATAGTTGAGTCGTCGCAATATATATCGACATTACTGTTTATATTCATATGTAGGTCATTTACATATATGATAAATAACAGAGGTCCTAACACAGAACCATGCAGTACACCTACTGTTATCGGTAAAAAACAGATTTCTTGTCAGAAATGGACACGTATTGCTGCATGTTTTCTAGATACAATCCAAACTGTTTAAGCGAAAGTGAGTCAAATTTATAAATGCCTAATTTTTGTAGCAGTATGTCATGATTAACAAGATCAGAGGCTTTCCTGAAATCTATCATAATAGCCCCGACGAGCTCGCCACTATCAACGGCGAATCGTCACTTTTCTATCAATTTTAACAGCGCGGTTACGCAGGAATGCTTTGGCCTGAGGCGAGATTGAGATTCACATAGTAAATTATATGTACTTAGAAATTTATATGGATAGTTATGCACATGCGGTTCAATAATTTTCGACACAATTGGGAGTATAGTAATGGGCCTGTAGTTACCGATCTCCCCTTTATTATCAGACTTATAAACGGTTTAACTTTAGCGTAATGGAATTTACAAAAATGTCTTTCGGTTTTTCTGTAAATGAAGGCTGTTTGAGCATTATATGGTCAAGGAAATTCAAATCTGTGCATAATCAGTAACCGAGCCAGTCATTGCAGTGGTAAAATTTCAAAAATGGTCTTCTCTTGGCCTGCAAATAGACATTTCTCAACACCACTGAAGAGATTGCTTTAGCCAGTTTTACCATTAAATGGTTAAGTTTCCACAAGATGGGTTAACAGTTGTCTGTCTAAAATCAGCTTCACGTATAACAATACAATGGAATTGATGATGTCCAGTGCCAAGAATAATTCCACAGACCTCCATGTCCCCAGTCTGTTTTAAAACATTCAAATAGCATAATGAATGTCATATGAGGCTACAATCAGAAAAATTACGATGTGATAAAATATCTTTTTACGGAAAATAAGCTCTTTAGAAAATTTAATTTAAAGTGCAATTCTTCCAAAATCTTAAGACAGCACATTAGGAAATGCAAATGTTAGTGATATATCAATACAGCTATTTCTGGTGTCATGAAACCTAGCAAGGCCTTGAAGCAAGGAGGAATATTGTAGAATTTGAAAAAAAGATGTAACTACAAAATGTTGCTGTTAGAAGTAACAGCTTACAGACGTATTGTTTCCATTATGCAGACACGTCTATACGGCTGTCCAAGGTACATGGCTACGGTAGTCTGAAGTTAAAGAAATGAATTAATGATTTATGATCTATTGAATATGTTGAAACTAATTTGACAGTGTGCCATAAGCAGCAACACCACCCAATCAAATTAGCTTTAAAATATTCAACATTTTACCTTGAAATTGGGATTCGGACAATCCACGCTTCAGCGTATATAAATCTATCCCAACACGCACAACCCATGGGCGGGCTGAGCTCAGCTATAAATGGGTGGGGCATAGCTAGAAATGGGCACACCCATTTGCGCTCAATAAACACTGGGTATATTTTTACCAGCGTATATTATTACCCTTTGCGCCTCATTATGCCTTCAAGATAAAGATGACATCTGCTACCTTGTGAAATATAGGCCTACTGATCGCATATTACGACACGTCTAGTTTTCATATTTCTTCCCTCTGAATTTCTCTACACTTTTTACGAATAACATCGATATAGCTGATCACGACAACGGTGAATGCAGGTTTCTTGCAAGCCATCGAAGGCGACTACACGAGTGTAGATTCACAGCTGCACATTCTGTGTAGAGAAGCAGACAGTTGTAGACCGAGAGCATACAATATTTGAACATTTAGTACTAAAATGGCAGACTCGATCTCTTGTTGACATCTTGTAGTTTGCGGTTTTTGAGATTTGTAATTTCTCATCAGTTGCAAACACGTTTCATAGCTTGTCGTTTGAATTAAACATATTTTATTGTAGTCTTTTTACAAAGGGATTGGGTACACGTTCTTCCAGCTTAGTTAGACTCTTTCCCAACAGTAATATTAATAAATAAATGCAATTAACTAGCAATGATCTGTTTACACAATTTCCAATAATAACATATAAAGAAAGAGAGAGAGAGAGAGAGAGAGAGAGAGAGAGAGAGAGCGAATAGACAAGTATCTATTTTCAAAATGGCCACCAAAATTCAATATATGGCACACAACGGTACCGTTAAAGAGCATTCTAACTATGTTGACACAACAAATTCAAAGTAGAATACATTTATAATCGGTGTACACATGAATGCTTGATTGTATGGTATATTATTCATTATTTTACCAGCATTATTCACTAAATAGAGGAAAACCTGTCTATTAAGACCACTTCTTTTGGGGCTAGAAGACTGTGACACTTTATAATGGATTGCCGTAAGATCACCCGACTTAAAGTGCAAGCATCTTGTAACCGTAAACGCTTTTTCTTATAGCCACTATGCAATAAATAATCATTTCGCATTAGGAGAAACCACATTGTGTTGCCCTTTAAAGTGTCCGTTATAAACAGGTTTTCATGGAAAGTGTTTAAAATTGCATTTGTCGTCGTATACATCACTCGACTGACCAGAGATTATTACAAATATATGCAATACATGTAGATGTAGATATGCATAAATAAACATCCTGTAGACGATATGTATGCTCTTTATACTATCCACTATGTCTAGCATAAGGACA
Organism: Chaetoderma sp. LZ-2023a; assembly: GCA_034401795.1. Lineage (NCBI taxonomy): Eukaryota > Metazoa > Mollusca > Caudofoveata > Chaetodermatida > Chaetodermatidae > Chaetoderma > Chaetoderma sp. LZ-2023a. Next base: position 128,095,945 of record CM067372.1, read on the forward strand.
CTTACACAGTTGTGTACATGGAAAGCCAGCCATTGCACAACTACATGGGACATATCTGGTTCCTTTACTTGTGTGTGCATTTAATGATCAGTTCATTGCAGGCTTCTGCAGCACAAAGTATTGTAATTGAAACCAAGCTCCTTCTTTGCCTCTTTCAGTGACCTATCTTTTTTATATTAGGTTTGTGGTGGCTGGTGGGACAGGCGCCTCTGCAAACTTCACTGAAAGATCTGGACGTACAGAAGCCATTATTAAAGGTGTAGGGCACTGTGTGATCATCACTTGCTCGAATTATGTACAGGACTGAACGATACTGATAGCTGTAACACATAATGATTTCTGTGCTGTTGTGGAGGATGGATTGTGATCTATGTTGTCTAATGTACTGACTGAATAAAGTTGCTTTCGAAGGATTTGAGGACACACCAGACGATCTCCTAAAATTTGCTTAAAATGGAGTTAGCAAATGAAATCTCGATATTATGAACACAGCATTACGAAATGTCTATGCCAGCTTTGCTAAACACACCATAAGAGATTGATTTCTTGTTTGTAGGTGTACTTTGAGTCCAGTGTACATGGCCATTCGCTGCACCCATATTGAAATCTGTACAGCTGCGTCCTCGTTTAAAGACCTTCTGGAACGCTGTAGGGAATCTGCCAATATTTTCTAGGATTGTGGAACGGTGACACAATGGACAACCTCTTCCAGATACTTTTAAGGACAACTATGTCACAGGTTTGCTTATGGCCTAGGATGCTTCTTCGATTTAGGCAGTTCAACAACGGTACATGATAGATGGGGGGGGGGGAGGGGTGCGTGTTGCACGAAGGCAGAATGTACTATGTGCATACTGGGTTTTGAGATACTATCACCTGCATATGTAAGGAGGGAATTGCTGATTCAGTCGGGTTCAAATGCACATCCATTTCTCAAGGCCTTAAGTGCCTTATCAATCTCGATTGCAGTGACCTAGAATCACCTACATACGTCGTCCGAATCCGTGAACTGTTTTTAAATCTATTCTCTTATCGCATTTGCTTTTCACTGGTCGGTCCCGACAAAGTTACCTTCAGTGCTATACACGAATGGTAGTGGACCAACAACTCTTAGAGTCCGGACCAACATAAACCTTGTATGACAATGATATATGGCTATGATGTCTGCCAAAACAACCGCATTATATAGTGGTGAGATCTTTCAGTCGTTCACTGATCTGGCGAAGTATGGTATTGCATTCTCGGCGTAGGTTTGTATGATCCTTGCTCTGACGACTTTCATAGATGATGAGCCATAGTGCCTTCAGCTGTACGAGCAACTTTACGAGGAATGAGTCTGCGGTGTAGCACACGGCTCTGGTGTTAATCTTGACAACTCCTTTTACATTGGTCATTGATGTAGCAACGCATTTACGTGCTGTTGATAAAGCCTTGTTTGAGTTTGAGTTCATGTCAATGGTTGCTATCTGTTCCTCGAGGGGCTTCTTGAATGGTATTTGAGTGGTCGTGTCATTAACGAATTCCTCTTATTCAAAGTTGACATTGTCACGTTGGCCCACATGGTTCTTATGCAGCCGACACATGGGCTTCATGAAGGCGGGAGACCGAGACTGGCTTATGATCAGAGTTAAGGTCTGTGCTTCCATATGCACGGGAGTCTGAAATACTGGCTTTGCTCTTTTCTTACACATCACATAATCAATTTTGTTGAAGACAATTGTTGTGGACTTGGAGCCTGTCTCTGCTCCATGGTCTGTGATGTGTCCTGTTCATGTTGTTTGGTGATGAAATGAGTGTTTGAAGCACATATTTGTGGCAAAGAGACCGTGAGCTCTGATGAAAGAGGCCAGAGCATCTCCATTGCTGCTATGTTTGCCCATATCATATAACCCCGATCATGCACATGGTGTGTCCTGCATCCTTATCCGCTTTGCTGGGTTTGCCTAGATTGGGGTTAATGGTAGAACTCAATTCGCTCAGTTCGGCATAGAATAACCTGATCAGGGCATGCTCCTCCTTGGCTTTTTCAGCAGTTGGACAATATGCCTTCACAGTGTGGCACTTGGTGGAGGTACCATTTCACAATGGGGTGGCCAGGTCAATGAATGCAGCACGATCGCTGGCGAATAAAAAATGTAGGATGCGATACAATAGCCGCTTCCAGACCGCGATATGTTGCCTGTTACGGCTGTTTACAGATCAGCTTGTGACCAGTCTACAGCTGCTACTCTGAATGAGTGGATATGGTTGTTTCTTGAATGAATGCAACATCGGTGTTATAGTGTTCAAGGTTTATCGCTTAAATGCGGTGGTCAGGCCACATACATTCCATAGTGTGAATGCAGACTCATGGGGAGATTATGACGACTGGAGATGTTGAATACAGTTCCTTTGAAGAAGCTTAGACATAATCAGAGTTGCCTCCGAATGTGGTTGTGAGCTCGCAAACCTTGATGATATCGTTGGCAGTTTGAGTTTCACGAATGTGAGACGTTTTGAGCCCGCCACAAATTTCTATACCTAGTTAGGCAATCAAAGATGTGCTTTGACTCAATGAGAACTAACTCGCTTGCGGACATTTTTGTAAGCATGGCCGGATCCTCCATCGATGTTGCCATATATGCCAATGACTGTTCTGCACACCTAGTAGAAAACCGTATCAGGTTCTGTTGTCTAGTGTCACAAAAGAAATGCATGTTGATCTTCGTCGCTAATGATGTCGGCATTCTCTTTGATCTTCTTTGCGAGCTATTTGTACTGGTATGATCCGGCGAGCTATTTGTACTGGTATGATCCGGTGCCATTTTTTGGAACTTCTGGATACGGCAAGAGCATCTTGTCTTCTGCATTTTGTGGATGTGGTAAGTGGCTTTCCACTATCCTGTTGGCACACTTGACATACGTTCCAATCCATTATTTGAAATGAATGAGGAAGAGAAATTCACATTCTTAATAATAAAGCATATGGGTTTATTTAAGGAATACGTTTATATAGCTTTTCGAGGTTGTGCTTTAACATGACTTACTCTTGATCACATATCTTAAATATCCATTGTGAATCGATATTAATCAAATAATAAATTATATAATATGGCTTCAATGTATATATATATACATCCATTGCATATAGTTGTAATACTCTCCGGTCAGTCGTGTGATACCACGGCAAATATAGTTTTAAGCACTCCATGCAAACGTGTTTATAACGGACACATTCATGACATCAATCGATAATGCAAATTGGTAAGTATTAAACGCAAATGGTATTTTATTACAGTTATTACTTTTTTGTTGCTATAATTAGGAAAATGCATTTGTGGTTACAAGATGCTGGCTATTTAAGACGCGTAGTCTTATGACCATAAATACTAAATATCTACTGCCTTCTAGACCCAAAACAAGTGGTCTTACTAGACAGGTGTTGCTCTATTGTGTGAATAATGCTGTTAGAATAATGAATAACATAAATAAAATCAAGCATTGATGTGTATACTATTTATGCGTGTATTCCACTTTGATTTTGATGTGCCCATATAGTTAGAAAGTTATTGAACAATACTGTTCAGTGCCGTTATATTGCATTTTGGCGGCCATTTTGAAAATATTGCATAATGCGGAAAATAATGCTTCAAATTTTTCGATCCATTAAAAAAATCAAATGAAATATGTGCAAGTACGAACCCTAAAAATTTGGTGCTTTTGTACGGAATGTAACACCCCTATCTCACTAAGGTACCCACTACTCTTTCTCTCCCCTCCTCCCTCTCTTTCCCTCCCTCCACCCCACACTCAATCACTACGTAGTTGCTACTTACAAAGTGTCAAGATTAAATAATCGATTATCCGATTGAATCGATTATTTTCCGGACATCATAATGGATTATTTATTTCCATAATCGAACAGCCCTAATTGATATAAGGGACATTTTTATAGCTTTGGTGCGTCGGTGACATAGGATGGGCTAATAGTGAATGCATATGGAGTAATCCAGTCTTAGTTATGTACTGCTAAGCTTCACCTAGTTAAGCTCCACCCACGCTTCGACCGTTGTTGGATTGATCGGTCCCTGGACTCTCTGAATCTTAAATTCTAGAAAAAATATACAAGTACGCTTTTCAATGCCTCAGTTAACATCTGTTGTATTTGGTTATGACATCAGATACTTGAGTGACAAAGTGGATACTGGCGAACTGAATGCTGGAATCCTTTGAAACTATTCCTAGTAAAATGATTGATACACGTATGCTACTACACATGTTTGCTTTGTAAACTGTGACAGTGAATGCTGTTGGCTTCTTAGACAACAACAGCTTACAATAACATCTCCTTCAAAATGGTAACGAGCTAACTTATTGATTTGTGGCAACTGACTACTATAATCTGATAACCTAGAAGCAGGATGTAATCATAGATTCAAGGAACGGATATTCCCCAGGGAAATATGAAATTCAACATTGCTTTCATTCTACACAAGACCAGTTAATTACTTGCTTCAACCAATTAAAATTCTCAGACAGGAAACTAAATGTTATGCCACAATTGAATGGCTAAACTAAATTAAGCAGATGTTTCTGTATGCAGACAGTGTACCATGGTAACACGTGTGTGCGAGATTGATTAGAACCTCTAGCGGTCTAGTTAATTTTTTGTTGCACGGTATTGTGTCATTGCTACCTAGGCTGGTGAGGTCCTTCAACTCATATGAGATTTACCATTGTGTGACTAACATCAGCTTGTTCTTGCCTATATATAAAATGAAATGGATGAATTCAATGGCTTGAATAATTCCACATATCTCATCACCATTCTATCTTAAAACATTCGAATAACATAATGAATTCCATCTGATGTCATGAATAGGAGTAGGGTGTAATAAAATATATTTCCCAGAAAAAAGCCACTTCGAAAATTAAATTTAAATTGCAATTCTTCCAATAGAATTTGATTAAGACAGAGGTTTGGTGAATTCAACTGTCAGTGATATATCAACACAAATGTTTCTGGTGCGAATCTAATATCTTGAAACCGAATGGCCAAGTACGAAAACTCATTTACAATTTTATATATATTTTGTTGAATATTTTGAGAACAATTTGACTGTTGCTGCCTATAGTTTCAAAATATTCAACAGCTTACAAATAATGTTACACTGGAATTGAAACTCTAGGAATTCAGAGTTAAAAGGACTAATTTGGAATGATATCGTAACATTTTCCTGCTAGGAAATTACATTCTGGTGTTGAAGGAAGGAGGATAACTGCCGAATTTGAAAAAGGATTGTCAGCACAAAATGTCGCTGTTTGAAGCAAAACCTATGAACGTATCATTTTCATATGCAACAACGGCTGTTCAAGGGACGTGAGCACAGTAGTCTGAAGTGAGAATCTAAAATTGAAAAACATGATTTATATATTTAACTTTATATTATTCTATGGAGTTGACATTCAATGGACGTTTCCATTTTTAGCTATGCCCCACCCATCTCTATCTAAGCTCCACCCACACCTCGCTCGTGATGGGATCGATCGATCACTGAACTTCTTGACTCTGAAGTTCCAGGAAACTATGCATATAAGCTGTTGAATATTTTGAAACTAATATGATTGGGTGCTGTTGCTGCCATAGGGCAGCAACAGTGCCCAGTCAAATTAGTTTCAAAATATTCGACAGAATGTTTATTAAATAGTAAAGACATACAATTTGTACAACATATATTAAGCATTTAAGAAGGACTCAATTGAATCATTCATGATGCAATGATTATGACGACATCCTACACGTCACATAGTTGACGCCGCGTGGGAGAATTAACAAATTGCAACTTGAGTAACAGAAACAATTATCAAGAAGAACAAACACGCCTTGAGGTTTTCAGACACTCTTTCCTCCCCAGCATAATATACTTATGGAACCAATTCAACAGAAATACACATAATTCAGCAAAACTATCGCAGTTTAAAAAAGCATAAATACAAATCCATCAACCATTATACCAACATACTATTCATATGGCGAACGACGCCAGAATATTCTACACACAAAATTAAGAAATATATGTGGCCAATTAAATGCACATTTATTAAGGTGAATTTACTCGAAAATCAAAACTGCCCACACTGTAATGAAATAGAAGACAATAACCATTAATTATTCAGATGTACCCGCTACCACGAACCAAGACAAAAACTGATATACGACCTAAATAATAATTACATGTCAAACATCTCAGAGAATACATTATTAAATGGAGATCCAGATTTGAACAACACCCAACACACCATGATCTTTAGAAATATCCAAGATTATATTCGAAACACAAAACTGTTTGACACAAATTACATATGCGTGGAGGTTGATGTGAACACGAGAATCCAATAACACCCAAAACAACGAAATCGGATATTAAGCCAGTCTACAATGGACACTCGTACATGGGGATCGCTGGTGGTGGTCCTCTAGGTCTGGTGGTGGCAAGATCATCGAACCTGGGGCATGGTGCGCCATTGTAGCGTTCAGTGGGCGTGACTGGACACCTGACGCTGGCCAATATCTATGTCATTGGCTGGCGTCGGACGTTATCTTGCGCCTGTTTTGGGCCGCAGTGTTACACTGGACCCCTGGAGGGCTGCGGCCGGCTGGCACCAAGTGCTAAATAACAAACCTGAGCTTGTAAAAACATAGACCCCTCGGATGTGGTTCGACTTGGTTCGACATGGTGACGCGGAGTGGCGAGGTGGGCTGGTGGTTTATGCACGCATGTGCACTGGTGAGAACAGTTAAATTGACAGATATGTTAAATAAGCCCACAAGCGGCAACCTTTATACTAGTGAGTGCGCGTATGGATTATTCCTCGCTTCATTTCGGAACTAGTGGGGAGTCCTGGCCTGGCCCGGTTCTTAGGCCACGGGGGATGACTCCGGCGCATCGTATCCCCCAGTTGAACGCATTAGCGCGGCGTTAGCGCAGCACTGCTGGCGTGTGCGTGGTTGGGGTGCGCCGGTGTGAGTTTCTATGCGGCCGCAAATCTGGTGCATTTCCAATTGTATGTATGTACTTATTTTTCTGAACCAACACTGCACTGCCATTATTATTACTGTATAATATCTATGTAGGGAGCGAATCGTAACTAAGTTGTAAAAAACGTGTGATTCAATGCCAATTGTCTCTTAGAACAATAAAAATATGTTTAAATCAATAGTTGATTACTACGTCATATGAGGAAATTGATTTATGAATTCATATAAAACGTCATAAGCGTGTCGCGCAAAGGATGTTGAGATACCGTTTTCTTATCAAACATTATTGTTCCATATAGAATAGTTCTGTAACAGAGCGCTCTGTTAGAGCGACCTATTGAAACTATTTTTTTGCACTTCCTATCGAACATATGGCTGCATTGACAAGGTTGAGATGTTAGTCACGTTTTATCATCCAATATACCTGCTCACTTGAGGGATGAAAATGCAAAGTCTGCACTTCATATTTTACAAACATAAATATTATCTTTTAACGTTTTTTGACAAACTTGGTTGAACTCGTAATATTCTCGATCAATTGGCCTGCCAGACATAATAAGCTGTGCCACCTACCCCAACACCTGCCTTAATAGATGAATCTGAGCTGCAACTTAAATATATGACGTCAAAATTAATTTACATGCCATATAAGCTGACGTCACACTCATCAATCAAAGAGCTGGAAAAGTCCACCAAGTGCATGAATTAAATGTCTTTCAAAGATTTACTATTTATTAAACAATTTGTTGAATATTTTAAAACTAATTTGATTGGACACTGCTGCTGACATAGGCAGATCAATCGCCCAGTCAAATTAGAGTCAACATATTCAACATCTTACTTGTATAGTTACCTTGAAATATGGATTCTAATAATCCATGGGTCAATGTATATAAAACGATCCTAACATGCACAACGCATGGGTTGACCCCAGCTAGAAATGGGAGAGGCATATCTACAAATAGGCGGGCATAGCTAGAAATGGATCCTTCTATTGATCGGTTACAATGTGTCTCCAAACAAGAGGTTGTCGCAGATGTCAAGATGATGATCACCTACACCATAGCTAGCTATATATCTGTCTTATACATACACCCCTTCTTTCATATAATTTTGATCTATTTCCTTCTGGTCAGTAACCTAGCTGGGCAACCATAACCCAACCCGCCCATTTGCGCTCAGCGAAGACTGGGTGTATTTTTATCAGTGTAAATTATTACCCATTCTTTACGCATCATTATGCCTCCAAGATAAAGATGGCATCTGCTACCTTATAAAATATAGGATTACCGATATCATATTACCACACCTCGAGTTTTCATATTTTTTCTTCTGAACAGACCTTTCCAATTTATCAACCCATCCTATGACGTCATAACCAACTACACGATTCGTAGAATGACGTCATGATGGATGACCTCATGAATGACGTCGATAAGTACGTCACGAATGCATATTAGAAGACGCACTATGCGTTGTTGTACGAATTTTATGCCTTTATTATTTAATAAATATTCTGTTGAATATTTTGAAACTAATTTGACTGGGCGTTGGCGCTGCCATAGACAGCAACAGCACCAAGTCGAATTAGTTACAAAATATTCAACAGCTTACCTGTATAGTTTTCAGGAAATTGATAATTATGGCTTTCGGGGATCGATCAATCCCAACGCGGCGAAGTGTGGGTGGAGCATGGATAGAGATGGGCGGGGCCTAGCTAAGACGCGAAATGTCCATTCATATACATCGGCTGTCATGTTCTGAGTCCAGAGTTTGATGATTATTTAAGACGGGCGATCTTATAACCAGCAGTCTTAAAGAACCACACTCATATATACCGATAATACTAATCTGAATTGAAAATCTAAAGCGCACACTAGAGAACGTTTGGGTGCATGTTTCCCGCAAATAAACCACTTGGAATATGAATGAAATATAATGTGAAGTATTAATACTTGCAACTCACATACTGCTTTTGGGAGAAATCTACCCTATATATTCCAAAATCTATTAAAAGGGCATTCCTATAATTCTATTCGTCTACACGCATACTGAATTATCCTTCTAGTCCATCAGGTTCGGGCCAAATTTTTATCTAAAACGTACCAAAAATGCTGACCAAGGTCATTTGGTATCATTGGAAAGGTTATAATGGCAGGAGGTCATATTTGCATGATAGTAATCTGGGACTGGTAGCTCAATCCCTGTATATCATTTCAATTGCAACCCCTGTCAAAATCGCATAACCCGCGCAGAACCCTACATACTCAAGAATGCATATACTATTAAACACTGTTTAAATGCTCATATCGTGCGAGGAAACATGGAAAACCCCGTTCCTACACTACCCAACACAGATTACTAAGTAACTAATCGGCGTGTTTGTTCAGATCACTTTTTACCTACATCATTATTGAAATCACATGATCTCATTTTTTAAGGCAACCATATATCTGCAAAATCTTACAGTGAAGACGCATATATTTAATCACGGACAGAGAGGGGGGAGGGAGGGGGATATGGAGGGAGGGAGGGGAGAGAGAGAGAGAGAGAGAGAGAGAGAGAGAGAGAGAGAGAGAGAGAGAAAGAGAGAGAGAGAGATGGAGGGAGGGAGCGAGCGAGGGAGGGAGGGAGGGAGGGAGAGAGAGAGAGAGAGAGCGTGCGCATACGCTACGCTGTTCGGGTCATTCGTAGCACATTATTTTCATTGCCAAAAGTTATTAGACCTACAGTAACAGAACTAACAGACATTCTTGGTAAATTATCTCAAGGGCTGTGACCTGACGGTAAGAAACTCAACGAAGAAACATGTCAAAAGAAAGCTTGAAGATGAATTCGGCAACACGTGCCGTATATTGCCTGGAGAAATCAGCAAGCTTTTTGTATTCCCTGACAATTTCGCTAAATATGATGTCGGCATGGAAAATCAGAAACGAAAGAATGAGCTCATATCATTGAAAATCCTGTCTGCTGACAGTAAATGTATTAGGAATTGCTCTGAAATCGAGATCGTCAATAAAATCAAATGGTACATATATATGTTGGCCATTGCTTCCTTCATCACTTGAAGAATCATGTGTTAAGCTACCTGATGACATAAAAATGTTCCTGTTTTGTCTCCTTACTGCTGAAGTTGCGCCTAAGAATCCATTTCAATGGTGCATATGGCTCAGCGCATGTGGTTCATTGATTCATTTTCTCAAGAGTACAGTTATGCTGTCAGTCGTGGGTCACAAATTACACCGAATCACATCTTTGAAAGCTTTAACGGGAAATATCCAACTTATACAAGCGCTAAACCGTCTCGACCATGGGGTCTCGTACACTCTCATAGAAGAGAATAAAACAACATTGTGCATGGCAAAACTGGCAAGATGTGAAGGCGATATTGTTATCCCAGATAATATTCAACCATATGTGTTCATTACATTGGCATGGGACAATATTAACAGGTTTGAGGACGCTCTACATTTGTAAAAGCCAAAGCCATTAACATTATCTGGAAGCATCAAGAACAGTTCGATAACATCATAGTGAAAATGGGGACATTCCATACTATATGTAATCCATTGTAAGTTATTGGTAAAATATACCAGGATGCTGGACTTAAGAACGTTCTTATAGAAGTTGGTGCCATCGCAGAAGGATCAGTGTCTGCTGTCATGGAAGGTCGCCAGTATAACAGAGCCGGACGTACACAAATATGGGTATGAAGCGATTCTCTGCTTAGCTTTGAAGGGATTTACCTCGTGGATGCTGCATCGCCACCCTGAGCATATTAATCAGGTAAACGAAGGCCTCGGCGTCATCAATAACCGTCACTATGATCTATTAGCTGATACAATTAAGACCACAATGCCGAACAAAATGTGGGCCGGTCTGTTGCAGTACATTTCACAATGTATTGCATTCTGAGAAAGGGCAACGGAGAATTATCTCCATTTGGGTCAACTACATGGACATGGTAGGATAGATTGTCTTGGGTCTGATTCCGCAACATGACATGGTCACTGGGATCAACATATTGCTTCCATATGTTCTCTCCTCCCATAGTGTTTCACATTTGACATGCTGAATTATACACGTTACCTCATTGTATATTATGCTGAGATGTCTCAGTTTCTTACAAAACATCCAGGTATCTACCACGATTTCATCATTCAGATAGGTCCATCTAATACCTTTGATAAGATACCAGTCGGCTAGGCATGTCAAGAGACTGTAAATAAAGACACTAAAAGGCTGGGACCAGTAAACCGCCACTACCTTACTACAGAATATAGATGTGCAATATATTGGAATATTTCGTGATAAACTGGATTTAACCAGTGATGACCTCCATCTTGCCGTGCTAAATCATCCAAGAGTAATGAAAGATGAATAGGCTGTTGCATCTATAGTAGATGTGTTAGAAGATGTTGTGCCTCCCTTTAAGGATTCGAACGATTTACAGAACATCTCGAATGCTGGTCTTCCTCCATCTGATATTGCTAATGACATATCACGAGCAAAGATGCTAGGAGAGGACCACCACAAAACCTTAAAGTACAAAGATTGGGGAGTGATCCTCCTTCTGTAAAGTTTCACGATCCACTACCCTAAGCAATGCTAAAACTTTCTGACATATAAGTAAAACCAGGAACGTAGCATCTAATGGTACGATTGTAATGCTTATGACAACTACCAACCAGATTAGCAACATGCTTTTGATGGCCCTGGCCAATTCTATGGTCTCTAGCAACAGCCGGCAGTATTTTAAGAAAAAACAGCAAATCAGTTCTTGAAAAAGAGTTACAGGAGAACTCGGCTTTAACAGAGGTGATTCCGAGTCATTCAGCTTGTATAATAAACGGGATGTCACTTGTGAACGAACTACAAAGAGAACAACAAACGTTTGGTGAACTATCGGCATCTCTCCTCTCTAAAGTACTTCATGAAGCGTCAGTATCAGGTAGTGAACGACTTGTAATGCTGGTGTGCAGTTGTTCCTGGTTTACAGTCGAAGCAAGAGGATGCAAATACCAGAGACTGTTGTTGCATGCCGCACACGAAGCATCAGAAGGCTTCAACATGGTGGTGATAAAATTTCAGGTGACACATGCATATTTTTGCTTTGTTTAAAAAGATAACAGCCTCCACTCTAACTTGAGTACCACTCTTGATATAAATGGAGGCTGTTCTCTCGCTCTGGAATGCCAAAACAAAGCAAGAATATGTCAGTGTCATCTATTACCACCCTGTTGAAGCCTGTTGATGCTGCATGTTCCGCATGCAACAACAGTATTTCACTCTTAATTGAGTACTACTCTTGATATAAATGAAGTACAGAGACATTGACAAGATTGCTCTAGCACTTGGTGAAACTGTATGTAACGCTATTCTAGCACACCTACATCGGTAAATGAGCTCCGTTAGCAGTTATTCTCTGCGAAAAAGGGACAGATCGAGCCTCATCAACTTCTCCATGTACCAATGCACTTAAGAAGCACACCACGCGATCCAACTACCGAGCAGCTATATGGAGATGTACTAATGCCATATGGTAATGGATGGAAGGTCGAGGTGACCAGATCCACGTTGATTGGATGGATGGTGTCCTTGCTCCAGATGCAGTACTAGCCATGGTGTCACGCAAATGTTCTCGCCCGTATACTCCTCGCTACACGTGTCAATCGACTGGTTTGAAATGTACAGAACTATGTAGTTTAGTAAATTGTGACAACTGAATAGTAATCTAATACTGTCAGTATCAGTGTTTTCCGAAATCTACTCCAGACTTTTATAAAATTGCATGTATAACAATTATCATTTTTGCATAAGTGTGGAACAGGTTTGTTCCAAAGTATTCTCATTAATGATTGTCAGCAAACTATGCTTAAACCTGATGATGAACTTCAAGTTAACAATTATTAAGCCTATATGAGCAATAGTCATTTGCATCCAATGTTCCTCATTGATAATTGGTATTTGAAGTGTTTTCTATTTGAAATGAAAATCATTATATAACTGATGTTCTCTATTTTATGATCAGAATCATCATCGTGGGTCAAGTTTCCTAAATTACATACCCTCCATGTAGCTGCTTTAAAAAAATAGAAATAATGTTTTTGTAAACTGTTGCTCTCTAAGATGGCAACAACTTTCAGCATTACTGTTTCCAAAATCTACAGCAGCCGTCATCTACCTTTTTGGCATAAGTGCCTTATAAGGTTGTTCGAAAAGAGGTGTGAACATTAGCGTTAATCCCGTATCAGTAATGTTCATTTCCATAACAGATTTCTTATTAAATACTTGGTAATTTGGGGTTTAGCATCAGGTTTCAGCATTATTTGCTGTCAATTTCAGCTAAACACTGTTATATATATACATGGTGTACTCTATGTATGGTCATAATAATCACCACAATACAGTATTGCAAAAGAATTTCTAAACTGTAATATACGTTTGAACTAGTGCATGGTTCAGCTATTGTTCTAATAGCAATTTATGCATAAATATACAAGAAACTAGAAGCAATTCAATCTATCTGATTATACTGCCACAGCTAAGAGAAATTACATGGAATGAATGCATACAGTTGCATATAGACAGCTATGGTCACTTAATGCAGGTATAATTTTAGATCTTGAGTAGCTCTTTTATTGATTCTGATAGGGGTGTACTTAAAGTGCCGTACAGAGCTTAAGCTACCAACTCCAGATTGTTATCAGGCGGAAATGAACTGCTGAAATATTCACCTTTCCAATAATACCAAATAACCATGGTCAGCAATTTGGTGCCGGTTGACCCCCGAACATGATGGACTATTCAACTTGAAATAAGAATGCAGACTTTCACAATTTTCTGAACGTTGCTACTTGTAATGCACTTTGTCGATTTCCAATAAGGACTTTTGGCATACTTTATTTCGTATATAGTCATAAGGAATGAGTGGCTGTATTGTACACAGTAGCAAGCAAATGGTTATTTTAGTTTTAAGATGATCTGGCTTCGTAACGTAATGTTGATGCAACTCGAACCTTCTTTATAAAAAGAAGTATTTATCTATACTTAATTGACTTTCTCATAAGTTTGACGTGACGGAAGCATCCATTTCTACCTATGCCACGCTCATTTCTAGCTAAGCTTCACCTACCTTGCATATGTGATATCCAGATCTCAAGTTAATTATACAGGCAACCTAATTTGAAAGTTTATGGCTTCATGTCAAATTAATTTCCAATTATTCAACGGAATATTTATGAATTTGTAAATTAACCAAAGACACACTATTCGTTATTCATATTCTTCCATAACATATATTTCTAGTTTCGGAGCCACGTCATTTTGATTGCGACATCAACTAACTAGTAACGTAATGGAGGATTCCAGGTTTAACGATGCCCGGCCAATATCTAGCTAAGCTCCACCCACACTTCGCCGTGCCATCGCCCAGACAAATTAGTTTCAAAATATTCAACAACATCTTTATTAAATAATAACGACATACAATTCCTACATAAACGCTTAGTCTGTAGTCGATTAAGTGTTCATGACGAACTTATCTACGTCATTCATGACGTCATTAATTATGACGTTATTCTACACACCACGTAGTTGATTATGATGTTATATGATTGATAGATAGAGTGGACCGTTCTATTGATTACGACGTGAGATAGATGAGTGACAGATCGGATCCATCCACTAACCAACTGAACTCTAGAATCCTTTGAAACTGTATTGCTGGTAAAATGCTCGACAAACTCATGCTACAGCATATGTCTATTTGATAAACTATGGCAATGTGGGCTCTTGGTTTCTTAGAAAACAACATCTTACAATGACATTTCATGCAAAATGGTAATGAGCTAAGGTATTGATTTATGACAACTGAATACAAGAATCTAATCCTCAGACAAATTCTCGGACAGGAAAGTAAACTTTATACCGAATTGAATGACTAAAATAAATTAAACAGATGCATGCATGCAGACAATGTGTTATGGCAACAGATGTGGACCAGATTGATTAGAACTTCTATCATGTGATGCGACATAAGTTATTTTTGGAATTGAACTGGATTGTACCATCTCCATTGCTACCAGTCTATGATCGTGACTTCTTTCACATGCTATGAAATTCACAGTTATTTGAATAACAGCAGCTTGCAGTAACACATAGCTAAATGGAATGAATTATTTCAATATCTTGAATAATTCTACATAACCCATCTCAGCGTTCTATTTTAAAACAATCGACCAACATAATGAATTCCACACCTGCCACAATCGGATCATTTCCGATATGATAAGATATCTTTTCCAGAAAATAAGCTATTTAGAAAATTAAATTTAAATTGCAATTCTGCCAATAGAATCTGATTACGAATGCGCTCTGGGGAATTCAAATGTCAGTGATATATTAACACATACGTTTCTGGTGCGACTCAGAGCGGTAATGGAATACCAACCGATGG